>CAWUFW010003874.1:1200000-1694355 GCA_963921515.1 Calotriton arnoldi | reverse complement strand
GTCCTAATTCTTTATGGACAATGATGTTCGGGCAAGAACCTGGAATAGACAGCAATCTTTTTATGAATTTACCTTCAATAATCTGAAGATCGCCACATTCGGCTATGCCCCAAATCGCAGCACCATAGATACTGATTTTGCCAGGTATATATCTAGCATTTCTTTACACGTTTTTTTCTCAAGCTTGAGGCAAATTTCCACAACCCTGCAATACTCTTTTCATAAGAGTTGCCCTATTGTTAACCATTGGAGACCAATTTAATTTGTCATCAAAAAGAATCCCCAAATACATGAAGTTATCCACATGTTCCAAAGTTCTACCTTCTATTTTTAGGGGTATTAATTTTTTCTTTCCAGTACCCACCGCCATAACAGAGGATTTTGAATTATTCACAGAAAGGCCCAGATCAGCCATATACTCCGAGTATATACCTATAGAGCGCTGTAGGGCCAATGGGGTTCTGGCTAATACAACAGCATTATCAGCGTAAAGCAGGGCAGGCACAGGTAAAGCACCTATGACAGGAACATCCGTACATTTAGCACCAAGGACCTCACTTAACTTATTGGTGTATAGTGAGAAAAGGAATGGAGCTAGGACACATCCTGTAGTGTAGTTCCTATTTCCCTAATAGGCTCTGCGCATTGGAATAATATAACCTATAGGTTTGACATAGGACTAAGGTCGGTATGTCCCTATCGATTATATTAAACTTAATTACCTGTGCCAGCTAGCTCAGAGGCCACTAGAAACTCCTTGAGAACAAGAAGGGAGTAGTTTCTGGCAACCGAAAAACATGACAACTTTGTTTCCCTTTAGAAGCGGAACATGTCTCAGAAGCGTGGAAACAATAGATAACAGTTTCACTCATTCAATCGTGCATGCTTAGTTTCTACAGAGTTACACAGAAAGGAAGGACGGGCGTTTCAATAAAAAGGGTTTTATTGAACAGTCTTGTTTCTCATGTAAGAGATATGTGCTGTTATGATCACAAGACAGTATGCAAGATAAATAATGTACAGCGCAAGCAGTAGAAATAAATAATACTGCGCTAGCATTATCTTTTAGCATATATTCACGTACATAAATAACATGAGCTAAGAATGCGAGTACTCATTCGATGCGTCTCTAAGCTAGTTCTACCCCAATGTGCCTAACCTAGTCTAGGTGTAGGGAAAGATAGAAGTAGGTGGAGTATTCTCTAGTATGGTAGACTAAGAGTGTGTAAAGTATAGTATGCCAAGAGTCCCTCTAGGATCTAGTCAGCTCCATACCTTGAGAATGAGAGAGGTGGCAATCTCCTGCCGGATCTTGGAACTCTAACACCCCGCGAAGAGAGTCAGAACACTGGAAGCTGGATTCGTCTGCGTGCAGAAATGACAGCGTCTTCTCAGTGCGTCAGGCCAGGATACGGGCTCCTCTGAAGTTGAGGTCTCCTCTAACTTGCTTGGGCAAGAGAAGGTATATTTATACCTGGTAGGTGTCGTGGAATGTTAGCATTGACGTGAAGTCGGACAGAGGAAGACGTCAGGAATGAACCCTTAAGGTATAACGGTTCATACATAATAGATGAGTTCTTGGAGAAATCAATAGTCCTGTGCTAGGGGAACTCCCGAAGCTTAAGGGTCTGGTTTCTAAGAACTCGTTGTGACGTTAGGGTGGACGGATGTCGGTGACCATGCCTGTATTTGGAGTGCACGGTTAATGCCTAAATAAGGACAGGGATTCTATGTCTATATAAGGGCAATGCGAATTGTGCCTATATGAAGACATGATTCAGGAAAACCTATATACGGACCCCTAAAGCGGAATACAACACCCACTCCATCTTCGAGTGAACGATAATACTAAATGCTTAACATTTTAAATGCTAAACATAAAATTGAGTACCACATATTACTAAAAACATTTCTAAAAGCATTTTAAAAGAAGCTCAAAACTGTTGAAATGCCATAAGTACTGTACATTAAAGCATTGTTTTCATTCTAAGCATATAACGGAAGTAGAATGCAACATGAATGAAAACAGTAATATATACATATGATGAAATGGTCGATAAGTTCTTACAATCAAAGCCATTGCATATCATGGAATTAAATGAAATTGTAGACAAGTAAGGTGACAATGTGTCCCTGGAAGTATTCAAAGAAGTCTGTTTTATAAGACTAGTTCTACTGTAAGCAGATTATTCATTTGCCATGTCATTTCAAAAATGTAAAAAAGAAAAAGTTCAATTCTGGGAAAAGTTCCAAGTTTGAAAAATATGAAGGCCAAATTTCATTGTTGCCCTGGTACACTGTGAGCCGAATCAAAGTCAGTGTAGGGGTCTGGCGTAAACATTAGATCATCTATTTCCGTAGCCAAAATATCATCCACTGAAGTCGGTGACATTTGGAACACCTCGTTCAGAATGTTAATTGCACAGAGATGAGAAACATCGCCTTCAGCAGAAGATGCAACGTTCGCGTCCGTTGTTACCTGTGTGCCCGTTGATCCATCTCGTACCTCAGCAGCAGCCGGAAGCGTCTGTGAGATCTCAACGAATTCCGCCATCAGAATGGGAATCCGCTGGGGACAACACACAGCATGGGCCGTTATCGGGTCCAGCAGAGTATCGATATCCGTTGGCATGACTGATGGGAGTGTTAGACAGGTGTCTAGCACGCATTCTTCACCGCAAAACAGGCAGCGTAGAACAGGTAAGATGCAATCTTGCCAGATTGGTCTGAATGACAGGAACCAAGTTGTATTAAGTTCCCTTAGACGAGGCATGCCCAAAAGCTGTACTATTCGCTCACTGCATTTCCGTTCAAGGAGGTCTTTCTCCACATCGCTCGGAGTGATGTTGGCGAAGAGGCTTGCCATAGCGTAGTAGGAGGAATAGAAACAGAATTCCTGCAACAAGTGCTAGAATTAACAGCACACCACCAAACACCGAATGTGCGAAGTTTGGGATGATTCCGAGGACAGCCTGGAAAGGTGCTAATAGTCCGGAACAGATGGTCTTAAATACATGTACAATTCCGCTTGTATCAGACATGTTAAAGATACGTCCCTATCATTTCTACGAAATGTATAGGGCAGTTTGTACTAATTAAAGCTTGTATCTCAGCCGAAGTCCTTGCAACTTGTAGATCTTAGGTTTCTTTGGCCGAGGTCAAAGGCACTGATTGTTGTATAAGCATGGCTTTCATTCTGCTTAAAGTATCAAATCGAATAAAAGAGACATTCAACGAAGGCCATAGAGGCGACTCCCTGACTGTGTCTATTGGGGCAAACAATACTTGCATACAGCAAGTGACCCTGGAGTTGACCGTTACTAGATATGGGATGCCTGGCAACATGCCACAGCAACTCTGATCATTCAACATGAGGTAACTCCCATTAGAGAGTTGTCCAAACATTGGATTAATCACAGCAGCTGGTGTACCCTGCTGGTGGCAGGACAAGTTTGCCACAGAACCATTACAAGCCACGTGTAAAGAAATGTCCTGACAAATCAGTGAACCGCTTAGTGCATTTTCACAGTGTGTACCGCTTAGAAACACTTCACGATCCCCACTCCAACATCTATAGGTGTAAGGTAAATTCCAGGATGTCTTAATGTATTCTTTACCCAACCTTTCATATTTGCCTGCTTGCATCTGTTTAAGGCAATACTGAAACTGGAAAGTAGTCACAGGTAGACTAATTTTGCCATGAATAAGCCATTCCGTAGCTGGTTTTTCTTCCACCGTGAATGCTAACTTTTCAAGTTTTTCAATGCTCAGTACTGTATACTTTGCTCCCCTTTGTGCCAGTTCGATCTGTTTATCAGTTAGATTGTATTCTGCAAACAGAGCCGTCGTGTTGATAAAACGCCAAGGCACCTAGCCCGCACGCAAAGATTGCAGCGTCCAGCTTAATAACATAATAGAACGTAACTGAGACTGGCCTTGCTGTAACATGGCTAAATCTTGTTCCAGTATGTCGATAGCAGAGGATACAATACTGTCCAATGAATAAATTCTGGAGGACAAAGTTGTTAACCCATTGTCGACCACAGAGAGAGTTTTCTCTAAATTAATACGATCAAGTTCACGTATTCGTTCTGCGGCCTCCATCTGTGACACCTTCCATGCTTCATTATAAGCAGCATAAATGCCGGCATATATGAAACGTTTTTGACGCGGTTTTCTTGGTCCAAGCAAGAATTCCCTAAGGTCTGCGTCTTCTTTAAGTAAAGATAAGTGTTGTTTCACATCCTTAAGTGTAGATTTTTGCAGCCAATCGAGGCATAATTTTCCTACACTGTATGTTGTTACTACCCCCGGATGCTGTCTTTGGACATATCGTGGATCTGGCCTATGAATAGTAAACCCCTGTGTTTTATTCAGGAATCTCTCTTTTTTTTTTTTTTTAGTCCTCACCAAAGCGTCTGCAGAAAAAAGCAAAAGGCTACCTTCCAACCTGGGCACCCCGGCCTTCTGCTACTGCATTGGCTTCAGGCCTAACCAGGCCAGCTTCTTTGTATAAAGCATGGTGTAATCATTGGACCAAGGGGCATTGGACTAAACGCATTTCATTACCCCATGATAGTAACGATGCCCAGATGTTAGAACTATTGTCATTCAAATGATCTTGGTCCAAACGAGCCATACCAAATGCAGCACTCAACCAGTTCTCATATAAGGGAGGCCTAGAATCTTTCAAAAGTTTACAGATCTCCCTCCGGGCAATAAGGATCAGGTAGAGTAACAGGCCTTTTTGCGTTGCCAACAACAAATTTGTCAGATCATTATCTATACCAAATATGACTAGTGGGAGATTCAGATTCAACTTAATTTAAAAAATTGCTCCAAGAGCACACTCCACATTCTTCCAAAATCCTCTTAAATTAGCACATTCAAAAAATATGTGAATGTCATCCGTCGCAGTAAAGTCACATCTTGGGCACTTCGAGGTGGAAAGAGGGGCAAAACTTGCTATTTTCATGGGGTATAATATAGTCTGTTGATGACATAAAAATGATTCTTTAAAAGGGATGCTGGCTTAACATATTTATATAGTATTTGAAGAGAAAGACCATACAAATCAACAGCTATACCATCCAAGACTGATAAATTCCAGACAGAATAATGTGGAGGGAGGTCTGCAACATCGGCATCCAATAAGTTCTTATACCAGTACCCGACCTCCTTCTTTATGGATTTTGGGTTTTGAAGACGAAGCTCAATTTCCCAATTTCCACCTATATATTCTTTCTCGGCTGTATACCAGGAGGACAGTTGTAAATATTTAAATTTTGAAAAGGAGCTTCCTATTTTGATCTTAAAACCTCCCATGGGTGAACTCCGTCTGATGAAATGAGATCGGACCAGATCACAATGCCAGCCTTTTTAATAGGCAATGCAAGGCTATCTTCCAACCATATAGGTAACCCAGGAGAATCCCATATGGGAGCAAAATCAGAATAATAGCCAATCCCCAATTTCCTTCTAACCCCGTACCAAACTTTAAGAGCTGTTCTTAAAACTGTTCTTAAAACTTTTAGACAAACCTTTTTAAAAAACCTTGGAGCCCCAAACTTATATAGGAAGCCCAGTCCTCCCCCTTCTAACGTGGCCATCTCGCTCAGAATCTTCCCCCAATTAGTTTCGGGGGTAGTAGTAAGCAATGACCGTATATTTTTAAACTGAAAAGCAAAAGAATACCAAAGCAAATCCGGGAGAGCTAAACCTCCCTTCAGTAGCTTGCGTCTTAACTTCTTCCAGGATAGCCTAGCACTCTTATTAGACCAGATAAAGCTTCCTATTTTGCCTTGGATTCTACTCATAGCTTTACTGGGGAAATCAAGGGGGATAGTGCTAAACAAATATGTTAATTTTGGCAGAACAACCATCTTTACAAGATTGACCCGGCCATAGATAGTCAAAGGTAAATTCTGCCATCGTGCAAAAAGGTGGTCAATTTCTTTAGATACCTTCTTCAAGTTAGTCTGAGGTATATCATCCAGGTCTTTAACTATGATTATCCCTAGGTATCTAAATTCCTTGCTCATCTTTCCGACCCAGTTGTTGATGTTCCAGCACATTATCTCCGTCTTAGAAGATACCCTGAATTCAGGCCAAATTCCTCCAAAAGGGCTTCCACCCTTGGAAATACCTCAACTGGGTTGTTGGTGTATATCAGCAAGTCGTCCGCATATAGAGCTAACTTACTGCTATAATGATGGACTTGAAAAGGAGTGATTAAATCATCCAATCTTAGGGCTTGAGCGAGAGGCTCGATGTAGATATCAAACAATAAGGGCGAGATGGGACAGCCCTGCCTTGCTCCCCTTGTTATATTAAAGCTTGATGTTAGCAAACCATTTAACAGGATAACTGCGGAGGCACCCTCATAGCATCTGATCAGGGTCTGTCTAAATGTTAAACCAAATCCCATTATCTTAAGGGTTTCCCAAAGGAAAACCCAACAGACCCGGTCGAATGTCTTAGCTGCGTCATATGCTGCCACTGCCAAGGGCTCCGACCGCGCCACCGCTAGATCTATACTACCTATCAATTGCAGCGTTTGCTCCTGAATAAACCTCCCCGGGATAAAGCCCTTTTGATCCACATTAATCAATTGCGGAGCTAACTTGACCAATCTCCCCACTAAAATACTCATAAAGATCTTATAATCAGCATTAAGCAGGGAGATTGGTCTATATGAATCGGCTTTAAGGGGATCTTTCCCTGGCTTCAAAATAAGCACAATCGTAGCTCCCTTCCAGGAGCTAGGGACTCTACCTTCCGAACTGTAGACGTAATTGAATAATTCACACAGTCTAGGAGCTAGCTCGTCCTGAAGGACTTTATAAATCTCCCCAGGGAGAGCATCAGTCCCCGCAGCCTTGTTGCTCTTAATCTTGTTTATATAAAGTTTTATCTCGTTTTCAGAAATGGGAGCGTCCAGAGCAATTCGGCTGTCCTCTGATAGTACCGGTAATGCCTTATTTTGAAGCCAGTTTTGAATACTCCCGGGGCTAGGTGTTATCTCTTCTTTATATAAATCAGAGAACAGGGCGAGGAGGCACTTTTGCATATCCTCCTGTTTACAAGAGGTTGCCCCACTCTCATCTATAACCAATTCACTTATATTATTTTTAGCACGATCCCCCCTCGCCTTCCAAGCCAAAAGGGCACTCGTCTTTTCACCATACTCATAGTTTTGCATATTACAGGCTGACCACTGAGCCTTTACCTTTTGATCCAACCTCCCCCTATATTCCTGACGCAAACATTCGAGATCGTTAAGTATTTGCGTCAGATTTGTCTGAGAACAACTCGTTCTTTCTCCTTCCAACCTAGAAATCTCCCTTTCCAGATTCTGGAATTCTAAAGCCTCTTCCCTGTTCTTAGAACATATCAGGCTATGAGACTGTCCACACAGATGCGCTTTGAATGCGTCCCAAACAAAATCTAAAGATGTCGAACCTATATTGACTGCAAAATATTCCATTGTGGAGGCTTTAAGAGCACTGATTATTTCGGTGTTAGACAACATTGCCCTTTTAAATGTCCATCTAGGATTTAGACTTTGCTTTTTTCCTGAATATAAAAAAGAAATGGGGGCATGGTCCGAAAGAATACTTGGAAGAATAGAGATATCTAACAAATTCTCTAGACCCAGCCTATCAGTGAGGATATAGTCAATTCTAGAAGAATGACCACATTTCTTACTAAAGAAGGTGAAACCTGAT
The DNA here is from genome assembly GCA_963921515.1 of Calotriton arnoldi. Lineage (NCBI taxonomy): Eukaryota > Metazoa > Chordata > Amphibia > Caudata > Salamandridae > Calotriton > Calotriton arnoldi. The sequence goes on along the minus strand of CAWUFW010003874.1, from coordinate 1,686,628 downwards.
ATTGCACCCTTTTTTGCCCTCCATACGTCAACGAGCCCGAGATCATGAATCATATCGATCATTGCCCGGCGGATACGAGGGGCACCTACATAGTAACTATGATTGGATCTATCCCGTAGAGGATTAAGAAGAACGTTAAAATCACCACCAATTATCATTGGAGTTGTGATTCCTATCAATTTGGCCTGTATTTTATAAATATAGACTGGATCATCAACATTAGGGCCATAGAATGAAGCTACGGTCAACTCGATCCCCCCAATTTCCAGCTGAGCTATTATCCATCTCCCAGATTGATCTGACAGAACCGATTTAATGATGCCTCTAGCACCTGACCTAATTAAGATCGCCACCCCCTTATTATGGACTGTCTGTTCAGATGAACAGAAATACTCAACCCATTGATATTTACCAAACAAAGCCCTACATTCCAGATAGCTCAGGTGTGTCTCTTGTAGGAGACAAACCTGTGCAGATGATTGTTCGAGGAATTTCATGACTAATCTTTGTCTGCGTAGACATCTAAGCCCATTGATATTCCACAAGATAAATTTAATTTTTGAACTCATTAGGACTTACAGCATCTATCTACAGACAGGGCTTTATTCAGACGTTCTAAAAATGGCTTAGATCTTAAGACGCAATTGAGATTGAGGATATTTTTTATATTTTTTCCCGCTGCAACCCCACCCGTGCTCCCCCAACCCCCCAGTTCCCCTCCCCCTAGTGACCCCAATAATCCCTCACTACCCTGGGGAACCCCCCCTTCTCCTCTGGGCATAAGCCCTATGGCGAGGACCCCTGGACGTGATAATTCCAAAACAATTCAATTTAATACTAAACCAGTCTCACCGAGAAAGCACAGCGATATGCACTATACAGAAAGAAAAATCAGATGAATACTCTCACCCCATTCCACTTATACCCCACTCCCATTCCTTATTTTATCTATTAAGGCATCTACTTCCTCAATTTGACGGAGATTATGCATGTGGTTGTTCCACATAATCCGGAGGGATGCGGGAAACCTCAATTGTGTCTTGGCCCCCAAGGAATTTAAAATTGCCATTCTTTTGCCTAACTCCCACTGTTTTGTTGCTGTAATATGGGAAACATCCGATCTGATAGGGAAGGAAAATGAGCTAGAAAAGGAGTCACTCTTGACCTGACCCGCTTTCAAAGCCAACGATAAGATTTTCTCCTTTACGGAATATGTGAGGAAGTTTACTAAAATTTTCCTTGGCTTTTGTTTTTCTAAGTTCCTCCTATATGGATCTCGATGTACTCGCTGAATATCTGAGACCAAGTCCAGTTCCGGTGAGTCTTTAAGAATTGTTGCCTTTAGGAGCGAAATCAAAAAGTTTTAATATCTCCCCCTCCAAATCTTCCGTGACATTTAATATTTTCAGATTGTTTTTTCTTGAGTGGTTTTCAAGACGCTCTATGTCATCTTTCAGATCCCTATTTTGGTGGGCTAACTTATCCATCTCAACTGAGGAAGAATGTAAAACTTCCTTGATTTTAGGAATCTCAGACTCGAGAGCATCCGTTCTCTGGGAAACCTCTTCAATTTTTTGTGCCAAAACCTCACATGAGGCCTGTATTGCAGCTTGGTTAGACTCTGAAATTGAAAACCTTCTCCCGATGTCTTCCTTTAGACTTAATAAAATATCAGCTAGTAATCCGGACGACGCTATGTTGGGGGGGTAGGCCTATGGTTGAGTCAAGTGGTCTGGCTAACAAGGTGACCGATGATAGTTCGGGAGCAGCCCCCTTCTCCACTACTGGTAAGATACCTGAAACAGTTTCCTGGCTATCCAAAACCGAAAATCTATTCGAAACCTCCACAGAGGAATGGATAGCCACCTGTTGTCCCATCGATGTGTCTACTCCACTCGTCCCCCCAAGGGAAGACACAACAGAGGGCTGAGAATCCACCTTAGGTGGAGGGGGGCCCACCTGAATACCAGTGAAAGCCATAGTGATTTTTTTGTTCTGCCCCTTATCCGGTGTAGTAGGTAACACCTTGTAGTATGTCTTCAGAGATGGAGTTATTCTAAGTTTAGAGGACAAAACTTTCTTAACTTTCCCTTTCCCCCTACCACACAGTGGGGGGGTACTCTCCGTGGTAGCTCTCACTTTGCCCTACCTCGCAGTGGCCCTAATTTCTATGACCGGAGGAGAAACAGAAGTGGATTCAACAGGGTCTAAAACAAGATTAGGGGCCCTATTTCGCAAGGTGTAGCGACAGATAGCTGGCTTAGCAGTTTGATTTGTAGTGGTAGTGGTACTGGAGGGGACTCTATGGGGGGCACTACGGGGGGCACTATTCCCACCGTTCTCCATGCAATACCGGAAGCCCACCCGTGAAAAAACAGTCTCAACCACCCATTCTGCACAACTCTGTGCTACAGGAACCTTGCTGTGAGAACTTAGGGGCGAACTAACCAGCAGGTGAGTCCTGGTGGAAAAGTTCAAAAAAACACCTTCATCCTTGGATTCGCTTAAGCTAATAGTACCAGCGCTGACTGTCCCTTCTACAGGCTTCCGTACCACATGAGCCTTACTATATCCCCTAGAGGCAGTCCAGACATCTGGTAAATCCGGTAAATCCTTAAAGGAGAATTCCAAAGCCTTACCTCCACCTTCACCTTCGCCAGAACCAACAGCGCGCTGGAAGGGGAAGAGCGAGCAAATTCCCACCACATGCTCGCTCTCCAGAACGCTCCCTCGCGTCAGCTCACCAAAGCTCCCCGAAGCATGCCCGAATGTGCTGACTCTACCGTGGAAGACCCGGAATTGCAAGCCGGGAGTCCGCCGCCTCCACTCTCGCGCCGCGCCGATGAACCACAACAACGAGGGCTCCAGAGACGCCACGCCTTGATCCCCAGACACCATCCGGCAGGGAGAACACGCCACCCAAAAAGAGAAAGAAGAGCGTAAGTACTTCTTTATGTTTCAAGCTAAAAAGAAAAATATAAAACCAAGACATCGGGGGGATCGAGCACTAATTATTTAACTAGAATCTCATATTATGATGCCCCCTGTGCTCGCTGTGCTTCCCGGGGAGACCGGACAATGTGCACCAGGGGAGCTCGACCGCGACCGTTACCTTCCGGCCGCCATGTTCCCCCCAGGCACTGCAACCTTCAGGAATCTCTCTTGACAGTTGTTTGTGTCTGTGGGCCAGATCAACCATTTTCTCCAATCAGGATTTGTTCTTTTGAGTTGTAGTATGGTGTCAACTGTAACCGCTGCCTGTTTATTGTTATCACTTGCAGGTGTTGGTACAGAAGGAGTTTTCATGTCTTTGATCTTGGCTAACCCAAGGCAAGACGTTTGTTGGACCGTGTCATTCAAAAACATTATTTGTTGAGGGACGATACAGGCTCTAAATAAAGCTTCTATCCCCTGCACTTGCCAATCTTTAGTACCCCAGACAGATTTTGTGTCTATTGTGTCTTTCCATAAGTCGAAACCCTGTCTAGACAGTTGGGCAATAAAAGCTGCAGAGTAAATCTGTTTTGTATTTGTTAACATAATTTTCAGTCCTGTTTTGTTTACATTTCTATAGTAAAATGTTTCTGGATCAGATGTATTGTATCCTGAAAAATATGGAAACTTCTTAGCAAATGTTTTTGAACTACCTTTTGGTGGTGTAGGACAATGCTCCCATTGGTTAAACATAAACACATTTCTAGGTGTTGCAGATTTATGTAAAAAATGATGACCATAGTGGCTATAGCAATACAGCTGTTCATAGTCTGATGAACCCTCTAAATATTCATTATTAGAAAATGCAGCAGATTTTTCTAGGTCAAACATCATATTATTTACAGTTTCAAAGTCCCAATCATCAGAAAAGGTACTGGATGAAACAAAATCACTTAGTGAGATCTTAAATAAATGTGGAATGTTCAAATGTTCCTGTCGGAGGGAACCTATTCACGGACTTACGGGAACCTCCCCCTTACCTGGAACAGTGGTCGGAATCCCCTGGGACAGAGTCCGGGCTGTCGACGAACCGGATAACTATTGGTTCGGAACCTCTTTTCCACAGGAACCAGGAAGTGCGCCAAGGTCCGATAGCCAATCAGGACGGGGCGGCCAGTTGAAAAGGCGGAGCAGGAAGAAGTACGGCGTGACGTCTGGGAACCCGGAAGGCGGAAGGAGGAGGAGTCACGAGAGACTGAGGAGACGGAGCCGAAGTGGATGCTGAGCGGAGGCGAGGAGTCCGGGACCGGCACGAACGACGCGGAGGAAGAAGAGGAGTGGTCGGAGGAGTGGTGGAGTCCCCCCTTCAGGAAGGACGTGCATGCCGCCGTAACTCAGGAGAGTTGCGGCCAGGACGGTGAGTGACACCGTATGCGAGTCTGGGACTCGTAGTAAAGTGGGAGTAGGGTGGGAGTACGAGGGAGGAGGGAGGACGGGCGGGAAGGAACGGGTTGAGTGAAAACGGGAGGCACACAAAGGGCACTTGAGTGAAGGACTTCTGAGCACGATCCTAGGATCACTATCGTCGTTTTCACTCCCCACTAGGGTTCTACTTCCTCACTTCCCCCCCCTTAACACTGGCTCATCGGAACTTTAACGAAATGAGTTGAACAGCGTCTGGGCAGAGGTGGCATATTGTGGATGCTCCCTGACATACCCCGGCCACGTTAAAAACGCACAGGGTGTGGTGATGGTTTCCAGCCCTTGGCTATACATTAGGAGCAAGGCAGGCAGAGTACTTACCGTCCTCTCTTATCTCTTCCCTTGAGCTTCCTGGGGGTCGGCGGGCTGCAAGAACAACCCCGGACAGGACCAAAGAGGAGACGCGCCGAGGGACGTCCATAAAACACCTAAGACCGGCACAGAGGACGTGTTGTTCGCCATAGACATTCAATAAATACCATCATTGCCAAACCACTTAAGCCTCCTAGATTCTGTTTCCGCCCATCCCTCCTACAGGTGGTGTCAGAAGTGGGATCGGTGGAAATGGAAGCGGTCATGAAGAGGATGGCGGACAACCAGGAACAATTGGGGAAAATAATGGAGAAATTCCTGGCGGTTGCCGAGGAAGACCGTGAGAAGCTTCACCGAACGCTCACCGAGCAAAGTACCACCCAAGAGACAGTGATAGGGAGGTTGGCGGAAACGCTGGGCCAAGCAAGGGCCCATACCGCTCTTCCCTCTGTCGTGATGCAGAAATATGTGGCAGGAGAAGATCCAGATTTCTACTTCTCCAACTTCGAAAGAATGGCCAGAGCGGCGGCCTGGCCGCAGGACAAGTGGGGACAGTATTTGGGTCCCTTACTATCGGGAGACTTACAGGCGGCCTACCAAGCGGCCAACCCCTTAGGTCTTACTCCTTACGAGGACGTAAAAAGGAGCATATTGGAACGAATGGGTATCGACCCTGAAACCTATAGGACCCGTCTGCGGCAAATTCGCGAGGGGCCCCAAGAAACCCCGAGAGCGTTATACTACAGGGTGCGAGACCTGGCAGATCGTTGGCTACAACCCGCCAGTGCCACCAAGGACGAGATATTGGAAAAAGTATACCTAGAGCAATACCTGTCGTCCTTACACCCGCCCATTCAAAAATGGGTTCGACAGCACACACAGCTTACTCTAGACAGAGCAGTGGAAATAGCCAGCGCCTTCAGCAGGGCACAGGACAGCCAAAAAGGGAGAGAGGATGTCCCGTGGAGACACCATGACAGAGGGGTACCCACCAGGATGGTTCGGCCCCCTCCGTCCAGAAAACCAGAGACCGTCACACTCCCCCCTGGCCCCTACCAGTCATCCCAAGGCCTTCATTCCCACAGGGTCCCCAGTGTTTTCATTGCGGAATGTACGGACATATAGCTAGAGTATGTCCACAAAAAGAAGAGCCGATGGAGGTGGGGCTGACTCGATCATATCTGTGTAGATCGGGAGACCAAGGGACCCTCCCTTATCATCGTCAGGTGTCTGTCAACGGAGAACCCCGGGAGGCCCTAATAGACACTGGGTGTCTACAAAGCGTCATTCAACCACAAGCCATCCCCGGAGGGGTACAAGACACCCACGGAATAGTGAACATTCTCTGTGTACATGGGGACCAAAAACCATACCAAACCACGGAAGTGGCCGTGCAACATGACCCTGCGGTTGAACCAGTGAAGCTCAATGTAGGTCTTATCCCCAAATTACCCGAACCCCTAGTCCTGGGGCAGGACTATCCATACATCGAAGACCTGTTACAAGAGACCAAGACCGGTGTGGATGAATGGAGAGAAACCGCCCCCTTTGCTTTTCTCTCAGACCAAGAATGGCCTCCGACGAAACAGAAGAAAAGCAAAAGACAGAAACGAAAAGACAAACGAGAATGGGCACAAGTGACTCTAACAAGACCCACGGATGAATGCCTCTGGGAACATGATCAACGATTCCGTATAGCACAGAGAGAAGACCCTACACTAAGGGAAGCCTGGAGCAAGGCAGTAGAGATAGAGGACGACCAAAAAGTAGGTCCCCAGTTCATAAAAACAAAAGAGTTGTTGTATCGAAAAGGGAGGAGAGACCAAAAACCCCAACTGTTAGTACCGGGGGGCTTCAGGGAAAAGGTCCTCTTTCTTGCCCACAGCCATCTTCTAGGAGGTCACTTTGGGGAGGAGAAAACAGAGAAAACCATCCTTGCCCGCTTTTATTGGCCTGGTATTTACCACCAAGTGAGGAAGTACTGCCAAGAGTGCGCTACTTGCCAAAGAAACAGTAGGTATAAACCCCCACCAGTACCCTTAAGGCCCCTTCCCGTTATTGAGGAGCCTTTTCTCGGGTTGGGATGGACCTCATCGGCCCCCTATTGCCCCCTCGTAGCGGGTGTCGGTATGTTCTGGTTATCGTGGACTATGCCACACGGTTCCCAGAAGCGATAGCGTTACGTCAACCCAACACAACCCAGATAGCAAAAGCCATGATTGCCTTCTTTTCGAGGGTGGGTTTCCCCAAAGAGATCATCACAGATCAGGGAACACCCTTCGTTTCCCGAATCATGAAGCAGGTATGTCAACACTTGGGGATAAAACAGATCCGCACCGCTGCCTACCATCCTCAAACAGACGGCCTCGTAGAGAGGTACAATGCCACCCTTAAGACCACTCTAAAGAAATTATTGGACTTAGAATCGCGTAAATGGGAGGACATGTTGCCTCTGGCCCTTTTTGCCATAAGATGTCAACAACAAAAAAGTACAGGGTACTCTCCCTTTGAGCTTTTATATGGGAGACAGCCCCGTACTTTGTTGGATATGACTAAGGAGGAATGGGAGGAGGAAGAGAACGGGGGCAAGCCTCTCCCTGAGTATGTCTGGAATTTAAAGTCCCATCTGGCCCAGATAAGAAGTATTGTTAGGACCCATGTGGAACAAGCACAGGAGTCCCAGAAGAAACAATACGATAAAAAAACTAAGCCTGGGCGTAGTTCGCGAAGTAATGCTTCGCAAAGCTACGCAAAGTGCAGTTCGCACTACGCAAGCTTCGCGTAGCACTACGCGAACTGCGTAGCGCACTGTTCGCAATGATTGCACAGTGCCGGATGCTTGTCCGCACTGTGCAATCATTGAAAACGGCAACTTGCACAGTGCGAGCTGTCTTTTACTGCCGCTCGAGTAGATTTTTACTCGAGCGGCAGCTTTCTCAACGCGGACTGGTAGTTTCTCATCGCGAGCGGTCGCGAGCATACGCGACCACTCGCAATGAGAAACCTGACCTCCCCGCGTTGAGAATCTCGCCGGGAGGTTTATTTTCCACGCTCGCGATCGGCAACTTGATGTTGCTGATCGCGAACGAGGAAAAGTCTCGCCGGGATGTCATTTTGCTTGCTCGCGGTCGCCAACTTGACGTTGAGGACCGCGAGCAAGCAAAAATGACCGCGGCACTACGCTACGCGTGTTTGCACTGTGCTACGTGCAATTCGCGTTGTGCGAAGTAGCGCAAACTTCGCAAACTACGCGAGCGTAGCGTAGCACTTCGCCCAGGGTTAAAAAAAACCACAGAGAGAACCCTGAGTGTAGGCGACATGGTCTTGTTAATGATGCCTAGTTCGGACCATAAATTAATAGGGCAGTGGCAGGGCCCCTTTAAAATAACGGACAAAGTAACCCCTGTTACGTACCGCCTAGAACTAGATCCTCATAACAAAAAGAAAACACAGATATACCATGTGAACCTGCTCAAGAAGTGGTACGGTGATAGACCTTCCTTGATAGGAATAGCGGAAGAAACAACCCCCTTGTTTCATCAAAGCATCGATTGTGAATTGCAACCAAACCTTAGACGAGATCTTTGTACGAAACTGTCCCCTTTACAGGAGGTGTTTTCTAAGTACCCAGGGAAAACCACACTGGTACAACATGAGATCCACACCACCCCGGGGAAAAAGGTACGGCTACGGCCTTATAGGCTACCTGAATCCCGTAGAGAGGCCATAGGAAAGGAGATACAGCAGATGTTACACATGGGTATCATTGAACCCTCACATATCGAGTGGAGTTCTCCTATTGTTATAGTGCCCAAACCTGACGGGTCAATCAGATTCTGCATAGACTTTAGAGAGATCAATAAGATATCCCATTTCGATGCCTACCCCTTACCCAGGGTTGACGAAATGGTAGAAAAATTAGGTAAAGCCCAATACATCAACACCCTGGACCTATGCAAAGGCTATTGGCAGGTACCACTCCGTGAGAAGGATAGAGAAAAGACGGCTTTCTCTACGCCCGGGGGTTTATATCACTTCCTAGTACTACCGTTTGGTTTGCACGGAGCCCCTGCCACCTTTCAGAGGCTAATGAACCACATACTGAAACCCTGCGAAGACTTCGCAGCGGCATACCTTGACGACATCATTATTTACAGTGACTCGTGGGAGCAGCACGTGGCCCATTTATGCAAGGTAATCCAGGCCCTAAAAGAGGGAGGGTTGACCATCAATCCCGCCAAAAGCCATCTAACAGGTCGCTCTGTCAAATATCTGGGGTATCTGTTGGGAGAGGGATACATCAAGCCGCAAGAAGAAAAGGTTGCCGCAATATCACGATTAGCGTTCCCACACACAAAAAAGGACCTGCGGGCGTTTCTTGGAATCCTAGGGTACTATAGGAGGTTCATCCCCTCTTTCTCACAGATAGCAGCCCCCCTAACCGACCTCCTTAGAAAAGATAAAAGAACAGAAGCAGAACTCAAGAACCCATCAACATCTGTACAACAGGCGTTCCTTAGTCTAAAAAGGACCTTGATTACTAAACCTGTGCTACTCAGTCCCGACTACACCAAACCCTTTGTAATACAGACGGACGCCTCCGAATATGGCCTAGGAGCCGTCCTGTCGCAAAACGATGTGCAGGGTCAGGAGAGACCGGTAATGTATATAAGCCGCAAGCTCTACCCAAGAGAAAGAAACTACGCGGTGATTGAAAAGGAAGCTTTGGCCATCAAATGGGCTGTTGAGTCCCTCAAATATTATCTGGATGGCCGTGAATTCTTGTTATTCACTGACCATGCCCCCCTTGAATGGCTGGCATGTAACAAGGGACACAACGACCGGATTTTGCGTTGGTTCTTGGCGTTGCAACCATTCCGTTTCACCATTGCCCACCGCAAAGGAAGGGCACAAACCAATGCGGACTTTCTGTCTAGGTACCCGCTTGAGCCTCTCCTCGTGAACGAGGATGTTAGGGAAAGGGGATGTCGGAGGGAACCTATTCACGGACTTACGGGAACCTCCCCCTTACCTGGAACAGTGGTCGGAATCCCCTGGGACAGAGTCCGGGCTGTCGACGAACCGGATAACTATTGGTTCGGAACCTCTTTTCCACAGGAACCAGGAAGTGCGCCAAGGTCCGATAGCCAATCAGGACGGGGGCGGCCAGTTGAAAAGGCGGAGCAGGAAGAAGTACGGCGTGACGTCTGGGAACCCGGAAGGCGGAAGGAGGAGGAGTCACGAGAGACTGAGGAGACGGAGCCGAAGTGGATGCTGAGCGGAGGCGAGGAGTCCGGGACCGGCACGAATGACGCGGAGGAAGAAGAGGAGTGGTCGGAGGAGTGGTGGAGTCCCCCCTTCAGGAAGGACGTGCATGCCGCCGTAACTCAGGAGAGTTGCGGCCAGGACGGTGAGTGACACCGTATGCGAGTCTGGGACTCGTAGTAAAGCGGGAGTAGGGTGGGAGAACGAGGGAGGAGGGAGGACGGGCGGGAAGGAACGGGTTAAGTGAAAACGGGAGGCACACAAAGGGCACTTGAGTGAAGGACTTCTGAGCACGATCCTAGGATCACTATCGTCGTTTTCACTCTCCACTAGGGTTCTACTTCCTCACTTCCCGCCCCTTAACACTGGCTCATCGGAGCTTTAACGAAATGAGTTGAACAGCGTCTGGGCAGAGGTGGCATATTGTGGATGCTCCCTGACATACCCCGGCCACGTTAAAAACGCACAGGGTGTGGTGATGGTTTCCAGCCCTTGGCTATACATTAGGAGCAAGGCAGGCAGAGTACTTACCGTCCTCTTTTATCTCTTCCCTTGAGCTTCCTGGGGGTCGGCGGGCTGCAAGAACAACCCCGGACAGGACCAAAGAGGAGACGTGCCGAGGGACGTCCATAAAACACCTAAGACCGGCACAGAGGACGTGTTGTTCGCCATAGACATTCAATAAATACCATCATTGCCAAACCACTTAAGCCTCCTAGATTCTGTTTCCGCCCATCCCTCCTACAGTTCCGTTGGGCCAAAAATATCAAAATCTGTTTTGTCCCACACTATACCATCCTGTATAGGAACGGCTGTGATGTTCACTGCAGACAAGTCTCTTGTTTCACGATGGGATGATTTGTGAGGTTTCAAAAGTAAGTTCACTTCTTTTCTTTCAATGTCCAAATGGATGTATCTCCCATTTATAAGCACGCTCATAGTCATAACCAAAGCTAGCCACAGCAGGAAGAAAAATATTCCAGAAATAACCCAAAGTTCAATCCATGGTAAAACTAGATAAGTCTTTTTCAAAAAATGCAAAAAGTCTTGTACTTGCTGTTTAAAAGTTTTTGATGCTGGCGACGTCTCGGGCTCACTTGGATCCTCGGAAAACGTATCAAAGTTAATGAAGTAGCCGGAAGCAGTTCTGTCAATTGTTGGAATTGCATCAGGATTTGTTGAAATCGCTGGAACCAGTTGATCACTTGTTACATTGGTGTAGACAGGTGTATTTGGACGAACTGTTACTTGTGTTTCAAGAGGGATGAGTTCCATAGCATTGCTGCTCAGTCCTTCATCTGTTACTGCTGAAGTCTCGATGGTTATCAGTCTTTCAGTCTGAACCTCTTGGATAGTAGCGAGAGAAGTGTGTCTGCTACTAGGTCGGAGTCCACGAGGCCTACTATTTAGTATTGGCCACATACTGTGGTTTGATGAGGTCGATGGACACAAATCTTTTCTCCTTTCTTCCAGCAAGGGGCGGCAGAAGTACTGTTCTTGTTCCGTGTATGGCTAGGACAGGTACTGGTTGTCTGAATGAAAGTCCAAATTCCTTCTTGTCTGCAATTTTCTCTCTGACTAGATCCCCAACTTTTGGAATCCAGACAGGCCTTGCTGGACCGCCGGTTTTTCCCCAGTGGTGGTTGGCTGCAGGAATACGTTGCTTTGTTTCGTTCTTAGTTCGTTTAAGTCCTGTAAAACAGCCAAATGATCTTTGATATCAAAGGATTTATTTTCCACCACTGTGCCACTGCTTTCCAGATCTGGCACCCACATTCTTGTCCCAAATAGGACCTCATATGGAGTGACCCCCCTAGAGAACTTCTTGGCAAGTTGTTTAATGAGCGTTGGACCCCATAAAGATGTTTGACCCACCCATCACCCGAACCTAATACCCTAGCTGTTATGGACTGATTTATGTCCCGGTTTTTCCTTTCTGCAACAGAATTTCCTTCAGGATGAAATGGAGAGGAGTACCGCAATGCAACGCCCAGACTGGCGATCGCGTCTTTGTAAGCCCGAGAGCTAAATGCAGGGCCCTGGTCAGAATGTAGCGTGCCTATTGCGTATGTGCCGATAAAGACTCGCAAATCTTTTATAACAGTTTGAGCGTCAGCCGAGCGCTGAGGCCATATCCATAGGAACCTAGAGCAAGAATCCACTGCGACCATGATATATTTATAGTTACCGTCCCTTTGCAAGGGACCGCAGTGGTCCAGGTAAACACAAGCTAATGGTTTGTCTGAAATTAACAGGGGCGTCTGCGCAGGACGTTTCACTGTGGAGACTTTCATCTGTTGGCAAATTTCACATTCCAGAACATAGTTCTTGGTCTGCTTCCTAATGCCAGGCCACCAATATCTTTGTGTTAGTAAAGATATTGTTGCAGAAATGCCTGCATGGGCAGAGGCTATCCCTTCGTGTGCTGCTAGGATTAGTCCTAATCTGCGTTCCTTGTTTGGAATTACCCTATCCCCCACTCCAGGGATTCGAGCAAAAGGAACGTTGTTCGCATCAATTACATATGAGTACTTGAGTGGAAACTTTTTGGTAAAGCTGCACCACTGCCTTTGCTCGTAGCATTGACAGCCAACATTATCTCACTGTCGTTTTTGAACGAGTGATCGCAGCTATGGAAGCCGTCTGAACAGCCCCCTTTGCGGCTTCGTCAGCCAATGAATTCCCTGCAACGTGAACGCCATCACGTTGATGACTCAGTCTATGGATCACGTGAGCCTTTGGTAGTTCACTTTTTAACTGAACTACTTGTTCCCAAAGCATTTTATGCTTTATTGTGCCACCTTTTGCATCTATGAACCCGTTTTCAAGCCAAGTTTGTATATATTCATTATACGACTGCACACAGTAGAAAGAATCGCACACTATTAGTATGGGGAATTCTCGATCTGTACTTTCAAGTGCCAGTTTGAATGCTTGTAGTTCAGCTAGCTGAGCTGTGCAATTTCCTAGAGATTGGGTTTTTATGACCATAGGTCTGAATTTGCCATCGCGCGTGTGACCTTTAACGATTGCACACGCTGCACTGTAAGCTTGCTTACTCCCTGTTGCGGGTTGTGCGGATCCGTCAGTGTAAATTATGAATTCATACTGATCGAGAGGCAGAATCTCAGTAGGCAGAGGACATTCATGTTCATATTGCAGGAATGCTTGTGTTTTTAAATCAGGATCAAAAACATATTCAACATCTGTTGCAGCAAGAGAATTAACCCATTGTATCCATCTAGAATGTAATGCTTTAGCATTTGAAATGCTTGCTTTAGTTACCGCCTCTAAGGCCTGGGGTTACGACAATAATGTTTCCCTTGGGCTAGAGCTCTTTCTTTTGCTACAGCTGTTTGAACTGCTGTCAGAATTTTTTCTGTTGAAGTGAAGCGCATTTCTGCTTGTGTATACAAGTGTGATTTGTATGCAATTGGTACTTTTTCACCCTCATTAAATGTTAAGTAGGTGAATTCGCATTGACCCGAAATTATTCGGATCACTAAATTGCGTTGACTTACGCGTGTTTGTAAGTGATTTGTTACTAACATGGTAGCCTGGAGTGAACGCAAGATTTCTGTGTGTTCCTGTGTCCAGTTTTTTATTGAAAAATCAGGTTTGATTAATGCGTAGAGAGATTTAACCCTTTCTGCGTAATTTAGAATGTAAGTTCTTCCAAAATTTAGGAAACCCAGGATGGATTGTAAATTTTTCAGCGTCTTTGGAGGTTGGAGCAGCGCACACCTTTCTAAAAAATTGGCTGGCAAGCTCTTGCCTTCACTTGAAAGCTCATATCCTAGGAACAGGACATTGAGATGGGCAATTCTGGACTTTTTGAAGTTGAATTTGTAGCCCTCGGAGGCGAAGCCCAGTATAATGGTGCTCACCCTGTTCAAGTGTTTGTCCAGGTGATCGTCTGTCAGATAAATATCATCGACATATGACAATGCCTCATTATCATAAATTTGTAGTAACTCCGTTACTCTCGCTGAGAATAACCCCGGGCTGTTCTTGAACCCTTGTGGGAGTCGACAAAATTGACGCTGGGTCCCCATTATTGAGAAAGCTGTTAAGTACCTGCTTCCAGGTGCTATGTTTTGACAAAAGAAACCATTTGAGATATGCAATGTGGTTTTGTATTTTTTATGCACAATGTTATTCATTAATGCTGTACTGTGTGCATTTTGCACTGCAAATGTTTTTGAACAAGTGTTTAAGTGTCTGTAATCCAAAACTAGACAATAGGTATTGTCTGGTTTGGAGACAGGAAACAAAGGATTGTTCATTGAAGAGGTGCATGTTTCAATCACCCCCTGGTATTCAAGTTGATCTAAGATCTCCCTGACCTGTTTTTTAGCTTCTTGCTTTATTGGGTACTGCCTCTGTGCAGTAGGTTAATTTTTTAGATGTATTTTATGGTGAGATGAATCCTCATCCCATCCTACATGATTTTTGTATAATGCTGGGGCCTGGGCAACTGCCCATTTCCTGGCATAAGTATACTTTAGATGAATTGGAATATGGTTAGAGAAGGCAGGCATAATAATGTCCTCGCCATGTGGGCACTCCCTGACAAATTGTGGTGGCCAGTGTTTTTCTGATAGAAGTATGTCATAGCCCCTTGAAAGTTTTTCACAAAAAAGTGCTTTCACCTGTCTAGGTATGTCTCCCTCCATCCGGAGTGTTTTTTCATATAACTTTTGTAGAGTACTAACCCTGGTGTCTACAGTCTCAACTGTAATGTACTCATTCAAGTCCACTATCGCCAGAAGTTCCTTCAGGTTCTGGTGAGCTATTGTGACTTCTGCTGCACTGTCCAGCATTGTCTGAGCCCATTCTCCGCTCTTGAGTTGTGTTCTCAGTATCCTCGGCATGTCTGACCTTCAGACCTGCTACTTTCTTCTTTGAGAATTGAGGTTTTGATTTGTTTTTCGGAACGTGTTTGTCGTCTTTCGATTTCAGGCGTTCTTCTCTATGTTCTGACCGTCCTCTTCTTTCCGATGTCTGTGACGAGATCTGAAAGGTACGAGAGGAACGTGTATCAGTATCTTGATACCTGTCAGGCTTTTTCAAATTATCCTATTCCTGAGGTTATACCTCCTTTCAGAGGGCTCCTTCTGAGGAGACCTACCTCGGGATTGAGAACTTTTCTCTGAATTATTTTTATCAGTTTCCCACTTCTTTTTAGAAGATGTAGGAGTTTGTTTAATAGAGTCCTTCTCAGGACTTTCAGATAGTTTTGGCTTCACTGGTCTTCCACCCAAACTATCTCTGCCTAATTCTGCATATGATTGTTCTATTATTCTGGGTAGCTCAGTTTGATGTTCTGTAACATCGAATTCCCTTAATCGTTGGCGGATCGCCACTGCTGCTGCCTCCCCTTTAATATTAGATAATATTATTGTTGAGACCTGGTCGAAATTTTTCAGTAATTTCATACCTAAATTTAGAGCAGGCTCTGCCCCGTATTCATTTTGAATTTGTTTCAGGACATCTGGTATTACTGCAATTGATGGAATACCATGTGTTTTAGTATAGATGGCAGCAAAGACTGAGCCCCAAGTGGTACAGTCTTCCAGTTGTGGTGTGATCCCCATCGGTAAACAGATTGTTAGGAATCTGTGTTTCTCATACGGGCTAGTATTTGGAAATACTGCTTCGATTTGAGTAATTTTTTGAGCTATCCAAAATTGAATTTGCTCACGTTTTGTGGGCATTTTTCCCATGACTGCGTATAGAGTCTGTGGTGTAATTTTTAGTGTATTTCCCTGTTGAGGAGTTTGATTTGGAAGTGTCAATGGTGGTTGGACTGTGAAAGTCCGCATGACATATTGGACTAGTTGTCTGTAGATTTTTATTAACTCTGTAAGTTGAGTAAGTAATTCCTCATCCGTCATTATATCCAGTTCAGGATGAGGTGTGTAGCCGGCTAGGATCGGCCATGTTGCTCTTGGTCTACCTAGTGGACCGAGCCTGGTAATGTTTCTGTGATGTTTTAGGGCGCCTTTAAACCAGAGCTGATGCTCCTGGTATGTTAGTGGAATTTCAATATCCTCGAAAGGAATGTATTCTTCTGGTGGATCCTCTTCTTTGTTGAAGTGAAACAGTCTTGTTACTGAATTTTATTCAGGAAATATGACCCATGAATAGAATACTTCTGTCTGAAAGGATTCGTTTGCCTCTATCACGAAAACTGCTCTACCGCCTCTCGGAGGTAGGCGGTGTTTTATAAGTTTTAGAGTGATGGCTCTTCTTAAGTTTGGATTGATGTCTATGACACCTTTCTCGGTTTCAATAAAACCTCTGATGTTATAAGCTGTTAAAGCTGGGTGACCCGCAACGTCACCGTTGTCGGAGTCAGGCATTTTGTTTTTGAAAAATGTAGAACAAGTTTCAAGGAAACAAAAGATAAGGTGCACAATATTTTGGAACACTGTATCCTTCAACGTTGAACAAACCAAACAACTAATATATAGGGTGCTTCCCTATTTAGTTATGGCGGATATTTAACCCTACCCACTCCGGACGTCTTATGGAGTATGTGAGTAGGGGTCTCTGAGAAAAGCACGAATGAGTTACTCAATTTCTAGCGTTAAATTACTGCCTTACCAAACCGTTGGGCGCCATGTAGTGTAGTTCCTATTTCCCTAATAGGCTCTGGGCATTGCAATAATATAACCTATAGGTTTGACATAGGACTAAGGTCGGTATGTCCCTATCGATTATATTAAACTTAATTACCTGTGCCAGCTAGCTCAGAGGCCTCTAGAAACTCCTTGAGAACAAGAAGGGAGTAGTTTCTGGCAACCGAAAAACATGACAACTTTGTTTCCCTTTAGAAGCGGAACATGTCTCAGAATCGTGGAAACAATAGATAACAGTTTCACTCATTCAATCGTGCAAGCTTAGTTTCTACAGAGTTACACAGAAAGGAAGGACGGGCGTTTCAATAAAAAGGGTTTTATTGAACAGTCTTGTTTCTCGTGTAAGAGATATGTGCTGTTATGATCACAAGACATTATGCAAGATAAATAATGTACAGCGTAAGCAGTAGAAATAAATAATACTGCGCTAGCATTATCTTTTAGCATATATTCACGTACATAAATAACATGAGCTAAGAATGCGAGTACTCATTCGATGCGTCTCTAAGCTAGTTCTACCCCAATGTGCCTAACCTGGTGTAGGGAAAGTTAGAAGTAGGTGGAGTATTCTCTAGTATGGTAGACTAAGAGTGTGTAAAGTCTAGTATGCCAAGAGTCCCTCTAGGATCTAGTCCGCTCCATACCTTGAGAATGAGAGAGGTGGGAATCTCCTGCCGGATCTTGGAACTCTAACACCCCGCGAAGGGAGTCAGAACACTGGAAGCTGGATTCGTCTGCGTGCAGGAATGACAGCGTCTTCTCAGTGCGTCAGGCCGGGATACAGGCTCCTCTGAAGTCGAGGTCTCCTCTAACTTGCTTGGGCAAGGGAAGGTATATTTATACCTGGTAGGTGTCGTGGAATGCTAGCATTGACGTGAAGTCGGACATAGGAAGACGTCAGGAATGAACCCTTAAGGTGTAACGGTTCTTACATAATAGATGAGTTCTTGGAGAAATCAATAGTCCTGTGCTAGGGGAACTCGCGAAGCTTAAGGGTCTGGTTTCTAAGAACTCGTTGTGACGTTAGGGTGGACGGATGTCGGTGACCATGCCTGTATTTGGAGTGCACGGTTAATGCCTAAATAAGGACAGGGATTCTATGTCTATATAAGGGCAATGCGAATTGTGCCTATATAAGGACATGATTCAGGAAAACCTATATACGGACCCCTAAAGTGGAATACAACAATCCCTGTCTCACCCCCTTATCAATCCTAAATGAGTTTGTGCATTCTCCCTGTTTCCTGTATCTAATTACAGTCCCAGCATCTCTATAAAGTTCTCTAATAAAATTAATTATGGCGCTGTCTACGGCCAGAGATTCCAAAGTGGCCCACAATTTACTGTGGGACACGCAGTCAAAGGCCGCGGACAGGTCCATGAATGCCATGTAAAACTGGCCTTTCTTTGCTAAGGCGTATTTCGCTGTTGTCGGGGCAAGATTTAGGCACTGGTCTACCGTCCCCCTTCCCTTCCTAAAGCCATATTGAATGTCTGCCAGAATGTTGTTCTCAGCCACCTGTTCTCCAATCTGTTTAGTAGTAATCTCCCCATTAGCTTAGCTGTGCTGTCCAATAGGAAGATTGGGTGATAATTAGCAGGATTAGATGGTTCACCCTTCTTATCGATTGGAATGATAAGGAATTGTTTGCATGAATGGGGTGGACCCATTTTAGCTACAGCATTAAAGACTAGGTTCAATAATGGTGCCCACAACGATTTATTGTCAAGGAAAATGTCCAGTGGGACTCTACCTGAGACCGCTGCCTTTAAGGCAGGTGATTGAAACAGGGCGAGTTCTATTTCCTCCAGTGAGAACTTGAGCGCCGAGGGAACAATTAAGGAATCCCTAACGTCTAGTATATTAAACTCAAGTTGGGATGAAAAAATATTCTGAAAAGGATTCAACCCTGTAGGTTCATCAATGTGGAGATCTAAAGATGGCCCTCCCTCCCCCTGCAAAAAAGGGGCATTAACCATTTTCCAGAAAGCCTTGCTATCTTTGCTCTAAGATGCATATCTCAAGTTCTCCCAGGCTTCCTCGTGTAACTGCCTCTTCCTCTCCTCCCTTGCTTGTTTGTAACTAGTTCTCAGACTGCTTATTAAAGTTTGATTTCTAGGATGCGATTTAAGGGCTTCCCGCAAATTTCTAGACACCTGGGAACAATTTTTATCAAAACCACCTTCTAGGCACTGACATATTTTGAGTTGCGGGTCAAGACAGATAGAATCTGATAGGCGTTAAAATTTGAGTAAACGGGGGGCGTGGCTTAGCCGTCTAACATGGCGGATGTGCTTTAGCACAGCTCCGGCAGCCTGCCGTTAATCCGCCAATTATCCTGCCTTTAAATGACCATCTTTGTCCCTCGGAGCTCATATATGCCTGGTGATTGCATTTCGCAGCCGCGGTGTCCTCCTCGAGCCCGCTCTGCCCGGATTGCGGAGTGACGGCCTGGCGGTGTAGCAGCCTAGTCCCCGTGGGACGTGCCGACTGCCCTGCCGACGCCCACCTATCTGCATGTGTGCCCTCCCTCCCCGGAGCCTGTGACCATATTGAGCCAGCGGGTGACGGCGACGGGGATCCCTAGCGCCCGTCTGATTGTGGATCCGGAGTGGAGGCCTGGTGGCCTGGCAATTGAAGACTGCGCCCCTACCTTGTGGGCGCCTGTCGCTGCAGCCTGCTTGGGGCCCGGTGCAGCGGGGCTGTGGCTGCTGCTCTGGGCGGCTGGGACCTGGTGGAAGGCGTGGGGACGTGGCCGTGACATCGGGCCGCCTCCAGACTGTGTCCGGATTACAGCTACAGTGGACCTGCCTGCCTGGGGGCCCATCTGTTGTGATCGCACGGAGGCGGCCTGCGCCCGCCGGGTGGAGCTGCGAGTGTTGCCGCGAGAGCCCCCGCCCTGGTGGACAGATCGAGCCTGCGGGGTCCGGTCCCGCTATGGCATCGGGGCTGATCTGGTGAGTGACGGCTGGGTGCAGCGGTGGGGCCATCATTCCAGGCCGTGTGGTGGTGCCTGCGTGGTCGGGAATAGTAGGACGGGGCCGCGGCACTCTAGCTCGCACTTGCCTGGTGGCCTGCTGCGGTGCAGGGCGGGAGCCGATTGGACTCTGGAGTCTCAGTTGCAAGTCCTGTTGTCTGGACTGGCTTTGCTCAGGGTTCGGAAGTGTGGACACTGGGGCCTTTACCTGAGCACGCCCTGAAGGGAACACCACTTTACTTTGCATCTGCCACATTGGGGCCATTCTCTGGAGCCTGGGCCTACCTGAAGTCCTTGCACTGCTGTCTGCCGCATAAGCCGCTGTCGCTACCCACCTCCAATGTATTGTTGAGGACTTACCCGACTGGTGGTGCTGGCCTCTGACGCTGTTTCCCCCGGTGCCCCCCCTCATCGCCCTGTGTGCTGCTTTGCTGCTCTGCCTCTCTCCTGGGTGCTGTGGTTGCCACCAGCGACTGGGGGACACTGACCTACGGACTATACACCTGCAGCAGCGTGGAATAGGAGCTGTGCCTGGACACCCATTAGGGGAGGCTGGGGTGCCTAGTTCACGGAAGCGGCCAAGCGCAGGCTTGGTGCGGCTTGTGGGTACGGTTGCCTCGCCTGGTCTGGCCCTCCCTTCCCCCCATCGTGGATGATATACCTGGCTCACAGCACCCTCGACCCTTGGCGCACGTGGTGGGAGACTGCAGCGCCCGGACAGCTGGACCGCCCTCTCTGGCCCCGTGAGGCTTTATAATGTTTAAAGCCATGGTCCTTATGTTTAAATCCTTGAACGGGATGGTACCATCTTATCTCAAGGAGAGAATCAGTCCTTACATTCCTGCTTGTACTCTTCTCTCTTCCTCGACTCATATGGCAAGGGTCCCCCGAATCAACTGCCTTCGGATGGGTGGGAGATCCTTTGCATATTTAGGTCCGAGTGCTTGGAATAGTCTCCCTCCCTATCTGAGGATGACTGACAGCCTGGAACTATTCAAGAAAAAACTCAAAACCCATCTTTTTAACGCATAGTCCCTTGGTCTTGTCTGTTTCCCCCTTCGCCAGCGCCGGGACACTCTTCGAGTAGCCATGAGCTTTATAAATTGTTTTAACATAACATAACATATAATGGCTAAGGTTAAGCCGCCTGGAGCGTCCTCCAAGCAATGTACTATGGACAAGTATGCTGGAGTTGCGGCCTTGGGTCCATCGCAGGGAGACCCGGAGACCCATTGCCGGATTATGCGGCGCTGCTGGCGGCGATCACACAGTCACGGGAAACATTGGAATCCAAGATAGGTGCGGTGGGCGCAGACGTTATGTTGCTTCGGCATGATCTCCGCAATGCTGTGCAGCGTATTACGGAGGCGGAATACAGCATATCAGATGTAGAAGACACAGTGGGCACGCTGACGAAGAAGGTGTCTACCCTTGAATCCCTTACGCGGGGCCTGGCAACGCGGGTCGAGGATGCGGAGGGATGCGCTCGCCGCAATAATCTTCGCTTTATTGGATTTCCGGAGGGGTGCGAAGGAAACGATGCGGTGGAGTTCCTCGCCACGTGGCTCAGGGGTTGGCTCACACCCGACTCGCTCTCCACATGCTTTGTCCTGGAGTGCGTTCACCGTGCGCTGCTGCAGAAGCCGCCCCCGGGCGCCCACCCCCGCCCCATCATCGCCCATCTCCTTAACTACAGAGACAGAGATGTAATCCTTCAACAGGCGAGAGCAAGGGACTCTCTTCTCTATGACTCGCAACGTATTCTCATATTCCCAGACTATACCAGGCTCGTACAGCAGCGCAGATAGTCCTTCCTAAAAGCTAAGGCTCACCTTCGGGGTCTCAAAGTTCCGTACTCCCTACTGTACCCGGCCCGCCTGCGGGTGGTATACAAATCACGCACCCACTTCTTTGAGTCTCCAGAGGAGGTGTTCCAGTGGCTGGAGGAGGCGGTCCGGCTTAAGCCCCACGCACCACCCAGGATTGACTCTGACTCCTCATCTAGCAGGCCCGGGCGTGGTCCCCTGGGAGTGGGTGGCGGACAGCAGCTTCGATCGCGATCTAAGAAAAGGTCCAAGACTCGTAGCAAATCCAATAAGAGACTCCCTGAAGATCAACCAGAACTTTCAGCGTCCTGAAAGATGTAGCTCCGAGAACTGTAACTATTCATGCCATATGTCACCTACTGTATTTTCTATTGCAGGCTTGCATTGTCTCAAGAGTCCCTGACCCTCCATTGTTTGTTTCTCTATGGGCAGGAGACTCGCACAGGGGATCCATTGGCTGTTCCTTGCCGCTACCCCCTGTTGGGGTTCTGGCCTGGACCACGCCGCGACAGATACTTCTATGTTTATGAGGTATTGGGGTGGGGGGGTGGTTGGGGATTTCATGCGGGACTGTTTGTTGCTTTCTGTTAATGCCACTGCGTTCTCTGCCATGTGCGATTCTGGAGTTGTCATTGCCAGTCAACTCGCTATTTCCGTATTCATACGACACTGCCAGTCATGCCACAGGAGTTAGATGGGGTCGGGAGTAGTGAGCTCCGAGTCCTTAGCTGGAATACGAACGGCCTGCTTGATAAGATCAAGCGGGGAGCTGTGCTGCACCAAGCTAAGCGTCACAGGGCGGGCATTCTCTTCCTGCAGGAGACCCACTTAGCGGGCACCAAGGCACCTTGTTTGGGGAGGTTTGGATTTGCACATACTTATCACGCTGGATTCACTAGAGGCTCCCGGGGGGTTGCAATCCTGATACACCGTGTTGTCCCCTTTGTTCACAGTAGGACATGGTCGGACCCCCAGGGTAGATTTGTTGTGATATATGGGACGCTGTATGGGGAACCCATTGTTCTGGGTAGTGTCTATGCTCCCCCTCCTCTCGTGGTCCTTTGTTGAAAAGCTGACGACAGTCTGGGCTGAACTTCCATCGGAGTTAACCCTGGTTGGCGGAGATTGGAACGATGTTCTGTCCCCGTCACAAGATGGGTGGCGTGCTACGGCTCAAATAGCAGGGATTCAGGATTCTAAACTATTACCCCTAGTTCAGGGATTGGGATGGGTTGACTCGTGGAGGACCCTACACCCCACCACATGTGCGTACACATATTTCTCCGGAGCCCATGAGTCCTTCTCACGGCTGGACTACCTTTTTCTCTCAGGGGCGCACACCCATAGACTGCTCGTGGCCGACATTCTCCCTCAGGGCTTATCGGATCATTCGCCGGTTTTCCTTCTCTTGTCTCTAGATCCCAGGCGCTCTCCGTTTCAGTGGCGCTTATCACCGTGGCTGCTACGAGATGATAAATATAGAGCACATATCCATAAATCCCTCGCAGACTATCTTTCATTAAACACAGGCTCAGTAGATTCTCCAGTTATTTTGTTGGAGGCATTGAAACCCCCTCTCAGGGGGGCGGATATTGCCTTTTGTACGGCGAAGCGCCGACAGCGCAGTGACAACTTAATACAAATTGAGGCCCGGTTACTTGACCTGAAACGCGCGGGTAGGGGCTCAGAGGGAAGCGTTGCATGCAGACAGCTGTTGAATGTACAGCAGACATATGCCAGAGAACTTCTGGATGAAGACCGACTATACTGGCTCGCCACTCGCAGCCGGATATACCAGTGGGGGGACAAATCTAGTGCCTTATTGCACCGTCTGTGTCAACAGACGCTGCGCCCTCAGACGCTCCCATGCATACGCGGCCCCAACGAGACCGCTCTTAAAGACCCATCCGCCATTGCTGACTGCTTTGCTTTATATTTCGCAGACTTGTACGCTCCTCATGAGACTCTGCCCGCGGCACTCGTTCAGAAATTTATAGATGACTTCCCCCCCCCCGGGCATTATCCGATGAGGTGCGGGACGCATTAGATGCTCCCTCGTCAATAGAAGAACTGCTGACTGCGCTGCTTGGTATGCGAGCGGATAAGGCGCCAGGCCCAAATGGCTTCCCCTGCGAGTTCTTCCAGAAATATCACCCACAACTGTTAAAACCATACTTGGCAGCTCTTGAGGCTTCCGCGGAGAGTGGTGGTCTCCCACCGGATTGACGGCATGCCGAAATTGTCGTGTTCTTGAAGCCGGGTCGCCCCCCGGAACAATTTTCGTCCTACCGCCCGATCTCTTTACTCAATGTGGAAGCCAAGCTCTTGGCCAAGGTGATTGCCAATTGCTTGGTCCCGCACATCACAGCGTTGGTCCACCCGGACCAGGCAGGCTTTATGCCTCGCCGTGCTACACGGCATAATATCAGACGTGCACATAATGCTATAGCCGCAGTCGATAGACTTGGGAGCCCCGCCGCGCTTCTCCTGGCAGACATGAATAAGGCCTTTGACTCCCTTAGCTGGGTCTATCTCTTTGCCTTGCTCGGCCATCTAAACATTGGCCCCCGGTTACTGAATCTTATTCGCCTACTGTATACAGATATAACCGCTTCGGTCCGGGTGGCCGACTCGGCTTCCAGACATTTTCCTATTGGACGGGGGACACGCCAGGGCTGTCCACTCTCCCCTTATTTCTTCGCTCTCGCCATGGAGCCATTGGCGGCCTGGATTCGAATAGACACCCAGATGCGCGGTTTTGAATGGGCACCGGGAATCTCCGATCGCATAGCGCTCTATGCGGACGACATTTTGTTTTTTCTCACGAATCTTGACCGGACTGGTCCACGCCTTCTTCGCATTATGCAAATCATTGGTGAGACCTCTGGTCTATACATGAATCGGGGAAAATCATTTCTGTGGCCGCTGCGGGGCGGGGATCGCCTGGGTGACTGGTCGCGGGAAGTAGTGGTGGTTCCAGACGGTTTCAAGTATTTGGGCATCTTTCTCTCAGCGTCCCAGTCAGTGGCGTGGAACAAGAACCTCGCCCCCCTGTGGATACAGGTGAGCGACCAGACACGTGTGTGGTCTCATATGCCCTTGTCTCTTTTTGGCAGATCCGCCATCTTTAAAATGGTTTCCCTACCCCGCCTTCTTTATCAATTACAAAATCACCCCTATCCAATCAAGCAGACGTGGTTTCGCCAATTGAACGCTATTCTTGCCTGGTTTCTCTGGGGGGTGGTGCATCGCGAGTTGCGCTGAGTACCTGTTTCCAGTCTACTTACTCCGGTGGAGTGGCTACCCCTGACGGTCACGCGTACTACATGGCCTCACACCTCCTCGTCCTCAATGACTGGTGGTACGTCGATCGTGGAGACCCGTCGTATGCCGTAGAACGTTGGCTGCTGGGAGACAATGCTCTCCACATGGTTCTCTATTCAACGGCACTGCTTAAGGAGCTACCGCCTGCCACCGTCACAATCTTTAGGATCTGGAAGTCTGCGCTCCGCCAGATGGGCTGGTGGGGGAGACTCTCCAGGGAAACTCCACTATGGAATAACGGGCAGTTGCCACAGTTGGCGCGGCTGCCCAGCTTTCGGGGATGGGAAGCCATTGGTATAGACACGGTGGGGGCCGTTGTACGTGGCTGCACCCTCAAGTCCTTCCTCGACATACAAACGGAATATGATATGCTCCGCACGTAATTCTACCGCTACCTACAATTCAGACATGCTTTTACCCCCTACATATCCCGCCTAACGGAGATACCTGAATTTAACCCTGTTGAGGCTAAAGTCTTTATGGGTGAGTTGGGGGACCACAAGATAACCAAAATATACCGCACAATTATCAATAACACACCTACCACCCTACATAAAACTAGGGAGGCATGGCAGCAGGATCTGGGTCCCTTAGAAGAAGATGACTGGGTGGAGGCCCTAGAATCCCCGCGCAGTGCAGTGATCGCGGCCCGCCTGCGCCTTATCCAGTTTAAGTATCTCATTAGAGCTTATTATACCAGGCACAGATTGTGGCGAGCCGGGCTAATGCATCTCCGCATTGTTTACGCTGTGGGTCGATGGAGGGTACCTTCCTGCATACTGTGTGGTCCTGCACTGCACTGTTGAGGTTCTGGAGGGGAGTGTTTACGTGTCTATCTGAAGTATTGGGGTGGGATGTTCCCTCCTCCACGAGGCTGGCCATGCTACATATTGCAGAGGACCTGGATGGCAACAGGTACAAGCGTCACCTTTTATTTTTAGGCCTTACATTGGCAAAGAGGGACATCGCCCGAGCCTGGAAGGAGGAATCCCCGCCGTTGATTGGGATATGGAAAAAGGGCTTGGACTTCTGTATGGGCCTGGAACTCCCGGTCTTTGAAGCGAGGGGTGTCCTCGGAAACATTATAAGATCTGGAAAAGGTGGGCTGACTATAGGGGTCTGTATCTGGAGCCTCCCCCCCCCACGTCTTATATTGCAGACTCTTTGTTGTGAATCCAGCGGACTGGACTATGCGTAATGTACACGCTGGATATGACTACAGGTGGCAAGGACTCTCCTTATATATGCGACATTTCTCCCTGTCTAGCAGAGGCAACGTGGTGCAGTTATTTGTTTTTCTGTTATTCTCTCTTTTTGTAACTCATTATTTGCATGATCAATATCTTGTCCTTGTTGAAAATGTTGATATACATATTTGTCATCTTCTATGCGCACTCTGGGTGCCGTGTGCGGCATTCTTTTTGTCTTGGCTGTCAACAATAAAATTATGTTGTGAAAAAAAAATAATTTGAGTAAACGCACCCACTACTTGAGAACTACCAATTTGTGGATCTAAGCAGGACTGAAATTCCTGCGACATTGTCGATAAGACTTTAGTCAATAAGGAATTAGAGTTGATTTTTTCCCATTTAAGAGTATAACCATTTTTCCTTGAAAGGAGGGGTCTAGGGGTAGATAAAAATCTAAATTTATCATAACCGGCCAGTGGAAATCTAACAAAGATTGAAGCATATTTGCTAAATTCAGTCATATGTACCAATAAATTTGTGGAATAATTCTTGAAGTTAGTAGGAATAATTATAAAATCTATAGTTGAAATGGATCCAGCCCAATGGAAAGTTGGGAGCAGTTGGCCTGAAGGGGGTAGAAAAGATTTATTATGAGTAGATCCCAGGTCAGTAAGAGGCTGTTGAGAGCATTACCATAACTGTAATGATTAAAGTAGGTGATCAAAGACTCATTTGTATCCGTTACCCTGCAAATACGCTGATCAGTTCTATTACATATATGTGTATTAAAATCTCCAGCCCATACAATAAAAATCGGTCTATGATGGTTATATAGCAGGTCCTTCCATATTTTACCCAACTCTTCAGCCACTACTATAAGGTTTACAAAGTTATTATTATACAAATGTATCGCCATTAGATCGGCCGACCTACGCCCAGTAGCTACTATAATATGAAAGAAAGGTGAGCTATTTATAAAAGAAATCTTTCCCAATGAGATGGTATTGGCTATAAGCGTAAGTAGCCCCCCCTTTGCTCTACCTGAATTAGAGGGTAAAAAATGATCAATAGCCATTTACAAAAATAGATTTCTCAACCCAGGTTTCCTGAAAACATATAATATCTCAGTGCCGCAATTCCTTATACCAATCCAAATTATCTTTCTTGTTGGCATAACCTACTATGTTCCATGAGAGGAACAAAAACCCCACGGGGGACTCCTGGGGCGAATGCTCCCCGGGTAGAGGTATAATATGCCCACTATGTGGAGTATCTATCCCTTGTGTAACCAGAGCTTGTGCCTGATCCCTTGTATTAGTTACGAGAGTAGGCAGAGATATGGTGTCAGTTACATCCCAGATGGTGCTAAATTTCAATAACATAGAAGCACTCATCTTTTATAGGCTACTTCTATTTGGAACTTGGCTTGGTAGCCATCGTTGTTTGACTTCACTCCTTCCCCACCCAAAATGCAGAATTTTGTTTATTGGAGTTTGCATACAGTAACAAAAGAGACCAAGTACAGTTCCATATAAATGCCAGTAGCATAATAGAGCAGATCAAAGCAATAACATCACCAGCTTTAGTATTTGAGTCTCATTAAAACTGGGGAAAGGGAAAGGAAGGGAAAGAGGGGAGAACCACTCAGTAAGGAAGAATGTGAGCATATAGCTATTAAAGTATTTCCACTCCGTGCGTCAGGACTCATGCCAGCAGGGATAATCAGAGCAATTACACCTAGGACCTTATGTAGTCTGAGTCACAGAAGAAGGGGCCTCTGACCAAGCCAGGGCCGGAATGGCTGTAGCGGACACCGGGTGTTTCCCCGGTGGGCCGGAAGGGTGGGGGGCGGTTTTGTTACTGGGGGATGGTTTTGCAGCAGTGCTGCAATATCGGCCCCTTGTAACAAAAGCGGGAGTGGTGTTTCTCACTAGCTCCCTCCCACAACCCCCGCTCTGGGGGCCGGTAGAGCACATTGCGTGGGCTGGTTGCTGTTTCCAGTCTGGCAGAGCCACAGCTGTCAGGTTTGTAGCAGAGTCATTCCCCCCCGTTGGCTGCCTGCGTGCTCACAAAGAGTTCCAAGGGCGACCAAATATCTTAGAGGCGGGACCTCATGGGCAGCCGCTCCCAATATTCCATGAGTTGCGCTTGGCAGAAGGTCGCATCAAAAAGCCATCCAGCCCTGTGCAGCGTCAGACCCCGACCCCAATGCATTGCCACCTGCTGCTTCACCAGGAAACACATAGCAGTAAATTTACGCATGTCCGATGGGACATCCTTTTCATACCCCAAAAGAGCAACCTTCGGCGAGAGCTCAAAAACATGCTCCAGTAATATCATCAATAGCTTCAAACAGCTCAAGCCAAAATCTCTGTACTTCTGGGCAATCCCACCCTAGATGGAAAAAGTCAGGACTGGGAGCCGCACAACGTATACAGAGCGAATCTTAAAATAGTCCCATGCAAAATAACGTATCTGGAGTGCTGTATAGTCTATTTAAATACTTGAAGTGCACTAGACATAGTCTGTAGTTAGGCAATAGTGCCAGAGATTGAGGACAGCAGTATTTCCACTGATCATCAGTGAGAGGGGGCCTTAGATTCACCTCCCATGCATGTCAAGCTCTGGGGATGTGAACTGGCACAGTCTTTTGCATCCCAGCATAGAGTATTGTTACTAGATTGCACGGGGAAGGTGATGTGAGGATAATTTCTAGCACAGAGAGCACGGGAGGGGCCACCAAGAAGGAGGCGTGCAGCACCCGGATTGCAGCTCGCAGCTCGCAGCTGGTAATACAAAAATGTGTCTAATAAGGTCACATCAGGATCCTGCAGGGCTTGCTGTGGTGTGGCAAAAGAACCCTCCGGGTATATGCTCCCATGGATGTCAGCCAAAAGAACACAGTCGGTTGCGGGTGCCAACATCAAGCGTTATCGGGAGAGAAAGATGACCAATAAGTGGCACTGATGGAGCAAAAATGGAACCCAACCAAGCGCACTGCCAAAGCTGATTCCATGCCCATATAGTGCAGGCTACAGTGTCTATGTGTGCCCATGGTCGACTAGGGGTCAAATATAGTGCCATCTGTAGGAAGCATGGTGCGACTTGGTCATATTCCGGTGCGGTACGTGCATAATTTTTGTGGGGAAAAGCCAGTAATGCACAAACTGTGCCTGCGCACAGAAGTAATACAATTCCATGTCTGGGGCTCCCAATCCCCACTGCTCGAAGGGGAGGATTAATAACTCCCACGCTATGCGGGGTTGCCCGCCCATTCATGCAAGTGTCACCATACGTGACAGGAGCTGTGTTGCAGAAATACAGTGGCAGCTGGAGAGGCAGATTAAGAAACAAATAGAGGAATTTAGGGAAGACTACCATCTTAGCAATGGCTAGCCACCCAGTCAGCGACAACAGAAGCCTCATCCAGCCCTCCACAAGCTTCTCAAGCCACACCATTAAGCACCCGTAGTTGGCTCTCCACAGGTCATCAAGATTTCTACTTAGCCAAATACCCAAATATCACACTGGCTCCCTTGCCCTGCAAAGCGGAAACTCCAAAACAAACTCCTCAGTGACATCTGTCAGAGGGAACAGAATCGATTTGGCCCGGTTAATAGTGGATTCCAGATATGCCACCGAATCCGGTAAATTCACATATCAATGGGTCCAAGTTATCCTACAGGTTTTTAACATAGAGGTTGACGTCGCCGACATACATAGACACCAAAATTTGGTGAGGTGTAAACGCTAAGCTCTGGTGGGCGTGATTATGCACTGTCGACATTCCTGGCACAAAGCCAGACTGGTGCAGGCATGTAATAAATGGCAGGAGCGGGAGTAGGCTCACAACAATCCGTTTTGCAAGAATTTTATTATCCACGTTAATCATGGATCGAGTATGACTCGCATTGGCTGGGATTCATGTCAAGCTTGAGTATTGTTACGATCAACTCTTCACTCAAGAAGGGGGAGAACACCTACAGCAAGGGACTCCTCATATAGCGTGAGGAGATGAGGAGCAAGGATTCCAGCCACTCCTGTAAAAGGCAGCTGTGAGGCCGTCAAGCCCAGGAGCCTTGTCACCCAGCAATGAGTTGATGACCTGAACAATCTCCTCTGCAGTGAATGGCTCATCCAAGTACCGCCGGTGGCCCTCATCTCGCCACAACAACTGCACCGAATCAAAGTAAGGGTGAAGCCTGGCAGCAGCGCATCCTGGGCAGTCCTATAAAGTTTGGAGAAAAAAGCAGCCATTTCCCTCTGCACAGCCCCTGTCCCCACATGTTCGCTCTGCTGATCATCTTCTAGCTCATCTATATGGTCACTGGCCAAAGTCTTACGTAGTAGATTGGCTAAATCTGATCAGCCCTGTTCCCCTCTCCATAACGCAGAGTGGATGCTTAGTGGGTCTCCCTCTGGGCCGCCTTCTCATATTCGCCCACCTTGCCTCTAATATCCGCCAGTAGGGATGAGGAATTATTAAAGTATTGAAGCTCTAAAGCATGAATCTCACCTTCAAGGCATGCCAGCTCGCCGCGTAGTGGCAGCAGCACCCCCGTCTGCTTCCCAATGCAGACCACCCCCGTATAACAGCTTTAAAGCCCTCCCAAAGTGTGGACTGCGATGATACTGACCCTTCATTTGCTTAAAATAGTCTGTTATGGTGGATCTGGCATCCCCTCGAAACACCTGACCTCACAGAGCACCAGATGGGAGACGCCAAGCAAAAGCGCACGTAGGCACAATCCAGCGGATACATCTCCAGTAGCATGATCAAACAGAGTCCGCGATAAGTGCTCGACCTTCGAGATCCATGCATCTTAGTCACGCGTTGTCAGCCAGTAACCTATATTCAACCATGTGGTATGCGAAGCAGCAATACATGTACCTTTCGTGTTAGCCATATGTCGTGTCCTCCATATGTCAGTAAGGTGGTTGTCCGTCATCAGTAAAAACTGCTGTGCTGCTGCATTTCAGTGAGGGTGCCTGGACTCACTCGAGTGTCAGCCCGGGGATCTAGGACCACATTGAAGTCCCCTCCTCATAGTGTTGCCCCGGTCCCATCGTGCTTGACAGTCTCCATACCTCTTTAAAGAAGCAGGGGTCATCTACATTTGGGCCAAACATTGAAATTAGTCTGATCGGGTGTTCATGCAGTATTCCATAGAGTAGCACATATCTACCCAGTTTGTCACAGAGAACCAAACGCTTGCACCATGGTAGACCCATGCAAATTAGGATAGCTACTCCACAAGTGTAGTTGGAATAATAGGCAACATGGCATTCTTCAATCCAGCCAGTGTGCAGGCGCCTCCCTGTGCCCTCAGTGAGATGCAACTCTTCCAACATACAAATATCACTCTGATGTCATAGAAGGTAAGCTAGCACATGTTGCGCCTTACGCCTGTCGTTAAGGCCACGTATATTCCAGGTCACGCGTTTAGTCTGCTGCAGTACAAACAAAGGGTGGATGTATGCTCACCTGCCGCACTTGTGAGAGACATCTGGCAGAAAGGCCTATTGCATAGCGCTGAGTGGTTAGGGAATGAAAGGACAGGCAAATGTTAAGCAGCCAAATGACTGCAAACTTTCTCTACATCCCTGCTACCCTCCCACCTCCTACTTTGATCTCCCAATCAGGCCAAATGGTACTATCCCACACGTGAGATAACTCAAAGGTAAACATCAATTAGGGAAACAACCAGGGAATCATCCTGCAGGGGCAAACCAGATGGCTAACTCACTCCCAGCCAAGAACAGCCAGTTGGCCAGAGTTGCGGTTGCCAAGTGGCCAGGTCCTTCCCGGGTGGACCCATCATGGGCTCCAGGAGTACCGCCATCGCTAGCATCCCAGCAAAATGACAGTGTCCTAGCTTGCCGTGCCATTATTTGGATTGTATGGGAGGCTTCACTACAGGTCATCTATCTGTGATTTTCCCTGAGTGGTCAGCAAAGGTCGTGAGGTATTTTAATCATTGTCGCTGAGATGTCTCATGTCTGAGACTGGGGCCGCAGTGGATGGATGTGGCGACGCCTCGAGCATATGTGTGACAAATTTGGCAGCAGCCTTCGGATCTGTAAAGTAGTGAGTCTTGCCTTGGTATTGAATCCGGAGCTTGGCGGGATAAATGAGAGAGTATTTGGCTTCAGTTTTCAGGGTTTGTACAGCAAAAAAAACCCTCCTGGCAGCCTGCACTGTGTCAGTGAAGTCTGGGAAGATGGATATTTTGTTACACTAATAGTGGGGGGTCCTCGTATCCCTCGCTAGCCGCAGGACAGTGTCCCAATTTCTGTAGTTTAGCAGTCTAGTGGTTATCAGTCAGGTTGGCGTAACGGGGAGATCTCTGTCCAAGTGACCTGTGCACTCGCTCTATAATGAACATGGCTGAGAGTGCGCCACCAAACAACGTGCGGAGCATCATCTCAACGTAGTACTCCATACGATCCATCTCCGTTGACATTGGCACGCCAATAATGCACACATTATTCCTCCTCGAGCACGCTTTCAGATCTTTGTTCTTGCTGTAAAGTACCGGCAATACTTTTTCCATCTGGATCATCTCTGGCCGAATGGTGGTCATTTTCGACCTCCGAGGTACGACGCTCAAGGTAATCGAGTCGTTCATCATGCTTATCAACCTTGTGTTTCAGACGATTGAATCTGTCAGTCAACAGGTCAATTTTGGTATTCATTGCCTTGAGACTGTCTTTAAGATCTATAAACATGGTATGAATGTCTGTTTCTTGAGAGGGGCCATCACCATCTTCCTGACTCACATGCAGATCTTCAGGAGGCAGTTCCGCTGCTCTCGTCTGTCTATGATGTTCGAATAAGAGTTTGGACTGCTTGGCATCCACCTTCCCCATGCTGTCACAGATACAAAGTGGCAAGGTTCAGGAGGCAACCAGTGTACACTCAGTAGGCCACTGTGTGCTCAGCAGTACCCCAGGGCCCTGCCTCACCTCTGGCCTGGAGCAAATGAGGGGGCACAAGCAAGCCTGCTTCATGAACTCTTGCTGTAGATATAAAAATGGTAAGCAAATTGACCAGCAGGATTTCTGATCCCTCAGGCAGGAATAGTCAGTCAAGTCAGGGTTCAGTAAGGAGGATCTCAGAGGAGTCAAGACTAGGCCCTGCGTCTCCCCGGGCAGGCAACCGCAGGGGGCATGAGCAGGCCTCTGTACCTCCTAGCGTGCAGGGCAGAGTCGCAGGTGAGGGCCATATTCTGTAGTACTCCATGAACATCAAGTGGCAGGTGACAGGGGCCAAAGATGAGCCCCTCAGTTGCTATGCAAGCCTTTGGCTCACAGCACAGTACTGCCCAAATCTAGACATTCGTGGCCCCCTGAGAGGCGATCGTGTGGGGGTAGAATATCAGCCCCCAGGGTCCAGGGAGTGCAGTAGTAAGGCACACAGGGAGAGCAGGGTGGCAGCAATCTCCTCCCCACTCAGTTCACACCAGATAGCCTCAGCTTTGCGTGTCCTCTCAGCGGGCCATCGGGCCCCACAGCCACATTCACAGGCCCAAGTAATGCCAGCAGCCCCCCAATTCCCAGACTGGGGTCTGGTGAGCCTCTCTCCCCCTCATGGTGTCGCCAATGCTGCCTGGCTTTCACAGCCCAGGGGGGCTCCCAATGCAGAAAATATCAGAGATCTGACTCCCTCACACCACCTCTGTCGGTGCCCACCACTCCCCAGCAGACCCTGACTCGCAGGTCATCCTAGATCGCACCCCCAGGGCCAACTCTGTTGATTAGCGTCCTCTCACCCCGGGTGCAATGCTGCTGTCCAGTGACAGTCCTAGCTGGTACGTGGGTGCCTGTAGGCAGGCACCCACTCACTGCCGCTGTTCTGGGTCTCTGCTGCCAGAGTTCCGCGGCCCACAGCAGCACAGCTGGCAGGCCCGGCCTCACGTCTCCGTTGCAAGCTGGGGGGAGAGCAGCGCACCGGCATAGTGGCCCTCAACTGGCATGGTCAAGAGCTCCGTCAATGATGCCCGGCAGGACCGTGCGACAACAATGGTCTCCCCCAATGGGTTTCCTCCTCCAGCTGCTAAACAGCTCATCCGAGGCCTGCGCTGTGGTCTCTCTCACAAGGAAGGCCAAGAACAGGCCCCAGAACTCTTCACTGCAGCAACTGATGGCACGGAAGCCCCCGGTCTAGAAATTTAGGGCATCCCAGCAGCAGCACAACAAACAGCACACGGGCAACCTCGGGCATTCTCCAGTGCCTGGGTCTAAGCCAGATAAAAAGTGGATAACAGACTCCAACCGGCAGAGACTCACACAATGGTGGCCATCTTGCGGTCAGGCTTTCTAGCGCCCCCCCAAAAGGTGCAGAATATTGGCATTATTGTTGATTCCTCTAAATATATTTCCCCCCATATACATTGTGCTGCAACTATAAGGTTCCCTTTACTGAAAATAATCGAAAAGTTCAGTTTTTGCTAACAGCGTGGAAATGACAAT
The DNA here is from genome assembly GCA_963921515.1 of Calotriton arnoldi. NCBI lineage: Eukaryota > Metazoa > Chordata > Amphibia > Caudata > Salamandridae > Calotriton > Calotriton arnoldi. Next base: position 1,652,201 of record CAWUFW010003874.1, on the reverse strand, counting down.
TGCATCACGCTAACATTTCATACAGATTACACTATGGTAACAGCATCTATTTGGGTTTTCCAGAATACTTGCATTCAAGATATCAGGCTAATCAAAGCCTACTTTTGAACCTTCCACCATCACATGCCATCATGGTAAGAGCGCCTGCTGCCTATTTGGAAGAGATTTATAGTTAAAGTGTCTGTGACCTGGGGGCGTGGCTTGGAGCCCACGGATGATGACGGCGTCCGTGTAGACCTCCGGGACTCGGTACGGGTTGTGAGCGTTGTACAGCTCTCCCTGTGGCTTGTCCTAGTCCAGTGCGAGCATCTGGAAAGGCGGTGAGACCCGGCAGCATTTCTTCGTAATTGCCGACATTATTTCGGCCACAAAGCGTTCATTACAAGTGGCGGCTCAACTCTCCTCAGTGAGCCGCCCGCCATTTTACTCGCTCTGCTGATGCGCGCGAAAATGCATTCCCTTCAGAGCTAAGGGAGTTTCTTCAAGAATTCTTTATTTTTCATGTTTGTTCAACACTTCAGTACTTTCCAGCCTGCCCTGCTCCTGATATATGGATTTCTACCTTAGGTATTGCCTTTCAAATATTTTTGTATGACTTTTCTCTATATTCTCGACATAATGGTGATTTTTTTCTTCACAACTTCCATCTATGTGGGCAGTTTTTCTATGCTCTTCATAAATGCATCGTTGAAGTGTATGTTTTTTACGCTGTGGTGCCGGATTTTGGCGAGATATCTGTTTTATTGGTCATTATCTCATGGCCAGTATATATATGGGACGTTTGAAAAAGGCAAACACCCCACTTCCATCATCTGCTAATAAGTTCATCAAAAATTCCACTATTTTCTCAAAATTTTCAAATATGGAAGACTCTTTGGTTGCTATACACAAAGGTAGCTCTACATCTAGTTCCAACGGTACCCTTGTTTTTTCCACCGCTGGGAAGGCTACTACTAAACATCTGAAAAAGGATCCTCCCTCTCCTACAAAATCTCCTCCAGTTGTTTCGATGGAGCTCTTGTTAGAAGACCATTTATGGAAGAAACTAACTCTAAGTTGCAGCATCTTACGGATAAGTTGTCCAAATGGAGGAAAGACTGAATACAGCAGAGATGAGCATTGCATTCTTGGGTTCCGCTACCAGCAAAATTCAGTCTCTTCAAAACCAAGTATCTTCTCTTCATCAGCAGGTCGCAAACTTGGAAAACAGAAGCAGAAGGAATAATCTCCCCCTTTATGGTCTGCCCGAAAGATTGGAAGGCTCTGACCCTATCACTTTTCTAAAGTCCTTCCTTCCCAAGCTTCTGAATTTGTCTGAGGACACTCACCTTAATATTCAAAGGGCCCATAGGCTGGGTCATCAGTCAACATCTGTTTCCCATGCACGTAACCCTAGAGGTGTCATCATGTACTTTCTTGAATATACTGACCTCTTCAAAGTCCTTGCCGCTGTCAAAACATTAAAATGTATTTCTTGGTCAGGGAAACCTTTATTTTTCTCCCAGGACTATGCTAAATCTACTTTTGACAGACGCAAAGAGTTCCTTAATTTGAGAACGGATCATCGTTTACTTGGAGCTCGTTTTGGCCTATTTCATCCTTGCCAGTTTAAAGTCATGTACAAAAACAAGACTACTACATATGAGGACCCGGTTAAACTGAAAAGTTTTATTAATGCATGCAAAATTGAAAGTATGGACACCTCTGGTCCTTCTGCCTCTTAAGCGATGTTCCTTTATGCTACCTTGTTTTTTCTCAGGATACTTTAATTAAAAATTCTGTTTGCTATATAAAATGTTTGATTACACTATGCTCAGATTTTTGCTGTTCATTACGAGCGCTCACGAGCCTTCTTCTCCTTCAGTAGTATCATAGTTTTATTCCTGCTAGTATTAAATATTAACTTTATTTGCTTCTCTTGCAGGTATTTCATCCGTGTTTGTGGTCTTCCCCGTATTATGTAATATGTGACGTGCTCCTCTCGTACTCTCCCCATGGACTCCCGACATACCATATGCTCCATGTGGTTTCATTCCCCCCACCCTTCCATGGATACTACTCTTCATAGGTATGTTCTACCCATCATTTTTTCAGTCGTCGATGTACTTCCTCTTGTTTTATGAACAATTTCCTTCTCTCAATATTTCTTTCTCTCATTGTTCTATTGTCCTCTCCTTTTTTCTCTCCTCTTCTTAATTCTAGTTCCCTGTTATCTATGCTTTACGGCTCTTTGGTCTATACATGTCATGGTATGGTCTACAGTTTTTCTTTTTCTTGTTTGGTGTGATTTGCTGCATTTTCTACTTCTCAAAAGTTGTTTATGTCCCTAAACATTGTGTCTTGGAATGTCAGAGGTTTGAACTCCCCTATTAAAAGACAATGTGTCTTATCCCAGTTGGCGCATCTGGGTGCCAGCATAGCTTTAATTCAGGAGTCGTACCTCACAGAGCAAGAGTCTCTAAAATTAAAAAGAGGTTGGGTTAGTGACGTGTGTTTTTCCCCAGATGATGGTAAAAGAAATGGAGTTATTACGCTATGTCATAGGTCGTTGTGTGCTAAGCTGGTTTCCCAGGAATCTGATGATGTTGGTAGATGGTTGAACACTAAATTGTCAATTGGGAAGGTTCCAGTCTCTTTGCTAAATATTTACAGCCCTACGGTCAAGGATTCCCACTTTTGGTCAGGCCGGTGATTGTAACCAGGTAGTCGATCCCTTTATAGATCGTAATTCCACGGTTACTTTTATACCAAATAATACCCACAAACCTTTTGTCCAACTATTAAGCAACGGAAGCTCGTTGATGCTGGGCGTCTTTGTAACCCTACCCTGAGAGAATATACTTACTTCTCTCCTGCCCATGAAACCCAATCCCGTATTGATCACTTGTTTGTATCCCACAATAGCTCACAGTTTCTATGTTCTGCTGATATTGGATCAATTCTAATTTCTGACCATGCCCCTGTTTCCCTTCAATTGGAACTACCTCTCTGTTCTCGCACCCCCTGCAGGTGGCGCTTTAATAAGTCACTTCTCTTAGATCCCAATTTTACCTCTTCTTTTGAGTAGTTTTTTCAAGATTACTTTCACCTCAATCAAACAGATAACCTCCCTTTTTACATTATTTCAGATGCTTTTAAAGTATCTACAGCGGATGCTGTCGGGTCAAACAATTGCTTTGTGTATGATGCCGGAATAAAGTTTTAGAACAGTCATAATGATAGTTAAACAGTTCTGAAACACCCCGAATAAACATAAATAAAGGTACTCATACAATGTAAACAATCACTTTTTGTTTTTTTATATATAAACAAGATTCAGACATATATGGCTGTCATATGTACAATTATATCCACCAAGGTGAAAGAGGTGACATATGTGAATAAAGTGAGACAAAGTGACACAGTGGTGATATCAGTGTAAGGGAGAGAAGTTTTTTACATCTATATGTACAAAAACAATGGTCCATCCTTTAGTAGTTATATATGTCCACCTTAATGACCCTGGTAATAGTCATTTTAGTCATAGGGTGAGGAGACTGAAGGACATGGCCTAAAAATACGTCGACGTTTCGAACCAGGATTATGTGCAAATCAAAAGGCGTCACGGCGGGTCTTCATCAGGACTGACAAAGTGGAAGGTATGGACAGCCTATAGGGGACACCATTATTAAAAAATGAGTTAAGGATTAGGGGTGAAGTGGCAAGTGGAAAGTGCCAAAAATGAATAATGCACTCACCAAGGGAATACGTGGAGGTGGTCCTACGTATTGAGGGCTGAAGAATCAGTATGAATATGGTAGATGTCCTACATATTAGAGCAGAAAAAGATTCATCAGTAACTCTTTATCACGCCGATAAATACATTTTAATGAAGAGCGAAAGAAGACCTACCTCGATTGTAGGTAAAAACTCTGCAATGGGTAGGATTCTGGAATGGGGACTAATTTCCAATTGGAGCTCAGAGACCGATTAGGCCGAGTACACCCTCAGATTGGAGGGTGTACTCGGCCTAATCGATCTTTTTTCGCTCTTCATTAAAATTTATTTATTGAAATTTATTGTGTTTTGAGATACACGTGTGATGGGTCGATGAGGTACTGTATTGGAAATAAAGGCTGGTGACTGGGCGCTGTCAGGGGCTAGGATGACTGAACTGGTTCCTTATGTGATGAAAGTGCAAAATGTGGTAAACGTCAATATGAGTAGGGGCCCGAGAGTGTGAAGATATATAGGTGTGATTTGTGTGTGAGGGAAGAACATGGGTTTTTGAAAGCGAGCTGGGTGAGGAGAGTGCATGTGGAATGGTGAGTATCGGTGGGGGTGTAGAGAACATAGGGGATGAGAAGGACAAGAGAAAGTACCATAAGAAATGAAGGGACTCAACAGAGGATTGAAAGAAGCAGGGCAGTTGAGCATGAGGAAGCCCAAGAGAGGGAGGTGGCAGCCTGCAAGAGAAAGAAACATGGTGAGAAATTGAGTGGAGAATGTGAAGTAAATATGTAGTCTAGATGAGTGTACGTTGTGGAGAGTAGGACGGTGTGGCAGATGCACAGAGGGTAAGAAGAACCCTTTATAGGGTGCTGGCAGCATCTGGAGTGAGTTAAGACACAAATGTTTGGGGAATGTTATATTTTGTGAGCTCTGGGTGCACAATGAGAATTTTGTATTTAGGTGGGTTAGAGTGGGTTTGTTATGTGGGGAAAAGTGTAGAGTGTGAACTGAAGTTAAAGTTTTATGCTGTAACAAATGCCTTCAAAGTAAGCTTGTATAAAATATACATCCCTGTAATACCATATATAAAACCTAAAGGGCGGCAGTCTTTGTGGTTGTTTTTGGTTTACTCTAAACAAGCATTGGCAAAGCAAATAGGCCGCACCTTTGGAACCTATTAGCTTTGACAATGGATTTGAGCACAGAAGCACACGGCGAGACAGAGCAACAACATGGAGATTGGAAGTGGTGGCAGGGGGCAAAGAAGCACATGGTGAGACAGGACAACACGGAGATGTAGAGGTGAGGGGGAAGTACATGAAGCAGAAAGGTGGAAAACACATGCACTCTTGTAGAGTGCTTAACTAACAAGCATTGACAATGTCAATGGGTCTGGCTTATGAATCAAAGTGCCTTTTGTGTCACTGATGGGTGCAGACAGTAAGTGATCATACACAAACTCTGTCACTCATCTTGGTACTCAGGCATCCATTAATCAATCCACTGACTCATCCTTAAATTCAGTCTCTGATACAACCAAACTCCTCAACATTACAAGGTAAATTTAAAGAATACAAGTTGAAAAAGAAAACATGCTGCCTTCTAAATAAGGCAGACATATGTTTCCAAGAACAAAACTAAACACATCAGCAGGTGTCCACCTTTCAAGCGTATTGGAAATAGGCTGTCCTTGTTTTAAAGTTTAAGCTGTGCTGCCCCATTTAGAACTAACATGTTGGCCATCTTGGAATGGTAAATCTATTGAAAACAGCATTCCATAATGATCTCCTGGTTTAGAGGAAGTGGCCACTTGGAATGCAGCACACTGCAGATTAAATGAAAGGCAAGCAAGCAGACAATTAGCACTGTCTGGTTCTCTTATGAAACATTTAAATAAAGAGAAGAAAGCAAAGAAATGAAGGGGGAACTATAAAAAGAGAAAATTCACAACAAAAGAACTACCCAACCAGCCCTGATATTGAAGTGCACTCATTTTCAGGTAGGTGTACACAGGTGATTAGAAAATGCCATAATTCACGGTGGTGCTTGCATGTGACCCCACTCTACCACTTTCGAGTGGTATTTAATCAGCATGGAGCCTGATGGTGCCATCTAGCGATGCCTGGGAACACTGCTGTAACATCTTTCTGCACCTTATCTGGTGCTTGGGAATTATTTTAAGGTGAGGAATCTGAGGTTAGCTAGACTATCCCCCATAGAGAGTTTATTGAAGGTAAGTTACTTGCTTTCCAGGCACTTCATCTGTTCCTCCATACATCAGCAGCCCAAGGCACCTGCCAACCTGTCCACGTTCAGTGCTAGCCCTGTGTCTGATGCACACTTACTGTTCCTCTGGCAGTTTATTGCTGCCTTTCCACGAAGCCCTGCTGCACTCCCACAGATGTCAGAAGGTTTTGTGGGGTCCAAGTCACAATCAACATGTGTGGGCCATCTGAATTTCTGGTAGCATAAACATTTTGTTCAAATTAAATCACAATGGCCTGGCCCACATTTGGAGGCAGACCCACCACATCTTGGCTATATCACAAAAGCAGGCAGGCAAGGTCTGCTTTAGTGATAAATAAATATTTGTATAAATAGCAATACAAGGTCCTGAAATGAGCAAGTGCTGGGGCAAACAACCCCAGCTGCTCCCTCCTAGTGGTGGTCCTGCCCACACGTTTTCTTCCTCCTCATTTCTCCCTTTTCTGGCCTACCTCTCTTTATCTGTTCAAAGCCTGATGAAAAAAAATATGGCACAGTCGACAAAAATGAGTGCTGGCGCGCACCCCCTGCAACCTTCGACACCAATTAAGACTACACTTCAGTACATTCATGCACATTAATTTTTATAACGTCTGCCTTATCTTTTTTTTGCTGTGTATTTTAGACTATCAATCCCAGAGCTTGTTAATCATTGCAATTTTTTATATTGAAGCTCTTTGGTCCAATGTAACTCATTGCAAAGATTGTAACAACCGCAGACTGACAATTCAACTCTCTCATTCCAAACACCGATATCTTATTCCAGCTTTCATTACATTTTTTGTTTAAAACAAGCAGGACTGATGGCTTGCCCAAAGCCACCTGGGATAGACCATCAGCTCGAATTCCATCTTGCAACTGCTGAGGACTTTGAGGGAGTTATGTCAATTTCTGGAGACGTTTATCGAGGAATGGACTACTTACCAGTGAAATACCACAACTGGCTGCAGGAGACCAACCGGAGGACATTTGTAGCCAAACGCGAAGGGCAGGTGGTGAGTTACCCAAGGAGCTGGTCATTCAATTAACATCTCGCAAGCCTTCCTCCAGGGTCAATGTGGCTGAATACTATCTACTCCTGAATTCTAAATTTCCTTTGCAGCACTATTATATTTTTGTGACGTCTGGGACCATAGATCTCTTTTCTCTCTACTGCTGCTGTACCCAGACCTCATCCACTCTCTCTGTATCCCCTCTGCTGCTCTGTCACTGTATCCCCTCACCTGCTCTGTCTCTATATCCTCTCTACCGCTCTGTCTCTGTATCACTCAGCTGCTCTGTATCCCCTCTGCCGCTCTGTCTCTGCATTCCCTCTGCAGCTCTGTCTCTATAGCCCCTCTGTTGCTCTGTCTCTATATCCTCTCTACCGCTCTGTCTCTATCTCTTCTGCCGCTTTGTCACTGTATCCCCTCTGCTGCTCTGTCTCTGTATTTCCTCTGCGGCTCTGTCTCTCTATCCCCTCTGCCTCTCTAACTCTGTATCCCCTCACCTACTCTGCCTCTGTATCCCCTCTGCCGCTCTGTCTCTGTATCCCTTCATCTGCTCTGTCTCTGAATCCCCTCTTCAGCTCAGTCTCTGTATCCCCTCTGCGGCTCTGTCTCTGTATCCCCTCTGCAGCTCTGTCTCTGTATACCCTCACCTACTCTGCCTCTGTATCCCCTCTGCCGCTCTGTGTCTGTATCTCCTCTGCCGCTCTGTTGCTGTATCTCCTCTGCCACTCTGTCTCTGTATCCCCTCACCTGCTCTGTCTCTGTATCCCCTCACCTGCTCTGTCTCTGTATCTCCTCTGCCGCTCTGTCAATGTATCCCCTCTGCTGCTCTGTCTCTGTAACTTCTCACCCGCTCTGTCTCTGTATCCCCTCACCTGCTGTGTCTCTGTATCCCCCTCTGCTGCTCTCTCTGTATCCCCTCTGCCTCTGTATCTCCTCTGCCGCTCTGCCTCTGTATCACCTCTGCTGCTCTGTCTCTGTATCCCCTCTGCTGCTCTGTCTCTGTATCCCCTCTGCCGCTCTGTCTCTATAGCCCCTCTGTTGCTCTGTCTCTGTATCCCCTCTGCAGCTCTGTCTCTGTATCCCCTCTGCCTCTATATCCCCTCACCTGCTGTGTCTCTCTGTCCCTTCTGCTGCTCTGTCTCTGTATCCCCTCACCTGCTGTGTCTCTGTATCCCCTCTGCCGCGCTGTCTCTATATCCCCTCACCTGCTGTGTCTCTCTGTCCCTTCTGCTGCTCTGTCTCTGTATCCCCTCACCTGCTGTGTCTCTGTTTCCCTCTGCCGCTCTGTCTCTATATCTCCTCTGCCGCTCTGTCTCTGTGTCCCCTCTGCCGCGCGGTCTCTGTATCCTCTCTGCTGCTCTGTCTCTTAATCTCCTCAGCCGCTCTGTCTCTGTATCTCCTCTGCCGCTCTGTCTCTGTATCTCCTCTGCCGCTCTGTCTCTATTGCCCCTCTGCTGCTCTGTCATTGTATCCCCTCACCTGCTCAAACTGTGTATCTCCTCTGCCGCTCTGTCAATGTATCCCCTCTGCCCCTCTGTCTCTGTATCCCCTCTGCTGCTCTGGCACTGTATCCCCTCACCTGCTCTGTCTCTGTATCCCCTCTGCTGCTCTGTCTCTTTATCCCCTGACCTGCTGTGTGTTTCTGTCCCTTCTGCTGCTCTGTCTGTGTATCCCCTCACCTGCTCTGTCTCTGTATCCCCTCACCTGCTGTGTCTCTGTATCCCCTCTGCGGCTCTGTCTCTGTATCCCCTCACCTGCTCTGTCTCTGTATCCCCTCACCTGCTCTGTCTCTTAATCTCCTCTGCTGCTCTGTCTCTGTATCCCCTCACCTGCTCTCTCTGTATCCCCTCACCTGCTCTGTCTCTTAATCTCCTCTGCCGCTCTGTCTCTTAATCTCATCTGCCGCTCTGTCTCTGTATCTCCTCTGCCGCTCTGTCTTTGTATCCCCTTACCTGCTCAGCCTCTGTATCTCCTCTGCCGCTCTGTCAATGTATCCCCTCTGCCCCTCTGTCACTGTATCCCCTCACCTGCTCTGTCTCTGTATCCCCTCTGCTGCTCTGTCTCTTTATCCCCTGACCTGCTGTGTGTCTCTGTCCCTTCTGCTGCTCTGTCTGTGTATCCCCTCACCTGCTCTGTCTCTGTATCCCCTCACCTGCTGTGTCTCTGTATCCCCTCACCTGCTGTGTCTCTGTATCCCCTCTGCAGCTCTGTCTCTGTATCCCCTCACCTGCTGTGTCTCTGTATCCCCTCTGCGGCTCTGTCTCTGTATCCCCTCACCTGCTCTGTCTCTGTATCCCCTCACCTGCTCTGTCTCTGTATCCCCTCACCTGCTCTGTCTCTGTAACTCCTCTGCCGCTCTGTCTCTGTATCTCCTCTGCCGCTCTGTCTCTGTATCCCTTCTGCTGCTCTGTTTCTGTATCCCCTCACCTGCTGTGTCTCTGTATCCCCTCTGCGGTGCTGTCTCTGCATCCCCTCACTTGCTCGGTCTCTGTATCCCCTCACCTGCTCTGACTCTGTATTCCCTCTGCCGCTTTGTCAATGTATCCCCTCTGCCCCTCTGTCTCTGTATTTCCTCTGCCGCGCTGTCACTGTATCCCCTCACCTGCTCTGTCTCTGTATCCCCTCTGCTGCTCTGTCTTTTTATCCCCTGACCTGCTGTGTGTCTCTGTCCCTTCTGCTGCTCTGTCTGTGTATCCCGTCACCTGCTCTATCTCTCCATCCCCTCACCTGCTGTGTCTCTGTATCCCCTCTGCCGCTCTGTGTCTGTATCCCTTCACCTGCTCTGTCTCTGTAACTTCTCTGCCGCTCTGTCTCCATATCCCCTCACCTGCTCTGTCTCTGTATCTCCTCTGCTGCTCTGTCTCTGTATCCCCTCACCTGCTCTGTCTCTGTATCTCCTCTGCTGCTCTGTCTCTGTATCCCCTCACCTGCTCTGTCTCTGTATCCCCTCTGCTGCTCTGTCTCTGTATCCCCTCTGCTGCTCTGTCTCTATAGCTCCTCTGCTGCTCTGTCTCTGTATCACCTCTGCCGCTCTGTATCCCCTCACCTGCTCTGTCTCTGTAACTTCTCTGCCGCTCTGTCTCCATATCCCCTCACCTGCTCTGTCTCTGTATCTCCTCTGCTGCTCTGTCTCTGTATCCCCTCACCTGCTCTGTCTCTGTATCTCCTCTGCTGCTCTGTCTCTGTATCCCCTCACCTGCTCTGTCTCTGTATCCCCTCTGCTGCTCTGTCTCTATAGCTCCTCTGCTGCTCTGTCTCTGTATCACCTCTACTGCTCTGTCTCTGTATCCCCTCTGCTGCTCTGTCTCTGTATCCCCTCTGCTGCTCTGTCTCTATAGCTCCTCTGCTGCTCTGTCTCTGTATCACCTCTACCGCTCTGTCTCTGTATCCCCTCACCTGCACTGTCTCTGTATCCCTCTGCTGCTCTGTCTCTGTATCTCCTCTGCTGTTCTGTCACTGTACCTCCTCTGCTGCTCTGTCTCTGTATCCCCTCACCTGCTCTGTCTCTTTATCTCCTCTGCCGCTCTGTCTCTGTATCCTGTCTGCTGCTCTGTCTCTGTATCCCCTCTGCCGCTCTGTCTCTGTATCCCCTCTGCCGCTCTGTCTCTGTATCCCCTCTGCCGCTCTGTCTCTATATCTCCTCTGCTGCTGTGTCCCCTCTGTCACTGTTTCACCTCTGCCGCTCTGTCTCTTAATCTCCTCTGCCGCTCTGTCTCTGTATCCCCTCTGCCGCTCTGTCTCTGTATCTCCTCTGCCGCTCTGTCTCTGTATCCCTTCTGCTGCTCTGTTTCTGTATCCCCTCACCTGCTGTGTCTCTGTATCCCCTCTGCGGTGCTGTCTCTGCATCCCCTCACTTGCTCGGTCTCTGTATCCCCTCACCTGCTCTGACTCTGTATTCCCTCTGCCGCTTTGTCAATGTATCCCCTCTGCCCCTCTGTCTCTGTATTTCCTCTGCCGCGCTGTCACTGTATCCCCTCACCTGCTCTGTCTCTGTATCCCCTCTGCTGCTCTGTCTTTTTATCCCCTGACCTGCTGTGTGTCTCTGTCCCTTCTGCTGCTCTGTCTGTGTATCCCGTCACCTGCTCTATCTCTCCATCCCCTCACCTGCTGTGTCTCTGTAACCCCTCTGCCGCTCTGTGTCTGTATCCCTTCACCTGCTCTGTCTCTGTAACTTCTCTGCCGCTCTGTCTCCATATCCCCTCACCTGCTCTGTCTCTGTATCTCCTCTGCTGCTCTGTCTCTGTATCCCCTCACCTGCTCTGTCTCTGTATCTCCTCTGCTGCTCTGTCTCTGTATCCCCTCACCTGCTCTGTCTCTGTATCCCCTCTGCTGCTCTGTCTCTATAGCTCCTCTGCTGCTCTGTCTCTGTATCACCTCTACCGCTCTGTCTCCCCTCTGCTGCTCTGTCTCTGTATCCCCTCTGCTGCTCTGTCTCTATAGCTCCTCTGCTGCTCTGTCTCTGTATCACCTCTGCCGCTCTGTATCCCCTCACCTGCTCTGTCTCTGTAACTTCTCTGCCGCTCTGTCTCCATATCCCCTCACCTGCTCTGTCTCTGTATCTCCTCTGCTGCTCTGTCTCTGTATCCCCTCACCTGCTCTGTATCTCCTCTGCTGCTCTGTCTCTGTATCCCCTCACCTGCTCTGTCTCTGTATCCCCTCTGCTGCTCTGTCTCTATAGCTCCTCTGCTGCTCTGTCTCTGTATCCCCTCTGCTGCTCTGTCTCTGTATCCCCTCTGCTGCTCTGTCTCTGTATCCCCTCTGCTGCTCTGTCTCTATAGCTCCTCTGCTGCTCTGTCTCTGTATCACCTCTACCGCTCTGTCTCTGTATCCCCTCACCTGCACTGTCTCTGTATCCCTCTGCTGCTCTGTCTCTGTATCTCCTCTGCTGTTCTGTCACTGTACCTCCTCTGCTGCTCTGTCTCCCCTCACCTGCTTTGTCTCTTTATCTCCTCTGCCGCTCTGTCTCTGTATCCCGTCTGCTGCTCTGTCTCTGTATCCCCTCTGCCGCTCTGTCTCTGTATCCCCTTTGCCGCTCTGTCTCTATATCTCCTCTGCTGCTCTGTGTCCCTTCTGTCACTGTTTCACCTCTGCCGCTCTGTCTCTCTATCCTATCTGCCGCTCTGTCTCCATATCTCCTCTGCTGCTGTCTCTGTATCTCCTCTGCTGCTCTGTCTCTGTATCCCCTCACCTGCTCTGTCTCTGTATCTCCTCTGCTGCTCTCTCTGTATCCCCTCACCTGCTCTGTATCCCCTCTGCTGCTCTGTCTCTGTATCCCTTCTGCTGCTCTGTCTCTGTATGCCCTCACCTGCTCGGTCTCTGTATCCCCTCACCTGCTCCGACTCTGTATTCCCTCTGCCGCTCTGTCAATGTATCCCCTCTGCCCCTCTGTCTCTCTATTTCCTCTGCCGCTCTGCCACTGTATCCCCTCACCTGCTCTGTCTCTGTATCCCCTCTGCTGCTGTCTTTTTATCCCCTGACCTGCTGTGTGTCTCTGTCCCTTCTGCTGCTCTGTCTGTGTATCCCGTCACCTGCTCTATCGCTCCATCCCCTCACCTGCTGTGTCTCTGTATCTCCTCTGCCGCTCTGTCTCTGTATCCCTTCACCTGCTCTGTCTCTGTAACTTCTCTGCCGCTCTGTCTCCATATCCCCTCACCTGCTCTGTCTCTGAATCTCCTCTGCTGCTCTGTCTCTGTATCCCCTCACCTGCTCTGTCTCTGTATCTCCTCTGCTGCTCTGTCTCTGTATCCCCTCACCTGCTCGGTCTCTGTATCCCCTCTGCTGCTCTGTCTCTATAGCTCCTCTGCTGCTCTGTCTCTGTATCCCATCTGCTGCTCTGTCTCTGTATCCCCTCTGCCACTCTGTTTCTGTATCCCCTCTGCCGCTCTGTCTCTGTATCCCCTCTGCCGCTCTGTCTCTATATCTCCTCTGCTGCTCTGTGTCCCCTCTGTCACTGTTTCACCTCTGCCGCTCTGGCTCTTAATCTCCTCTGCCGCTCTGTCTCTGTATCCCCTCTGCCGCTCCGTCTCTGTATCCCCTTTGCCGCTCTGTCTCTCTATCCTATCTGCCGCTCTGTCTCCATATCTCCTCTGCTGCTGTCTCTGTATCTCCTCTGCTGCTCTGTCTCTGTATCCCCTCACCTGCTCTGTCTCTGTATCTCCTCTGCTGCTCTGTCTCTGTATCCCCTCACCTGCTCTGTCTCTGTATCCCCTCTGCTGCTCTGTCTCTGTATCCCTTCTGCTGCTCTGTCTCTGTATGCCCTCACCTGCTCGGTCTCTGTATCCCCTCACCTGCTCTGACTCTGTATTCCCTCTGCCGCTCTGTCAATGTATCCCCTCTGCCCCTCTGTCTCTCTATTTCCTCTGCCGCTCTGCCACTGTATCCCCTCACCTGCTCTGTCTCTGTATCCCCTCTGCTGCTCTGTCTTTTTATCCCCTGACCTGCTGTGTGTCTCTGTCCCTTCTGCTGCTCTGTCTGTGTATCCCGTCACCTGCTCTATCGCTCCATCCCCTCACCTGCTGTGTCTCTGTATCTCCTCTGCCGCTCTGTCTCTGTATCCCTTCACCTGCTCTGTCTCTGTAACTTCTCTGCCGCTCTGTCTCCATATCCCCTCACCTGCTCTGTCTCTGAATCTCCTCTGCTGCTCTGTCTCTGTATCCCCTCACCTGCTCTGTCTCTGTATCTCCTCTGCTGCTCTGTCTCTGTATCCCCTCACCTGCTCGGTCTCTGTATCCCCTCTGCTGCTCTGTCTCTATAGCTCCTCTGCTGCTCTGTCTCTGTATCCCATCTGCTGCTCTGTCTCTGTATCCCCTCTGCCACTCTGTTTCTGTATCCCCTCTGCCGCTCTGTCTCTGTATCCCCTCTGCCGCTCTGTCTCTATATCTCCTCTGCCTCTCTGTGTCCCCTCTGTCACTGTTTCACCTCTGCCGCTCTGGCTCTTAATCTCCTCTGCCGCTCTGTCTCTGTATCCCCTCTGCCGCTCCGTCTCTGTATCCCCTTTGCCGCTCTGTCTCTCTATCCTATCTGCCGCTCTGTCTCCATATCTCCTCTGCTGCTGTCTCTGTATCTCCTCTGCTGCTCTGTATCCCCTCACCCGTACAGTGATCTCTTTAAAAAAACAAGCATTGAAAATGCAATAGTCTCGCCTTTGATTAAGTTAAAGCCATTTGCTTTGCTAATGGTATTGTATAGCAAAGCAAATGGCTTTAACTTAATGAAAGGCGAGACCTATTGCATTCTTAATGTTTGTTTTTTTTACAAACTGACAGCTGCCAGAAGATGAGCTTTGAAGAGACAAACTGTTCTGTGGAGCTGATCTGATGTCTTTGGTTTATGTACTTTAAGTTATACTTTGATCCGTTGTCACGGGCCCCTAAAAGGAGTGTGGCCCATAGGCCGCTGCCTACTTTGCCTATTTAGTAATTCGGAACTAGCAGCCAGGCAGTGACCCAAGGTTACAAACAGAGGTGCAGGTGCACAAAGAATCAAGGCAAAAAAGTGACAGACAAATGTGGCAAGTAAAAGAATGAGAATCTTATGGCCTAATGCCAGTGTACACAAATAACAGTCATTGCTAACTAGAACTTGAAATGGTTAAACGTGGGCCAAAATGTATCTTGTACACTCAGATTCCCTCCTGGTGGGACTGCGAGGGACACAATGTGAATACCCTCACTGCCGATGAGGCCATTTTATAGACAGACAGGATGCACGAGGAGGACAGCGTACCTACTGTTAGTGCCATAGTGGTAAGAGATGGGCTTAGATGGATGGGAGCAGAGGCCTCGGAACATCTTGGCCATGGTTTGACAAGAACTTCCGGTGTGTGATTATTTATAACCATCGCAAACTACCACAAATTTAGGGAAAGGTTCAGAAATACCAATAACTGCTCCCAATCGTTCTTTGAGGTCATGTAAACTATTAGCCTCGTGTAAATGAAGGTATTGACCTGTCTCGGAGCACTGCAGCAGAAGTACTGTAGCGGCCAGTGATGCATTAGGACATTCTGATGTCATTGCATAAGCAGAGGTGGGCATGTGGTCACTTTGTTGAGCACCTATAAACCGCTGACAACAAAAAAATTGCATATATCAAGCCTTTTTTCTAGGACCCTTCGGTACCCCTGTTTTTCAGAGGTACCTCTGAAATTTACTTGCAACCTTCAGTTTGAAAATACAAAATCCTGCCACAGCCGGGAAAACTCTTTAAAGTATGCAATTTATTTGCTTTTGTGAGATTTTCAGAAATAATTCCTTGGTGTGTGGCATCTTGCCTGTGTGGTGTCTTTTCGTGGAACTCACGGACCAATCACTCCGCACGCTATTTTTCTGCTGCATACGTTATCAGTGACAAATTCACACATCGTGACTTTTCGAGGTAAACTGAGTCCTCCTAACCACATCTGGCTGCGGATATTTTTAATGACACAATTAGAGGGCGGTTGTGCGGTCACATCTCGTGCCACCCGGATGTGAATGTGCAGCGGCTGCGCCTCCATCAGACCTGCAGACGACGCGCAGCACCTTCTGGTTTCGGAGAGGGGGCGAGGAGCACGTGCAGGCGAAGCAACAGCTTCAAGGCGGAGTGCAGAGCAGCTTCCTGGTGCTGGCTGCACTAATGACAGCATGAGCGCTTGTGCGGCCGCTTCATTTTACGCTTCACACCCCACGAGCGGCCCGTGCCACAGCTCTGCCATGCTCCCAGGATCACACTTACTGTCAAATGAACGTCATTATGTTTTCATTACTCGGATGGGTTTGTGACACCTCTTGAATATCGCGCACGTTTACAGTTAATGCCAAAGAAAAACTTCTTGTCCGACGGCTCTGCGCCTTCACTTTCTCCTTCATTGTTGGTTGTTTTAGGTTGGACTTCAGAAGTTAATGTGTACGTTTTTATATATTCATTATTTAACTGTATGTTTTGTAGTTTGTCCATAAATGTTATGCAGCTATGTAGGTAGGGTGACCATGTGTCCCGGATTTGCCAGGACGGTCCCGGTTTTTCATCTGCTGTCCCGGCAGATTTCAAGAAATTTAGTTAATGTCCCGGTTTTTAAAGAGGGTCGACTTAAAACGGCAGGAGGTGCTTTTTATGTTTTACAAAGCGGGGATAGTTAGCAACTGTTTCAAGAAAGCAATTTAATTAGCAGGCAAGCTACTGGGCTTAAAAATAGCATTTTATTTATGTTCGTACTGCCTGTTTTGTAATTATCTTCTGAGGAGCGCTGTCATTCTGTGTGCTCGCTTGAAGTAAAATTGCAGTCCTTCTTCTATTTTTGTGAAATGTCCCGGTTTTTGGCTTTAAAATTCTGGTCACCCTATATGTAGGTCCACTGTGATTAGAAGAACATACGAATGGGCCCACGCGGTCCAGGACACCCCCTCCTTCTCAGAGTAGGGTATGCCCGTGAGGCCCTCATAGATATCGGATTGAAGCGGGACATTGTTTTGCGCTTGGAAAATCCTAACACCAGTATACGAAATGTAAATATTAAATGCACCATTATTTCCGTAGGCACCGGACCTCCGTGTGTAAAACTGAGAGCAGATTTATGACTAACATGTGCGCCCAATAACAGCTACTACTGTGAGGCGCACAGTAGTAACTGTGAGGTTTCTCCGGGGTCGAATCACTGATACTACTCGTCTGGTGCCCCGTTTAATGAATATGTAAATTATATATCTGGCTTCTCTAATCTCCGTACATTAAGGGGCCCTCGCTCTGAACAGCATCTCCCTGTCTGCGCTTCTGACAGTCTCTCTCCATCTCGAGCCCCCGATGCAACGGACCAACTGTGGGGTCACCCGTGGTTAAAGTCCAGCCAAAACGCTCCATTTCGCAGTTCTCAAGGTTAATTGCAGCCCAATAGAGAGGCTCCAAGCGCCCGCGATGACAGCACCAGCTCCTGCGCGCGGCACGGGCGCCGTCCATCTTTCCCTTTCACGCTCTGGCAGGGCCGGACTGGCTACCGGGCGTTTTGGAATGCTGCCGAGCTGGGGGCTGATTTCGTTGATGGGGACCTGTGTGTGCTGAACGAAATTCGTTTTGCTTTGTTGATTTCGAAGCACACGCAGGTCTCCATCAACGAAATTAGCCCCCACCGCAGTGACATCAGCCCCCAGCTCGGCAGCATTCCAAAACGCCCGGTAGCCAGTCCGGCCCTGCGCTCTGGTGACAGGATATAAACATTTAAGAACCAGCTCCATTGTTTAGAATGGGTACTTAGCGCCTGAAGGCTCTTGAATGAGTGATGGTGCGCTATACAAGTATAATAACTAAGGGGCCCATTACGATACCCGGCGCAAACAAATCCGCCAGGCATGGAAGCGGCAAAAATCCGCCCGCACACACCGCCTGAACACCGACCACGCCATTACGATTACACAAACCGAATACCGCCATCGGCGGAAAAAGAACACAAAATACCGCCCGCCAACGTCCGAGTCGGAGTCAAACCGCCCGCCACGGACGGAAACACGCACGACAACACAAAACCGCCCGCCCTCACGGCCGACACACCGCACGTGAAATTACGATCGCACCGACATGAGCGCGGAAAAACCACAAATATACCGCCCGCCAGCGCAAACAACGCCGATGAGAATCGACACGGCAGAAGCCATGGCGCCAACGTACCTGCACAGAAACCATCCGCACACAAAACCAATAGCACACAACATGGCCAACAAGTCCACACAGCAAGGCACGCACAAATACACAAGCACAGTACACATCCCGAAAACACCCCCGGACAAACAAAAAATACAAAGGCCAGAACCCCAGACACAACACACCTGAAAACAACAGACCATGAGGACACACCCACATAGGTGAGTACAAAAGCAGCACTCCCACAGACCACAACCCCTTGCTACATTGCAAACCAGAGAGGAGAGGAGAGGACACAGTGACACAGCAAGGACAGCAGCACACCACAGAAACGCACACATCACAACCACCACCACCACCACACACCACCACCACCAAACACCACCACCACCACCACCACCACCAAACACCGGCACCACAAACCCCCTGCACATTACACAAAACACACCGCACCAGCACCACAAACATCATGGCATCACAAAGAATGCCCAAGTTCACGCCCATGGAGCTGACGGTCATGGTCGACGAGATCATCAAGGTGTACCCACAAATCTATGGGAACATGGTCCAGCACACACCACTAGCCACCAGAAACAGAATGTGGAACCGGATCGTAGACCAGGTCAATGCAGTCGGGACCCTGCCCAGGAACAGAGTCGAGATTAACAAACGTTGGAATGACGTAAAGAGCCTGGTCAAGAAGAAGGAGGGCAAAAACAGAGAGCTGGCTGCCGTCACTGGCGGAGGGAATCCCGCGCTCTTTAAGACCTTCAAAGCGTGGGAGGAGAAGGTGCGAGTCGTAATCCATCCGGAGATCCTCGCCGGATTAGCAGGGGAGTGGAGGCTGGTAAGTACAAACTAATGTATACCAGCACACCGCTATGTATTCACATGCACTACCACCATGCCACAGCTCCCAGGGACAAACACCCCCATGTCCAGCACACAATACACAACACATCACACACACATGCAACAGACACTACCACACACAGCCCAAACCGAACAACTGTAAGATGCGTGGGGACATGTGTACACTAAGCCAGCCACGTAACCACCAACAGGTCCACAAATATGCCAGAAGCGCCACAACGAGCACCCACCACACCCATGTGTCCGCCACAGCTGCACTAACCGACAAGTAACAGGTAAGTGGCAGGAACACAAAGTGCAGTGGGTGGGAGGGTGGACAGCCCAAGTACAACACACACCAGGCCCCAGTCCCACAGCACAGCAAGGAGGAGCATCCCCCACAGCCACGTGTCAGCCACCGCAGTGCACAACGACAGCCGAAAGGCAGACATCACGGTCCACAGCAATCGGTGTCAGTGGGTGTCCAGCCACCCCCACGACCCACAACACCCCCCCACCCCCACAGACCTGCAACATGGAGCACCCCCGCTTAGAGCCATGTGGCATCCAGTACAGTGCACGCACGAACAACTTGCAGGTGGGAAACTGGACAGGGCTGGATTACTGGAGGCATGAGGACCATAACACGACCAACACATGGGACATGTCACGTAGCAGACGAACACGCAGCACCGCCCACCGTCACGAACAAGTGAACAATGTGCACACGGACATGAACAACAGACTCACACCCCACATGACCCATCACAGATATAGCAACACCCAAGGAGCCACGTCTGCATGCACAAGCCACACTGAATATAGTACCACACGGCAGCCACTGTGCAACTCATCACACACAACCGAAACACCATTGAAGTCCTGTCCATGTAGCCCCTACTGCCTGTCAACCACACACCCCACAACTACGCCTATGTAAGACAAACAACACTAGACGCAACAGAGCGGAACAACATAAATGCACACGAACACCACTGAACCCATCAAACACACAGACACACCATGCACAAACAACATACCATCCATCCCATCCGTCAGCCCCAGTCTCATGAAAGGCATGTCATCTGCACAGCTGCCACACATACAGCAGTCACGCTAAGATACATGCCCATGACCAACCATGTGCCAGAAGTCAATGAAGTGCACGACACACTGTGAGCAACAACACACAACATGGGCCACACCCCCCGAGCACTGCAGTGATGCACATGGCACAGGGCAGCACGCACACCAAGGAGATGGGACAACTGCAATACGTTGGCTGGCACACAACCATCACTCACTCATAACGATGCGTCCAATGCCATGTCCAGTAATCACAACAGACAGCAAATATGCAGGCCATGTCAAGCATGCACACACCTCAAACCATGCACTGTCATGCTGCCACAACACATGTCACGTTCGGCACCCATGGCTCACAGCATGTACCCCAAAAGCATATTCCCTCCCAAATGCGAATCTGGGGCATGGCCCCCATGTTGCCATATGCGTTCCTAAGCGTTCCATTTGAACCCCAAAAGCATATCCCCTCCCAAATGCGAATCTGGGGCATAGCCCCCATGTTGCCATATGCGTTCCTAAGCGTTCCATTTGAACCCCAAAAGCATATCCCCTCCCAAATGCGAATCTGGGGCATAGCCCCCATGTTGCCATATGCGTTCCTAAGCGTTCCATTTGAACCCCAAAAGCATATCCCCTCCCAAATGCGAATCTGGGGCATAGCCCCCATGTTGCCATATGCGTTCCTAAGCGTTCCATTTGAACCCCAAAAGCAAAGTACAAACCAGACCCAGGATGGGCCAGGAGCCCGCATACACCAGAGTCACAATAAGTAGGGGCACAGCAACACACCCATCGGCATGGCCAATCCGTCCCATGCCACATGTGCACAGCACACAGTCCCATTGCCAAGCACACACAACTACAGATGCTACAGCCACACACACGCCTCCGGGAAACCCATGTACGAGATTGCACGAACTGTCAATGTCAGACGACAAATACATACTTCGCCAGGTGCAACACAATAACAAATCTCATTCTCTCCACAGGTGACGAACTGCTGGATGCTGGGGATGGAGCCAGCAGCCAGCACAGCCAGCCTACAAGCCCCCAACGAGGACACACGGATCTGGAGGATCTGTCCTCCTCTTCGGACACGGACAACCAAGCAGGCCCATCTGGTGTGGCAGGGCCCAGCCGCTCCCCAGGACCCCTCCTACCCACCAACCCATCATCCAGGGCTGCTGAACATTCCCAGCCCCCTGCTGCCACTGTCGTTGCGGCCACACCCACGGTCATTGTGGCCACTACCACTGCCGCAACCGCCACCATCGCCGCACCGACCACCACCGCCGCCACCACCGCCACGTCTTCGCTGGCACCAGCCCCAGCGCAGGTGGTGGCCCGGACGACTGGATCCACCCTGGGAGCCACAGCGAGGACCGTGGTGAGCAATGTGGCTAGTGGGCAGGCCGGTGGCAGCAGGACTGGTAGGAGGAGCAGGGTCAGGAAACGCCAGCCTCCCCTGGGAGCCATGCCCTGCCTCACATGGCCAGAGTCCTTGGGGCCTATGAAGAGGCCCAAGGACAATGGGTCCGGTCTGCTTCAGACACGCGTGAGGTGCTGAGGTCCATGGACGCCCGTATGGGCCAAATCGTGGACCTCATGGGACAGCTGGTGGTGGCGGTGAGGTCACAGCCAGGGACAGCAGCTCCCCCTCCGCCACCACCTGCCGGGGCGCAGGGTGGAGCAGCAGTGTCCAGTTCCCCTGCGTCCACAGCCAGTGATCACACCTCAACCACCAGCATGTCGCAAGCAGGCACCCCCCCTCGCAAACCTGGAAGGGGCCGTCCGAAGAGGAAACAGATCTCCCGGGAGGACTTCGCATGCTCCAGACGCAAGTGAGGCAGCCAGCCAGCCTTCCGCCAGCCTTCCTTGACCAGCCACTGCATTGACTTGGACTACGATCCCACTCCACACAGCCATCTGGATGGCATGTGTGTGTTGGACTATGGACATAGAACCAGTGGGTACACCCTGAGCATCACGCAGCCATGACCGACAGCTCATTGTCACTGCACGCACCACTTTTGTCTTCACCTTACACACAATCACATGTCACAGTTTGTAATAAATGCACCTTTTTCACTAACTGCTGTTTGTGCCCTGTGTCTTATTTGTACGGAATACAACGGCCACCTTGGGCGGAAAGGCACCTGACGCGTGCCATGGCATTTGAATCCGGAGGGCCTGTAGGGACCTAGGGGTGGGAGACAGAACAGGAGCACATTCAATGAGTGTGTCACACACCCATCACACAGTACATGTCAACAACTACAAGCAATGTACACACATCGCACAGAGCAATAGGGCACAATGCCACAGCCACCAACAGTGGCATACTACCCTGGCCATGGAGCGTTGACACACAGCACGCAGTGAACAAACGGCCACCCTGACACAGCACACACACACCTGCACAGATACAGCCACATCAGCCGTCGTACATGGACACTCACCGTCAAGTGAAGTAGCGGGCGATGAGCTGCTGCCGCACATTACCAGCTTCCTCCTCTCCGCTGTCCTCCTCACTCGAGCTGTCCTGGTCTGCGGGCTGGGGCCCTGGTTGATCTCCGTCATCCACGATGAGGGGGATCTGCTTCCGAATGGCCAGATTGTGCAGCATGCAGCACGCCACCACTATCTGGCACACCTTCTGTGGGGAGTACGCCAGCGCACCCCCGGTGCGGTCCAGGCACCTGAACCTGGACTTGAGGAGGCCAAAGGTACGCTCGACCACACGTCTGGTCCTCCCATGTGCCTCATTGTAGCGATCGTCTGCTGGGGTGCGAGGATTCCTCAATGGACTGAGCAGCCATGCCCCATTCGGATACGCAGAGTCACCTGGGTGTGAGGGACACAGAGAACCGTTGCTAATCCAACTGGACAGGGGACAGCATCGCACAGCCAGCACGCTACACCACTCCACATACTCACCGACAATACAGGCACGATCCTGTTGCATATTGGACATCAGTCGTGGCAAGATGCTGTTGCGCATTATGTGTGCGTCATGGGCCGAGCCTGGGAACTTTGCACACACGTGGGTGATCACCATGTCCGCAAGGCACACCACTTGCACATTCAGGGAGTGCGTGTGCTTCCTGTTGCGGTACAGGTGCTCAGTGGCCTGTGGTGGAACAAGGCCGACATGTGTGCAGTCAATGGCTCCAACGACGTGTGGGATTCTGCCAAGGGCATAGGATGCACCCTTCACTGCCGCCAATTCACGAGCCCTGGGGAAGCGGATGTACCTGTTCCGGTACAGCATCATGGCTGCCAGTACATCCCTCAGCACCTTGCTGAACATGGGCTGGGACATCCCTCCTCCAATGCCCACTGTGTGCTGGAATGACCCAGTGGCGAAGAAATGCATGGCGGCCATCACCTTAGCCGTGGGGGTGACAGCAGTCGGATACACCCTGCGGGGACGGAGATGGGGTTCTAACATGGCACACAGTCGATGCAGGGTTGGCCTGTCCAGCCGAAACTTCCTAATAACCTCTGTATCGTCCATGTCCGCCAGCAATTGGTATGGGCGGTCAATGTTCGGTCTCCGCCTAGGGACAATGGCAGAGGACACATGTCAATGCAACACGACACATAGCAATTTCGCATACACATCACTGACATGACTGAGCAAGCACATGAGCCACAGCCCAGCTGTCAAGCTGGGACGGCACGGCCACAATACACTTACACAGGTCTCCCAACAATGGCAATGGCTAGTGATACAAACCACTGCCATGTGCATGCACATGGGGATCTAGGCCCCAATGACTTGCGGGGCGTGCTGATGGGGACTGACTGCATATCCGTCAAGCTGCAACGCCACGGCAACATGAATGTCTGCTGAGCATGGAACTGCTTCCGCGGCTGGATGAGTATGGCACACGACGACGACGATGTGGGCACAGGCTGAGCGGCCAAAACAAGTGGGACCTGTGGCACGAGGGGATATGAGACAGTAGTAGGTGTCAGCACTGCACCCTATGTACAGCACTGTACGGATCACACCTCCCGAAACATTGACTGGTGTCCACATTGACAGCCCCATGCCAAGACGGCTGTGTGCTTGCAGTCACACGTCACAGGTGAGAGGTTACATTGCACGTGCCAGGTGGCAGTCGTACATAGTGGGAGCTGGCATGTGTGTGCATGTGTCTCCTGTTCAGGATCCACCAGATGGGCGCTGACTCTGTACTGACCATTGGACACAGCATGTTCCGTGGAAGGCTTGTGTGTGTGGGATGGTGGCACTGGATGTGCCTCCGTTGGGTGGGGGCCATGCACAGGGCGGGTACGTTGATGATTGCGCATTGTTGGTCACGGTGGGTACACCCACTAAGATGTGTTGCCCTGTGTTCAATTCCTATGTCCGCATGATGATGGACTGTAGATGTGGGCAGACTACACATTGGTCGATGTGCTGTCTATATGCATGTGCCTTCACACCAGGCACAGCTGCCCCTGCACATGTGACCCCTGCTGGACTCGCTGCTGGGTCTGTGGAGCTGATGCACCTTCTGCGCGTGGGGCGGACAGCTCTCCTCACTTCCCTCATTGCGCATGTCATGACTTTGCCGCAGGTGACATGGATCATGGAGGGCCCACATGTACGCGTGGGTAGGCTACACGATTGTACACTGGTCGCCACCCCCAGTCAGTGTTTCGAATGGGAAGGTTGTCGTGCTGGTGGTATGTTCGATGTGGCGGATGGGCGGGCCTAGGTGCGGGCTTACATTCCGGACATGGGGGGTAGTTGGATTGGCGACTAGTTGCAGTACACACGGGACACGTCTCTTCCTTTCCACATCTGGGTCATCCCTTGTACTTACTGACAGTGATACAGTCATCTTCGCCCCAGCCCTCATGTCCTCCCCTCGCTCCCCCAATATGCATGCTCACCTGCGAGGCTAGCGCCTGCACAGGCAGCCCCAAGCTCGCACCAGAGAGGGCAAGGAGTGTATGTGTGGGTCCAGTTGCACGAGTGGGCTGTCTCAGGGTATGATGTGTGGCGGGACGCCGTCCACCTGCGTGGTGCCCCAAATGGAGACCCGGCCTGCATGGACTATGCATCACAGTCTTCGCCTTCCGGATCCGCCACCTGCGAAACCCAGTGGCTGTGGCTGCCCTTGCGGCCAGGCCGCGTCCGTCTGTGGCTGATGGCCCACACATTCATTCTTTGGCCTCTCTGGGGAGGGCTCGGGGGTGGTGGCGCACGCGCTTGCACTTAGTCGCAATGGCATGTGGCGTGGTTGGTATGATGGGCAATGGATGGGATGGTGCGAGCCACCTCCCGTGACGTCAGTGCTGCTCGTGCTGTGGTGCGTCCCCACTACACTTCCATTTGACTTGTGCCATGCTAGACGTTGAGGTTCTATTGCCTGCGTGATATGACCAGGAGGAGCGCGAGGAGACCTCTCACACACCATGCTCCACTGCCATCCCGTGCCCTGTATCGCCTGTGCGGATTGACTATGTTGGGGTTACACCTGGTCGACTGGGGCTGTGTGTGCCTTGTCAAGGGGCATGGCGGGCGCACAACAGGATCCAGCTTGTCCACAGAGGGTGGGCTGAGGTGCGCCTGGTACCGCTTTGTACGTGTGCCCGGCTGCTGTGCACACACGTGTTCACTCCCCCCGACAGGTGTCCTCTCACAATGCCCAGGGAAGCGGTGGTGTACTGTTCATGACCCCTCCCAACACGTCGTGCTCCAACTTGGCATGTGCGCATCTACCCGTCGCACCCACCCACCTGAGCACTGCGTCCATACGACTTCACACGACACATGTGTGTCTTCCACAGTAGTGCTACTCATTTGCGTTGACATCCAATACCAGTGGACTACATGGTCATGTCACGACTGCCGTGTACTTCACATACTCTCATCCTCTCTCATTCGTACTTGTGAAATGAGTCAGCGGAGACAGTTTTGGTTTCAAACATTATATTGAGTCTTCTGTCCTCTGTGATGCAGTATAGTGGACACTACTGGCAGCGGAATACATGTTGAGGATTTACTGAGCATGATTGCAAATGGGATAGGGTGTGGGGTTACATGTGATTGGCTGTTGCATGTGGGATGTGGGCTTCAGAGTGACATCTGCTTGGCCAAGGCTGTGCTAATGTACATTTACGTATAGCTGCGGAGCTGCGGACTTTGACACAGACGGTATACATGTAGCCTACCAGACCGCTTGGCATCATGTGCACAGTCCATCTCAGTTCCATGTGACAGGTTTGCTGCGGTTGTTCCTCATGCACGCGTGCATGTGAGATGACATCAGGGCATGTGCTTGCGTGCATGCAGCGGCGTGCCACTTGTTGTTGCACTGTGGTGGTTACTGGACATGTCACAGTCACTGGGGTCGTGTTGTTGTTGTATGCACTTGTCGTCCATGCAAAGGTCCTGGTATGGGATTCCCGGGGCGGGGGTGGGAGGGGTGCAGCACCCACAGACTCCAGGCGACCTATTCATGTCCACTGAGCGGTGTGTGTGTCCATGGGCGCTGGATCCATGTCGTGTCCTGGTTGTTCGTGCAGTTCCGTCCATGTGGGTGCGATACACAGAGCCCATGCCACTGCCTCCCACGATGCATGCGGTGTTCCTGGATGTGATGGGGAACAGTGTGCATGTCCCGGTCATATCCGATGTCATGGCGATGTCGATGATGGTGTTGTTACAGTTGCCGATCGTTTGGTATGGCTGTTGTGGTGGTGACTGGCCAGTCCGTGCGGAAGCTAAGCATGGGTGCGGGGTTGGACATCATAGGTCACTCGGGGAACCTGCGTTGTGGTCCGACGTATTTACAGGTTGTCAGGTATGCGATGCCGTCCAGCAGGGCTTCCATGTCATTGGTGGTGTACATGTTTGCCAGCCAATGAAGCGGATGGTGGCTGTCAAGGTGTTGTTCGTAAGTTGTCCCTTGGAGGACCATGATGGGGCATGCTGGGTGACATTCGATGTAGCTGTTATCGATGATCCGTCGTGTGGAGGCACAGTGGTCCCATTTCAGTGCGGGTGCGATGTTGGCCACATACGCCATGCCCCCATAGGCAGAGCAGGCCCTGTCGTGTGCGTCCAGAGGGAGGAGTAGTGGTAGCAGGTCCGCCTTCAGACATGCCGGGTTGGAGAGGCATATCTCGACGGGATGCTGGTAGGGACACCTCCGACAGTAGAAGACGGGCATGACGCAGCTGAACAATGTGATGCGGTAAGTCAGTCGGTAACTTACATTCAGCAGGGACAGGAGATCGCATCCCAATGTATGGCACAGGTTGGTTTTGTACAGCTTGAGCTGTTCGGCGTAGTTGGGTAGGTGTGTTGCGGTTGCCATTTCGCAGCGGTTCGTTGAGGTGGCGTGCTCCGGCTGTGTGTGCAGTCTGCAATGTGCACGCTCCGGGGTTGCTGTGAGCTCTGTGTAGTCGTAGGGAGACAGGACTTGTGTTCTGTTGGCTTGTTTGGAGGACACGGGCCCTCTTCCCACATGCTTCTCAGACAGTTCAAGGTCAGTGCTGTGTGACTCCTTCCAATTAACTTGCATGTGGCCGACATGGGGGAGTGTTTTCTTCTTTCTTCCCCGTCCGTTGTGTGCTTCTGTGATATGCGCTATCTGCCCTGTGGTCGGTCTCCTCGGCATGCCTGTGTTGGTCTATTCTTGGACAATGGCTGTATTCACCGGCTTCTGTCGTAGGGCTCTGGTTTCGGAGTTGGAATGGAAGGTCATTCAGTGCTGTCTGCTCTCCCTTGTGTGGGCGGCAGGCTGCCTTTCCGCTCTGCGTTGGGCCTTGTGTGTGAATGTTATTCTTGGGCCACCTGTTGTCGGTCCCCGGGCTCTTTGGTGTTCCGTTTTATATGTCTTGTTCATATGTGCAGGGTGGTATGGGTGTTTCTGTGTGGTACTGGCGTTCCTCTTCCCGAAGGAGCCCTGCTTCTCCTAGTTGGTGTTGCCGCCGCTGTGTGCTACGCCATGTTTGTTACACTGGGGTGTGTCCTGCTGTTGCGTGTCTTCACTGACATGTGTGCGTCGGTTGTGTGGCGTTGGGTGTTGTCCGTGAATTGGGCGTTGAGGACATGTCTGTGGCCGGCCTGTCACGTGTCATGTGCGTTCGGGGTGGGGCTGATGTGTGTGCTGCTTGGTTGTGTCCCTGTGTCTGTGTGCGACGCATGCATGGCGCTGCGGTTGGCCTCTGCGTTGTGCGCATGTGTGGCGGCGTCATCGGCGCTTTGGGGCCGTGACGGGGTGGTTGGTTACTAGTCCCAGGTGGTGTGTACACATGTGTTCTGCGATGTTACGATTTGGCCTGTGTGTCATATGTGGATGCGATGGTGGATGTGTAGTGTACACGCGCTGGTGGGGGTTGTCCGCTTTTTCCGCCCTTGCACTGTGTGCGCTGTTTGCGTGCACTTGTTGTGTGTGTGCCTACCTGCGTCTCCGCGGTGCGTTGCGTCCTTGGTGGTGCATCAGCAGAAGCATGGGGAGTGCCTGCAGTGCTGGATTCATGCTCGGGAGCCGCTTCTTCGTTGTCCGTGCTCGGCATCCGTGTTACCGCTTCGGTTTGTCGTACGGTATCTCTTGGCCGTGGGAGCCGTTTGTTTGCGGCATCGTAATTTATGCGCCGGGCGGGACGTGTTTCGTCGGACGGTGTGTGTCAGTTAGGCTGCGCCGCTACATGTACGGGCGCACTTTGATGGCGGACGGTGTTGCTGGCTTGCCGGCGGTGTTTGGCCTACTTTTCGCATCGTAATTGGGCGGGCGTGTGGACTGCTGCGTGCCGGCGGTAACTGGTGGTTTTTGCATCCGCCAGCACGGCGGTGGTGCTTCCGCCCGCCATCGTAATGTGCCCCTAAGATAGATAGACAGGCAAAGTGAGACAGTTCACGCCGCCATGTGCGCGCTCGTGCACATTTTGTCCACACATACGCGGCAAGCCGCCAAGCGAAAGCACGCACACAATGGAAGAAGGGGGGGAGGGAGGGAAAGAAATCGAAAGCACGCCGCACGTACACCGATACGCGAGCGGCATTTTCGTTGCTATGACAACGAAAGCATCGCAAGATGGCGTCAGACTGTCCACAGTCCCACGGACACGCGCATGCTGTTTGCTTTGGACAAATGGTGAGAGCAGCCATCTTTGTCAATGCAAACGCGTGCATGAAAGCCCGCGATACGCGGCAAGCCGCCAAGTGAAAGCACGCACACAATGGAAGAAGGGCGGGAGGGAGGAAAATTGAAAGCACGCCGCACGTACACCGATACGCGAGCGGCATTTTCGTTGCTATGACAACGAAAGCATCGCAAGATGGCGTCGGACTGTCCACAGTCCCACGGACACGCGCATGCTGTTTGCTTTGGACAAATGGCGAGAGCAGCCATCTTTGTCCATGCAAACGCATGCATGAAAGCCCTCGGCAGAATTGATTCCAAAAGGTACTCGCAATGGCGAGAGCAGCGCATGCGCTGCTTTCGCCAGGCGATACCTAAAGAGATCAGACCACATGAATATGTCTGTTCCTGTTCACTCGCCTCTACTCTTTGTGCTTGCTCACTACAAAACTCTCTGTTCAACTTGCTTTCGTTGTGCAAGTGGTTTTGCTCTTCACACTTTGACAGCATTAAGCACTTTGGGACTTCTTTTGAGTTTAGCAGATGTGGGCCATCTGCCAAAGATCCACAGATGCCCTCTCCATGCTATTTAGAGTGGTTAGGGCCATTAATGTTGTGGCAGCAGAAGAGTCACTCTTGCTACATCTACAAATCTCTCTCCTCATTGTCCTGAATATCCCGAAGATTGCTTTTAGCTAAGTGTGAGTTGAGAATACAAGCACTTTGACGCTTTGTCAGGGTATTAAGCACTGTAGAAATGCAATTACACTACAGTACACTTACTTCTTCTTTGTTGTGCAGAAGGAAGCTGTTACTTCCTTCATAGGTTTCCAGCATCAGTCCAAACTGTACATACACCTCACTTAGTAAAGTATTCTATACTACCAAGTTTGTCAGTGATCCTAAGATCTACTTTGTCAAAAGACATGTTTTAGAGGTGAGCAGTAACACAGCTTCCACCAAAAACCGTCAGATGCCCCATCGAATAGCACTCGTTACTTAGCATGCGTTTAGTACGCATGCCATTACAACGCGGTCGTTAGAACGACCGCGTTGTTAGTTCGCATACCTTTACTACGCAATTCGGAACAACGAATTGCAGTAGGGGGCGCTGGATGTTGGAATAGTATAATTTACTATTCCAACTCCAGTCTGTGCGGACACTAGGGAAGGTGTTGGATTTTAAATCCATAAAATCCAACACCTTCTCCCCCTAACGCAAGTCGTTGTTCCCACTTGCATAGTAAAGGTATGCGAACTAACAACGCGGTCGTTGTAACGACCGCGTTGTAATGGCATGCGAAGTATCGCATGCGAAGTAAACGCTGTTTACCGCCCCATCGCCCAACACTTCAATAACACTCTTTCTGGTGGATATTCTATCTAACCGCAGATTCCTCACTGCCCTCCTGCCTCTCTGTTTTGTGGAGTTGCCTCTTTTTAACATTTAAAACATGTATCTAGTTAGTATGCAGCACACTAATAATGGTTCATTCTCTGCTTCAGAGGGCAGGGAAAGGAATACAGAAGAAACGATGTTACCACAGGATTGGCTTTTATGTACCTCTCTGCTCTGTCACCTCTAGCTGCAACTGAGCCAACGCGGCACTGTATGGCGCCACCTAGAGGTTCATGGGAGCACTGCTCAAGAAAACTTTCTAGATCAATTCTGGCACCTTAGAAGCATTCTAAGGTGGGAAATCTGCTTTTAGATAGAGTATCCACCAGAAAGAACATTGCCAAAGGCAAGAAACTTGTTCTTTTGTATTTCAGTACTATAGGAAAAGCATCACTCATCCATTCCTGCAAAGTTTGCTGCATCAGCCACTACATTTGTTTTTAAAACGCAAATTAAGCAAGTTCAGTTCTTTGTGAATTATTTCAGTTTGATGGGAGAATACCGTTTTTCCTGTTTTGGATTTACTAAATTATTTGATAATTTTTGGTGGGTGCTTCCTTGGCCAGTCTCTTGTAAATAGGGATTGTTTTCAACATTTACCTGGTCAACAGCTCAATATTTTTCCACAAGCCAGCCGAATAGCAGAGCTTCTGTGCTATTTTGCAGGCAGTTGGTCAAATAGCAAAGAAATGCCTCTATTTACACGATGACCAACTAAACAGCAGAGATTCTGCATTATTTGGTTGTCGGCCAAGCACAGAGAAAATCTTTACTTGGTGCGCAGCCAAGCCACCAGGAAAATAGGGAAGTTTCTCTAGCGTTTAAATGGCCGCTAATTAAACAGCAAGGATTATGCACTAATTAGCCAGTAAACAAACAAATAGAAAACTTTAACCCCAGCTGCTGGCTAAATAAAATCTCGACTATACCCTTTATCCATATACCAGATAAATATGAAACTTTTCCTGCAATTTACCTGGCTGTTGTAAGACAAATAGTGCAGAATCGCCACTATTTAGCAGGACACCAGGCAAATAGTGAAGCTTCTCTGCTGTTTGCTCAGCCATTGGCCACATAGTGCAGGATGTCTCCTATTTATTTTGTTGTTTACTACTAGCTTAATGGTACAAAAACTCAGCTATGTATCTGTCCGCCAGCTAAATATAAATACAGATTTAATATTATTTATTTGGTAGTAGTGGCATTTCTCTGCTAAATATCTGACCTCTGCTTAAATAGCAGAGAATCCCTGGTCTTTACTTGACTGCTGACATGCCCCGGCCCATGGGCAACTAACAGATGTTCTGTGCCATTACTCAGGCAGCTGGGTAAATAGCAGCCAGGCATGCAACTGAAGTTCTGCGTTCCGTAGTCAACATTCATGCACATAGCAGCGGAATGCCACTATATAAAGGCAGGCAGGTAAATGATGCACAGTCTATATTGTTGAACTAGTGAATGGATAAAAGGCAGAGATGCTATACTGCTACTATTACAGGACCCATAGTAGTTCCCCCGGAGGATACTTATATGTTTGATTACAGGTTTATCGAGTGTCAAAAGGCAGCAGGTAAAATTAAATGTATTTCCGCATGCATGTTTGGAGCAGGATGAAAATGAGTGCAGTAGTGGAAAACATGTGTGATTTTGGACCAGGTGATTCCGGGTCCAGCATGATATCCCCCATTCCGGACCAGAAAACTCAGAATGGCCAGTACTTCAAGTGAAAATAATGACCGGAAGTGGCATCTCAAGGCCCAATTTCTCCTCCTCCTAAATCGGGATTTAGGGCCTGGGCCAGAGAAAACTCACTATTTAACTGTTAGACAGTTAAATCCCAGAGAACGTTTTTTAGGTCGAGCCTAGAGTCAGCGCGCAAGCACTGCTCTGGTGAAGATCTGCTGTAGTTCAGTACGTGAGGGAAGCCCCGCCCAAATTTTCATTGGCTTGTGTCTTTGTCCTTCGTAAATACTGCCTTCGGGTTCGTTTATAGGCTTGTTAGTCCCTCCTTATTACAGCCATGTCATCATTTGTAGCCTCCCATGGCTACTGGCCCCTTTACTTCGAGTGTTACACGATACGTGTTATTTAGACTGTGAGCACTATTTTCATTAATGAGGTTCTTCTACTGCCTTCTCTACTCCCCCCTCCCTGCCGTTGTCCGTGCCTTCTCACCCCCTCCCCCACCCGCACTCCCATTGTCCGTGCCTTCTCGCCCCCTTCTCCCCCCGCCCGCACTCCCGTTGTCTGTGCCTTCTCACCCCCTTCTCCCCCTCCCCCGCCCGCACTCCCGTTGTCCGTGCCTTCTCCCCCCTCCCCCCGCCCGCACTCACGTTGTCCGTGCCTTCTCCCCCCCTCGCCCCGCCTGCACTCCCGTTATCTGTGCCTTCCCCCCTCCCTCCTGTTGTCCGTGATGACTCCCGTTTGCAATGCAATAGGCCTCGCGTAAATGCGAGCCCTATTGCATTGCAAATGCTTGTTTTATATCCAGTCACTTTCCCAACTTTGCATCCTAATGGAAAGAACCAAGGAAATAAACAAGATGCCATGGTGGCCTGATGTGATGGCCATCGAGACGCTTCGGTGAAAGGCTCTTGGGAATCCAGGAGTATCCAACAACATTCTGCACAACCACATGAATGCAACTGCATCAGAAGCCGTAAAGGAAATGGAACAGAAGTTGCGCCGGACATGAAATCAGGGAAAGTACAAAATCCTTAGGAGTTTGGAAAGAGGAAGCCCCTATCCTGAGAGTAACAACATGGCGTTTGGGAGGCCAAAAAACTAAATCGGTTGCAGTGGAGGAGGGCTTCAGACTCAATTAGACAACGATGGGCAGAGCACGCGACTCCAAAAACAGAGCATAGCTCTAAAGAAACACTGCTTGTAAGGAGCAAATCTTACGTGGCGCAAGGTGACTGCTGAAGACAGAAAAGCTGCACGTGGCCGGTCTCAAAGCAGCAGCAGGGTAGGCTTCACCACCTGTGTTGGGCCCTTCACTCCATTTTGTAGTGGAGGGCCTAGCAGAGAGGATGAAGAGTCGGCAAGCTCACAGAGGGAGAGCATTGTTGCAATGTTTATTGTTTTCAGCTTTAGCCGTAACATAATCAATAACAATGTATAACAATTACATAATTAATACGCACGAGTAAAAGTATACACTTCTAGCAAGCTGCATAATAGTTAAAAATCGTGATAAAAATTAAGAGAAACTAGCATCCGGTGTCAAAAGACAAACACACGTTACGACTTTTTCCTTAGCATAAACCATGCGGACCATATGTCGGAAGCAATTCAAGTATGGCCAGTCCTGTAGCATAGTGCTACAGCATCAGGACAGTGTCTCGTGCCGTTGTTCTTAAATAGAGTAAGAAGCCAGTTTTGTCTTGGGCCATCTGTTTTAGAACAAAAGAACATAAAGTGCAGGATTGTTCCTCAACCCCTAGCATGCAGTTGCACAGCTGTGACAATTGTGCATGAGCGGTAAACTCTAGTTGGAAATAACCATATACTACATTTTATATGTAAGGAGTGCTTCATTTCCGAGTGCAACTGGTCTAAATAAGACTGGCACCCATGCTTGTAGTGCAACAAGTAGTTAAAGGTCAGGTAGCCTATTTTTGGGGTACCACTGATGGACACCCTTAGCCAGCGGGCCTCCTGAACAGATGTAATGCTTTCAGCATTGTTTTGGACCAGGTCATCCCATAGATAATTCAGATTCTGGTCGTTGAGCCGTCTGCTTACTGTAGCTACTACCTTTTGTGTTTTTAGAGACGTCACTTTAAATGCGGATTTTAAGTACATTTTGGCAAGACGGTTCCTATTAAGTTAAATTCAGTACAAACTGGATACAGGGCAATTAAGTCATGAATTGGTTTCATGCCCAACTCTAGATACATCGGAGTAAGTGGGTGCCCGCACCCAATTTTCACAAAATGCATAAGAAGTTGTTTTCTATTACTTGGAGTCCCTGGTTTTGGAGTATTCCCAAATCTCGGCTCCAGCAGTGCTGCTGCAACCGCTTTCCACCTACAAACTTTTAAAATGATGGTTATTGGTAGGATGCCTACTCTATTAGCAAATCTTTGCACCGCATTACAGGATGCTTTAAATTTGACTATTTTCCTATCGGCGTGCACTAGTTAAGGTGAAAGCGCATACCAAGAATTATTATTTCACTGTTTATTTTAAATGATATTTTCAGAGTTAGCTCAGTTTTCTTCAGCAGTATCTTAGTTTTGTTTATGGACAGATCTTTATTCCTGCAATATTTGTAGAATTTATTGAGTATAGCATGCATAGACTTATCTGTGGGAAATAAAAAAAACTCCATCATCTGCATATGGTAAAATAGGTCACATCTGTATCTATCTAGATGGACAGTGACGTTGTTTATAAATAGGCTACATAAAAGAGGAGCTAATATGCAGCCTTGCCTTATTCACAATGGTTTTTTAGAGAAATCAATACATTCCCCATTATGCCCAAAGCAGACCCACAATGCATTTGTGGTATGGAGACCTCTAGTTGCCGCTCCCGAGCTCACCGTGCCACTGTAACTAAACTATACCTGGCTGAAGAGCCCTAACTAGGGCCAAACCACTGCTAGTCGGCTTTTGTTCCGGTCCAGGAAGGACCTGGCCTGGTAGATCGGGCTGTACTGTTCCCATGGGGAGCAGGGTCAAGATTGATTCGCATATGTCTGGTTCCAAACTGAGGTGGCATGGTGGGCAGAAAACGATTAGGATTTGTCCCAGAGCGATTGCCACGGACTTGAATTAATTCAAGCACTCCATCCATCAACTTGTTGTTTTTGCATTTAAAAGTCACCGGCATTTAATTTGCTAGTTTTTCCTTTGAGTCGATCGATGCAATCCCCGTTGTGCCGTCGAGGCATTTCTTCCATAAATCCAGTGTCCGGTTTGACACCTCTTCAAGCTCGGCTTCAGTTCCCGTCTGCCATCTGGCTGCTTCATCTGGGTATTAAATTACACTGAACAAAGAGGTGGGGTTTAGCTATAATCTGGCTTGACCCCATTCTGCATCCAAGAAGAAAAAAGCATTTGCAATGCAATAGGTCTCGCATTTCTGAAAATTTGAGCTATTGGCATTGCAAATAATAATGCAACGCCAATAGCTCAAACTTTCAGTAATGTGAGACCTATTGCATTGCAAATGCTTGTTTATTTATTTATTTATTTTTATTGCGCAGAAAGACACAGGTACATCAATTGACTTATATTAATAGGACAGAAAACACTTTTATGCATATAATAATGATGTGGCCCCTAGCAGCAATCTGAACTTAAACATAGATTATACACAATGCACATTATTTTAAAACACCAGAGGCTATCCGGGTTCACTAAAATGACTTGACAGAAGGCAACTCCTTAGATCTTTTTATAAGAAAGAATAAAGTGCTTACTATTTGATATAACCAGATTTAACACAATTTATCTGCTGTTCAGCGACCTCTACTCTCAATCTGAAGCGTAGATCCTGATCTAAAGCATGTGCAAAAACCGATTGAAAGTGCAAGAATGCTACTTGATTATAAACAACGCTTTACCATTCCAATTTTATGTTAATACATGAAACCGAGAAAAGTGCATCAGTGCTTCAAAAAGTGCTATCGTATTTAGATACATTAAGGTGGAAAAAGTGCATTGGGCCGCAGTGCACGGAACGAACCACAATTGACTCACCATAAGTGTGAAAAAGGCGGCTTTATTGAAGACAGGTGCACCTTACAAAAACATGGCCTCGGCCTTTGCCTCACAAACCTATAGCTAACTATACAAACTTCATCTACGTATCCTCCTCCCCCACCACTAAGGTTTCCCCAAACACAATTGCAATTTATTTAACAGACCCCAACTTGATCAATAACTTTCGCCCCTTTAAAACCTTGTAACCTCTTCTCAACCTGGCTAAAGATCTATCTACTCGATCAATAACTATTAACCCTTTAAACCCTGTAACCTCTTTTCTACCTGTCTAAAAATCTATCTACTAAGTATAACCTATCCTAACCTCATTACCTACTTGTCCCCAACCATAAAATGAAACAGTAACAACTGGCCAAAAATAACTAACCGACGCCACGCACCTGCTTCAAGCGACAACCAAAGTACATATCATTTAACCCCCGATGCACCTGTACCCAAAGAAAACATGCCAGCAAAATATATCAACAAAAACAGAAACCCCCCTCCTCCTTTAAAATGGGTGGGAGGGTGGGAAAAAACTTTCCCTGCACTGGCGGAAAAATCGGCAGCTGTGTCACCTTCCAAAATGGTGACACGGCTCCCGAAATGGCAGCATAAATACCCCCCGCCCGAAGCCCAAAGAAAGCCCAACGCGAGCCCAATTGGGCTCGGGTCGCACCACCCGGCTCAAAAACCCCGGGGGTGCGAGCCTCCCTGCCGGTCGGCCACCCCCCAAAGCCCCATTGGGCCGCAGTGCACGGAACGAACCACAATTGACTCACCATAAGTGGGAAAAAGGCCGCTTTATTGAAGACAGGTGCACCTTACAAAAACATAGCCTCGGCCTTTGGCTCACAAAACTATAGCTAACTATAACAACTTCATCTACGTATCCTCCTCCCCCCACCCCTAAGGTTTCCCCAAACACAATTGCAATTTATTTAACAGACCCCAACTTGAACAATAACTTTCGCCCCTTTAAAACCTTGTACCCTCTTCTCAACCTGTCTAAAGATCTATCTGCTCGATCAATAACTATTAACCCTTTAAACCCTGTAACCTCTTCTCTACCTGTCTAAAAATCTATCTACTTAGTATAACCTATCCTAACCTCATTACCTACTTGTCCCCAACCATAAAATGAAACAGTAACAACAGGCCAAAAATAGCTAACCGATGCCACTCAGAAATAGTCCCTACGACTTTTCTGACCCCCCAACCTCCAGGCCCCTTCTGGGATAACGTCTTATATCCAGGGCTGAATCCAAGACTTCCTTTATTTGAATCAAGTATAGCTCCATCCCGAAGCGAGACAAATGCATCCCGTCGTCCCAGAAAATATTTTTTGTCGAATACTTTTGTTCTGGGTGATCCACCGCCGAATACTTTAGTTCCGGAAGCTCTTCTCTGCCCAAACCTGCCTCCCTGCAAAACACCCTCATCTCTCTGTTTACCTTCCTCCTAGGCTTTATCAATGGCAACAGGCCTCTCGGCCCCCCTCCAATGCCTTCTGGGAATAAACTGACTCCACACCACAAAGCACCCAGACCACTGCTTCTTGATCTCCCGCAAATCCCTTTTCATCTGCTTCAACAGAGACAACCCTTTACACACCACTAAATCATTCTCCCCCAACTGAATTAGCAGCACATCCGGACAAACATGGCGATGCAGTAACTTATTTAAAAGGGGGAAAAGCTCATGCCAACGCATGCCCCCTTTTCCGTGCCAACTGACTTTAAACAATCCCGAGTCCAATCCTTGGTTTACGCCTTTTCCTTGTTTCTGTTCATGTCTTTCCGCCCATTTCACAAAAGAATGCCCAACAATCCAGATAGCGAGCGCCTCTGACTCTGACCCCGCTACTGCACCTGCAAAGACACATGCGTGAGAAAAAATTCACATTCCCACCTTCCTCCCAATCCCCTCTCCCTGCTTTAATATAGCGTTTATAACAATCTGATGACCAATGTCCCAGTTGCTTCAACCTCTCTGAGCCCCACCCCATCTTCGGCACGTCAGAAGTCAGCCCAATCATGAAAGAATGAGTGCCGAACGCCTCAGGCACCTCCCCCAGTAATTTTAATGCCCGCCTCATGACCCATAGCAGCTGTGCCACCGTGACTTCCCACCCGAGGTCCTGTAAAAAACGTCCCCCACCTCCCTCATTGTTCCTCCCCGCAAAAGGCATCCCCATCGTACCGGGCATCTCATGGGATCCTCTCTAGCCCACAGCGCCACTGACCTCCCCGTCCCCTTTTGATCTGTCTTCGAGCGCCTGAGGAAGATGGTGACTGCATCACTCCCTGTTTCGCATCCCTGTACTTCCTCCCATTGCAGCCCTGGTACCCCATTCCTTCCCAACAGCTCCGAAAACCGGGATGCTCCGCAATAGAGCCAAGACATTAACGCGGCAAACAATATCGCCTCCTGCCGGCTGCAGCATACATTTGGCAACACCTCTATCATTCTGCCCAACAGCACATTATTCACAGGTAACCTAACCCGCTGTCCTCTACCCGTCTACCTGGCCCAACCCTCTAGCAACCTCTTACCCAGCTCGCCTGCCGTCGGGGCATATCCCCACACTAACTTGCCCATGAAGGCTATCCCTGCCAGCTTTGCCGCTATGGTAACCTTCGACAAACCCTTCTCAATCAAGTCCAAGATGAACTGAACGACGTTCTCTTCCCTGTCCCACGTCCCAAGCCTCCTCTTCGCACCTCGATGCAGAAATTCCTGCCACGCTAGTCTGTAGGCCTTCCTCGTGGAAAGTGCTAACGACCCTACCACCAGCTGCAGCATCCTTTTTCTCCTACGGACCACATCCCTTCGGGCACCGGCGTCTTGTGAGTTTCCGCCTCTGTGGCCAGCCCATGGAACCTTTCCCACTGCAAACGAGACAAAGCATCCGCAATGTCATTGTCTACGCCCGGGACGTGCTTTGCTCTGAACTGAATGTTGTACTTTAAGCAATTCAATATGAATAATCGCAATAACTTTAAGACCTGCTCATCCCTTGCGGACTGCCTGTTGACCACCTGCACCACTGCCATGTTGTCTACCCTGAAAGTGACCCTTTTGTGCGCTAGCCTCGGCCCCCAAAGCGTGACCGCAACTACTAGTGGAAACAATTCAAGGAAAGCAATGCTCCTGCCCTCATTCTTCCAATGAGGCAGCCACTCTTCGGCACACCATTTTCCCTGCCAGTACAAACCGAACCCGCCTGCTCCGGCGGCGTCCGAGAATATCTGAGCATCCCATTCCCACTGTTCCGGCACGGACATGGGTATCCCATTGAATTCCTCCAAGAACCTGCACCACATTCTTAAGTCTTCCTTTGTCCCTGCCGACAAAAGCATGTGGTGGTGTGGTAGCGTGAGGCCTGCCAGTGACATTCTCAGTCTCCTGCAAAATGTCCGTCCCGCTCTCACTACCCGGCATGCGAAATTCAAATGCCCCAGTAACACTTGTACTATCTTTACTGTCACTTTCTTTCTGGTCAGCATGTCATCAATCAACAACCTCATGTGCAATTTTTTATCACCCAGCAACCTGGCCTCCATAGCCACCGAATCTAGCTCAATCCCCAGAAATGACAACACCGTGCTTGGACCTTGTGTCTTCACCGGTGCTAAGGGGACACCCAGTGTCCCCATGAGCTTCTGGAAACTGTCCAGCTGCTGCTGGCAGTCCGTCGAACCAGGCCGGCCCACGAAGAAGAAGTCGTCAAGGTAGTGTGTCACCGTCTCTTTTCCCGTTTTCCAAGAGAAAACCCACTGCAAGAAGGAACTGAACTTCTCAAACAGCGCACATGATATTGAACACCACATGGGTAAAGCCTTATCCACAAAGTTGTTTCCGTCCACTTGTATGCCCAGCAACTGGAAGTCTTCCGGATGTACTGGCAGAGCCGGAAGGCAGCCTTAATGTCACATTTTGCCATCTCGGCCCCTTTTCCTTCCCTTTCCACTAGTACCCTGGCTACGTCCACCGAAGAGTAAGACACTGCCGTCAGGTCATCAGGAATGAAATCGTTTACTGCGGCCATGACAAGTGCTGAATCAAACGATACTGGCCTCTCTCCTTTTTTGGGACCACCCCTACAGGAGAAATAATCAAATCCTTTATGGGGCTAACTTCAAATGGCCCCTCCATGCGTCCTTCCCTTACCTCTTTTTGCAATTTCTCCCAAACGACTGATTTGTGAGCCGCCACAGATTTCAGGTTCTCCGCCCATCTTGCTAACCTCGGTCCTTCGTACTGCAATTTAAAGCCCTCTCTGAAACCTGCACTGAGAATTCGCGCTTCCTGTTTTCGTGGGTAATGTGCTAGCCAGGCCTCTAAGCAATCCAGCTTAATGGGTGTATGAGCCTTTGCCTATATAACCCTGTGCCCCTCGGCCTCCCATCCCCTGCTGTCCGCTATTGGCATTCTGATGCTGCAGCCCCTGCCCCCCTGTCTGGCCCTGTCCTGCGTACCCTGGCCCGAAGCACTGTACCAGAGGGTGCCTACCAGAGCATTTTGAGCATTCAGTAGTCCCGGGCACATGTGCCTTTGTTATAGTCCCAACAGGCCCCTGTACCTCCCCCTGCAGGGCTTCGGAGTGTATCCCACCCCCCCCCCCCGGGTGGGACGGCTTTGAAAGGGGCGATAGACTAACGGCAACCCACGTTGTCTTCCCAAATTTTACTGCCCCCATCGTCTGCTGGTAGAGATCTGAGTTGATCTCCCCTCGGGGATTCCCATTCTAGTCTGGCACGGCACTCCTCATCATAGTGTGACCACGAGTAACCCCCGTACGTCAGATGTGCCCTCCTAACTACAACCATGTATTTAAACAAAGCCACAGACCTATCTGGGTACTTCTCGCAGTACACACTTGCGAAAATTAAAAAGGCTGCCGTTCACTTCTCTATTGTCATGGGTACCCTAGGTCGTCGGGATAACTCTAGCTCCTCCTCTTTTGATCCCTCCTTGGATCGCAATTCCCTATGCAGCAGCTTCAACATGTCTACATACTCGCCCTTCCATATTTTTTCCTTCGTGGCTAACATGACGTGTGCTCCCAATGGTTTTGTCACCCCCATGTATGGCAGTTTTGGCAATCTGACCTTCTTACTCTCTTTTAACTCCGTCAACTGACCATCCCCCCTTCTCTTTTGTCGTTCCCTGAACCCTTAGTCGCTTCAGAGTCCTTCCGTGCCTTGTTGTCCGTCGTCCCCCCTGACCTACCCTTCTCTGCCCCTCTGTACCCACCCCGTGTCTCTAACGTATCTTCCCTTGCATAATTTCAGCCCGCTGTCCCCCTCATTCCCTCTGGCATCCGTCCCCGTGGAAACCCTCAGTTTTGGGCTAGCCGCACTACCCCGCCACCCTTTCTTACCTGGCGTCAAGGTTGGTGTCCTCACCGGATCCAACCGCCTAACCAGTGTCGCAGAGGGTTGAGTCATCTGAGGCATAGCTGTGTACTCTGCATCCGGTCCCGCCTCCAGTAACACACTAGGCACAAAATTACTTGTCCCCCCCTTTCTTCATCCACTATCTCCCCCTCTTCTAAACTATCCTCCTCATAATCTAATGGGATGTCCTCCCACTCCCCCTCCTCTTCTATTCTTGTTACCCACGTGTACCTTGCTTCTTGCAACAATCTGTCTCTCGTGGCCTCGGCTTTCTTTTTCTGCCCGTACACTGTCACCGCCACCCTGGAGGGCGCCTTGCCCCTCCGGGCTGTCACCCAGACGTGACCATTTCACTATGTACCACCTTTTCTGTTACCAGTTTGTTTGCAATGTTGCCCGCCGCAGCGTTCCCTTTTTGTCCACCCACTGTCAACGCCGCCCTAGTGGGCACCTCCGCCCCACCGGGCTGTCGCTCCGCCGTGACCCTTCCAGACCTCCGTTCGTCTTTGCCACCATGGTCCCGCGACGTGCTCCAGCTGGCCACCCTGGACCCTGCCTTCACTTCTTCCCGGTAGCAAGGAGCCGCATGCGACCCGCCCGCAATGTGCGCGCCCCGCGATCGCTGCTCCTGCAAAGCAAATGTAAGGTCCGGCCTGCCGTGGTTAGTGTCCCTATCTGTCCATACCTGCCCCTGATCCGGGCACCACTGCCAATACCCCCCCATACCTGAGGCCCCCCAAGTGTGCCTGCAGAAACCCCCCTGCGCCCCCCCACCCCACACTCTGACCCCTCCCCTGCCTGGCCCCGCCAAGTGTCCCCCCTTGTTGCCGGGCCCACCCCCCTCCTGTCCCCTTTACGCCCGTATACCCGGGACGGCGGGGATCTCTCCCACCTCCTCCCAGACCCCTCCTCTTCCCCCTCGCTCCATTCTAACAGGGAAACTGGCCTCCTCTCCCCTAGTCTGGACACCGAGGCCTCCATCCCTCCCCCCCAGGCACCC
This sequence comes from Calotriton arnoldi, assembly GCA_963921515.1. Taxonomy (NCBI): domain Eukaryota; kingdom Metazoa; phylum Chordata; class Amphibia; order Caudata; family Salamandridae; genus Calotriton; species Calotriton arnoldi. The sequence continues at coordinate 1,610,059 of CAWUFW010003874.1, read as the reverse complement.
CTCTGCCCCCCCCGGGGGCCCTTGCACCCACCCCCCTCCACCGACCACTTGTCCCTCACCCCCCAGGCGGCGCTGTCTAACCACCCTCTAATGTCCAGTGCCGCCACAGCTGCCTCCCTGGACCCCCCCTCCTCTCCTGCTTCCACGCCCCTAAAGACCTGGGGCACCCCAGACTCCCCCCCCTGGCAACCACCTGCCTGCCCTTAACCCTGGTCCTCCCCAGCCTCCCGTCCTCAAGCAAGGGAGCTGCCTTTGTGACCCTCTCTGCCTTCCCACCAAAACTCTCCTGGCCCCCCACATCAGGGACATCTCCCACTGGCCTGAGCCCCCCAAGCTCCCAGAAAGAGTCTTGGTCATTTGTGGCACCCGCGGCGAAAACCGCTGCGGGGCCCTCATTGCGCTTGTCCTCGCGCACTGCCCCACCGTTTCCTTCCATAAATGCCAGTGGGGGCGCCTCGTGCAAAAACAACAATTGATGGACAGAATGCAGAACAATGTCGTACATTCACCCCAGTACAGAGATCTGGGCCTAAATCCATCGTTTTTTTGCTCACCATGCCATTCCAGTTTGGACCCAGCCATATGCAAATCAGTCTTGACCCTGCGCCCAATGGGAACAGTCCAGCCCGAACTGCCAGGCCAGGTCCTCCCTGGACTGGAAACAAGCATCCTAGGACCAGTTTCGGGCTTTCAGCCCTCATCAGCCAGGATAGCTTGACTCCAGTGGCATGGAGAGCACGGGACCCACGTCTGGGCATACCCGTCCCACTCGGGGTGACAAATGCAAAAACAACAATTGATGGACAGAATGCAGAACAATGTCGTACATTCACCCCAGTACAGAGATCTGGGCCTAAATCCATCGTTTTTTTGCTCACTATGCCATTCCAGTTTGGACCCAGTCATATGCAAATCAGTCTTGACCCTGCGCCCAATGGGAACAGTCCAGCCCGAACTACCAGGCCAGGTCCTCCCTGGACTGGAAACAAGCATCCTAGGACCGGTTTCGGGCTTTCAGCCCTCATCAGCCAGGATAGCTTGACTCCAGTGGCATGGAGAGCACGGGACCCACGTCTGGGCATTCCCGTCCCACTCGGGGTGACAAATGCAAAACAACAATTGATGGACAGAATGCAGAACAATGTCGTACATGCACCCAAGTACAGAGATCTGGGCCTAAATCCATCGTTTTTTTGCTCACCATGCTATTCCAGTTTGGACCCAGCCATATGCAAATCAGTCTTGACCCTGCGCCCAATGGGAACAGTCCAGCCCGAACTGCCAGGCCAGGTCCTCCCAGACTGGAAGCACGCATCCTAGGACCGGTTTCGGGCTTTCAGCCCTCATCAGCCAGTATAGCTTGACTCCAGTGGCATGGATAGCACGGGACCCTGTGCCACGGGACCCTGTGCCACGGGCCTCGTGGTGCTCCCCCCCCCCCGTTTCCCCCGCCTCGCGGGGGCCGCCTTAGCTCTGCGGCCCCCCCACATACCTCCGCATTTTTCCTCTTATTGCCGTCTTGCGGCGGCGAACACACCAAAATCGCGGCGGCCACGCCCCCCGCCGCGCTGCGGCCGGGCCGTGCTTTCTACCGGGCCTCGGATGAAGTCCATGCGGCCAGCTTCTGCCAGGAGCCTCATGGCCTCCTGAACACGCGCGTCGTTGCATGCCATGTTCCCTGCTAAAAAACTTTCCCTGCACTCAAAAACTTTCCCTGCACTGGTGAAAAAATCGGCAGCCGTGTCACCTTCCAAAATGGTGACACGGCTCCCGAAATGGCCACATAAATAACCCCCGCCCAGACGCCCAAAGAAAGCCCAACATGAGCCCAATTGGGCTCCGGCTGCACCACCCGGCCCAAAAACCCCAGGGGTGCGAGGCTCCCTGCCGGTCGGCCGCCCCCCCAAAGCCCCATTAGTGCTTTAACAAGTGCAATTTTGTGTGCGGGGCAGATTATGATTCAGGGCGACTCTGTATACAGCAGAAAAAAGATTACCAGAGTTTACATGATTTATTACAGATTGATGTTGTTACCTAAATCCTGGACACTATCTAACGACGAATATAAAACTTTTAACTGCCTTTACAGCTTATCTCCAGTATTGCCAGATGTCATGATATTTTTTCTGTCCTCCTACACAGTTTGCATATGCCTCTTCAAAGTTCATAGTGCAGGACATTTTATTCTTCCAATCGAAGACTGTTGGGACCTTGGCGGTCCTCCAATTCTAGAGGATAAAAGAGCGAGTACAGATATAAAATATTGTTGACCTTTTACTAATTGTTGGCTCCTTTTAGAAACCCCAAATAAAACTAGGGTTGCATCTGGCAAAACCGAGCAATTAATAGCCTGAGCAGTAGCTTCAAGCACTTGCGGCCAAAAATTTGGACATACAAAAAAGGTGTGAAGCCATCCCCCTTCGCCTGGTTGATGACAACGAAAACAATTGTTAGAAACCGCAGGATACATTTTAGGGAGAATTTCCGGGGTATAGTATGCCAACCATCTTGACAAGAATGACATTCTTTTGAAATTAGCTGCCTAAAGAGATTTATTACCTATCTCTGCAATTAATTGCCAATCGCTCACTGATAAATGACATTGTGTTTTTTCAGATACCCTGGGAAGAAAATCAGCTAGGTCAGTCTTCATGGAAAGATCCTTTAACAGTCTGTACCAATTTACGATTCCTAACATTTTGCTCATCCCAAGAGTACTGCTAATCGATTGGGGTTCTTGTATCTCGCTTTTAAAATGAACTTGCAGGAAGTGCTTGATCTTGTTAAAGCTTACAACATGTTGCCTACATTGCGGGCCACTCCTTGCTATTAGTTCTTCTCATGAAATAGATTTCCGTCACTTGATGAAATCAGCAAAAGTTTTAAAACCTAACGAGTTCCAAAATCTAATCTTACGATCTGTCAAAGAGAGGCCCAGATAGCTGCCCTCCTGCAACCGCACTAAAAATCTGTCAAAATGAGACTTGTAAGATTTGTAAATAAATAACAAGGGCCCTAGTGGAAATCTAGATATAGGCAGGAATACAGGGGTAAGGCATACCATAAACAACAAGAGACAACCCGCCTCCTAATACAGAAGAGTGGAGTATCTCTCTATAATTTGGGGACAACTTCAATTCTCCAAAGAGCCATGTGATTTAGAACCATATACTCAAAAGAGCAATCAATAATGAGACAATCATCTTAATTAGTTGAAAGCTCTTCAGTATTTAATACAAAACATATCACAATGTATACCCACAAAATATGTACATAATTTCTATCCATACATAAGTGTATTTCACTCTGGATATCTTCAAAGAATTTATCTACTATCCCCCTACAATTACTCCATCTCATGCACAGCAACTACATACAAATCATACACACTACATACATCCATTTTCTGCTAGCATACTTCGCACATCAATAAATATCAACAAATCAAAAATGATAAGACAATCTAACAAGAACCAACATAGAACTGTCTCCACTTAAGTGTCTAGATATCAATATAAGAAAATCCTTGGTAAAGATCTTTGTTCAGCCTATATAAACCAAGTGTTTAACTCAATACATTTTAATATGTATTTATAGGTCCTTAGTCCATCTGTGTAAATACAATGTTCAGTTCAATACATGCTAATGTCAGCACTTCAATCGCATATCATGGTCCTTATAGTTGCAGTGCATGAGATGGAGCGATTGTAGGGGGATAGCAAATATATTCTTGTAAGATATCCAGAGCGAAATACACTTATTAATGGATACAAATTATGTACAGATTTTGTTGGTATGCATTTTGATATGTTTTGTTGCATTATATACTGAAGCGCTTGCAACTAAATAAGATGATTGTCTCATAATTGATGGCTCTTTTGAGTGTATGGTTCTGAACCACATGGCTCTTTGGAGACTTGAAGCTGTCCCCAAATTATAGCGAGATACTCCGCTCTTCTGTATTAGGAGGCAGGTTGTCTCTTGTTGTTTATGCCTTGTAAGATTTGCCCAGGACACTCATCCGCCTGTAAATATAGTGAAGAAACTTATATCTAGTTCTTTTTGGTAGCTTTGCTATTTTTATAAACACTGGTAAGCTAATCTCTGATTCCTGAATCATCTACTTGAAAAAGAATTGATCAAGTGTCCCACATCCATTTAAATAACATGAGAGAACATCCAAAAAAGCAGCCTGATAATAAATACGCATGTTGGGACAATGCAAATCCTCCTTGTGATTTCTCAAGTTGTAAAAACCTCAACTTAACCCTAGCAGATTTTTTGTTCCATATAAAACTCTTAAAAGCTGAATCTAATTACAGGAAAAAGCTGTTAGAGATCTTAATAGGGACATTGGAGGATAAAAATATTAACAAAGGCAATATGGATATTCTTATCATAGAAATACGGCCTATTAGAGTCAAAGGGAGCAAGGACCACCTATGAAGCAGTCTCTTAATTTTATATAACACTTTTCCATAGTTCAGGTGGAAAAGGCTAGAAAAGTTATTTGACACCAATGTACCAAGATATCTAACTGGGGACGCCATCCTTGCCCGAGGCTGCAGTGAAAGGTTGTCAGCTGTCACAATAAAAAGCAATAATTCTGTTTTGCTTTGATTTATCTTGTATCCTCCAATCTTAATGAAGTCTGTAATCATCTGTAAAGTTCATTTTATATTATCCTCATCGGGCTGGAGATATAAAATCATATCGTCAGCAAATAGTTTAAGGCTAACCATTCCTTCTATAGGTGCCCTTATATTATTGGTACGAAGTTGTATTGCTAGGGGTTCAATAAAAAAAGTGAATAAAATAGGTGAGAGGGGACATCCTTGGCGCGTGTCTCTTTTAATCCTAATTGACCCAGCCATTTTGGAGTTCATCATCAATTTAGCTTGAGCCCCATTATACAGATTTGATAGCACTGAAATTAACTGGGAGGGAAAACCAAATTTTTGAAGACTATAAAACAAGGCATCCCAGTTTACGAGGTTGAAGGCCTTTTCGGCATCAACTATCGTAACTAAGGCTTTTGTGTGATTCACTGAAAAAAAATCTATTGCCTGGATTAAAAACTGAGTAGTTTCTGACATTAATCAACCTGCCACAAAGCCACACTGATCTTCATGTATTAGCTGTTGTGCTGCTGGCATTATGCGGTCCGCCCACAGCTTCATGAGCAATTTATAGTCCGCATTAAGCAGACTAATCGGTCTATAGGAATAGACAGATTTAGGACTCTGGTCTTTCTTAAGAAATTAAACTATTGTTGATTCTTGAAAAGTTGGAGGGATCTTGCCCCCTCCTTTAATAAAATTGAATAAATTGCCTAAAAATGGCACAAGTTCAGTGTAGAATATTAAAAAAATTCTTTGGGTAACCCATCATTCCCACAGGCTTTAGCATTGGACATTTCCTTTAATGCCTGCTGAATCTTGGTAGGCGTTATAGGCTTCAATATTAACTCGGAAAGAGACTTTGATAAAAAGGGAGGCACATGGTATCATAATACTGTTTGATGCGACTCGTTGACACCATATAGTGAGCCTGATAAATATCAGAATAATTCTGAAGAAAGAGTTTAACTGTCTTGTCCTGGTCTGTTACTATGTTTCCCGTAATGGGTTTCTCTAGAGAGTTAATCATTCCCTTCTTGTTCTTAATTCTTGTAGACCAGGCCAGGAACTTGCCAATGTGCTGAATTTCCTCATATATTTTTTTTTGATAGCTATTCCATTTATTAATTTCTTCTAGAATAAAAACATCTCTGAGATTTTGTTTTGCTGTTACTACTAGGCCAGCCTCGGTCTCAGTCCCTGAGTTTTGCTCCCTAGCTCCAATAGCATTATCAAATGTTGTCTATAGGCTCACTATCTGCTCAGAGCGTTCCTTCTTTGATTCGCTTTAAAAGCTATAAACCACCCTCTTAATGTTGCTTTAAAAGCCTCTCAAAATGAAAATAATAAAGCCGTATTACAGTTGATGGTAAAAAACTTGAGAATGAACTGCTTTGTTTCATCAACCCACTGGGGATTGGAGAGCAGCGATCTATCAAGTTTCCATCTAGGTCTGTCCCTATTATTAGAGCCAATATCTACCACTGGGGAGACCAATGAATGGACTGAAAAAGCATTGGTCCATATATCAGTCTCCCCTACCTAATGATTTCAATACTAAAAAAATCTATTCATGAAGCAGTTTTAAATATGTAAGAAAGACATGTATATTGCTTAACTTCTGGATGGTCCTCTCTCCAGGGATCAACTAGCTGATAGCTTGACTTAAAAGCTTCTATTACTTTTTTCGTTCTAGGTTTAAGCTGTTGCTTATTCCTATTCAAAGTATCTTTAGCCAAATGTTGAATAAAGGTAAAATACCCTCTCCAAATCAAAGAACCAACGGCCCCCAAGGCGATATCATAGATCTTGGTAAGAGAGTCTGTATGGTCGAATATAGGGCCGTAGTAATTTATACAGTTAGTATTTCTGCCATTCGTTTTTGCTTTGACCCAGATATATCTGCCATGTTGATCTCAAATCACTTCCCTCACCTCCCAGTCAATACAATTTTTCTAAGAAAATAGCAACTCCCCTGACCGCCGCCTGTGCAGACGCAAAAAATGCATGGGAATACTTTCGAGGGACTAGAAACTTTGGGGTGTTGCTCTACAGATGGGTCTCGTGTACATGGATGACCTCTGGCGAAAAACAGGCTAACCAGCCCATCAAACTGACATATTTATGTTTAATAGCTAGCCCATTTACATTACACGAAAGAATCAGAAATTTGCGTTTCTCAGATGACATCATAAAAGCACTTTTATAATCTCCCTTAACACCCTTCCTCTACTAATTGACCTAATTTTGTCAAATTTAACAATTACTTTCTGTTCTCCATGAATCTGCTCTTTTTTCCAAATGCAAAAGTGCTCCCCTGCCCACCCTGGCTGCCCTCCCTCTGAAGTTCCTGTGTGCCCAAAGAGAACCTCAAGTGGGAAGGGACGTCCCTGTCTCGCTCCCTTCCCTATTATATTTAAACTCGTAAGCCTTGGTATGGCACTGTAGGTCACCACTCTGGTGCTGGCCGCAGTGAACAGAAGGGAAAATAAAAAGAGCCTACCAGCCAGAAAAACACCCTAACTCATGATTTACTCTTTTGTCTGGGTTACTGTGTTAGTTAGACGATACATCCTAATTCAAGACTTGGCCTCCTCACTCCATTATCTGCCCTGATTTATCTGCTGTGGAATCTATTTTGCCTGCTGAATCGAGTGTAGAATATGAAAATATCCTTTTACAAGAAGTTTCAAATTGGACTGTTGGTATTGCCGCCTGAATTCCTTGTCCCTTGAATTGATTCAGCATTGATTTAAACTCTTGACGGGGTTTTGCCACTATGGCTGACATATCTGCGAAGATGTGGAACCGAAACTTGTCAGAAGTCTGAAGCCCCTTCGATTTTATGGCTGCAGCTATGATTGATTCCTTTTCCCAAACATCTCCAAAATTGACAAGAAAAGTGCATGGATATTTTGCGTTGGTCTGTTGGTGGAATGGAACACAATGAGCTCTCATAATCGCATGACAATCTTTGTTAGGCAGCTCCCCCTGGCAGACATACTTTTGAATAAGATCTGAGATATATTTAATGGGATCTTGACCCGTTTCCTGCCCTTCCGGGATACCCACAAAGCGTAAATTTGATCTTCTCGACCTATTCTCAAACTCATCGTGCTTGATCTGGGTTTCTTCCATCTCTTGATTGTACTTAGCTTGGAAGCGCTCAAAGTTTTTCTGGGCGTCTTTGAGATCAGAAATTCGCTGCTCATCGAGGGTTAGCCTTTGATTTAACTGCAGGATATTGCCGTTGATGATCTCCAGCTGGCTCTTTAGTTCTATGTGGGCTTTTTCTTTGGCATTTTTTAGTTGCCTAATTTCCTTCAAGATTTTTCTGAGCATGTCTTCTTAGTGGGAATTATATGCAGCATCCCCCTCCATCACTGACGCTATATCTGTTCTTGTCTCAGATTGTAGCGCTGCTTGCTGTTGAGGGATCATGTTGCTACCAACATTTTGCAATACTGGTAACCCGTTCGCTATCTTTTTTCTGCTGTTTCTGCAATGAGCTCGTTCCTCTCTCCAGATGTTGGATTTGCTAATGCCAAATGCGCTAAATGTTGCAAACCTCACCTCATTTCTGGTGGGCTCTGCGCCACCAGCCCTGCTGGCTTAGCCCTCTTAAGCCCAAACAATGGATGAGAGGGGTTTTGCCCAGGACAGTCACTTTGTGGTGCCGCCGATGCTCCACCTGATGATATATCAAGGGTTGAATCTGGCGAGGGATCTAAAGGAAGCATCTCAGCTTGATCTGCTAAAATACCCTGCTGGGGCATTGTATGAATTTGTAAAGACTCATTTCCCTCTTCAGAAGAGCAGCTTCTTTCCAGATCGGGTGAAACCAATGGATCATCTCGAGTAGCGTTTAGATTCAAACTAATGTTGCAATATCCTCTTCTTGAATTTCCGGGCCGATTGGCTCAACCTGTTTTTTCCCCCGTACTTTCGAAGCTTTGGCTGTTCTAGAAACCTTTGACGGGGTACAGGTTTTTATAGTCCCATCTCGTGCAGTTAAGTGTAGAGAGCCACCCGGCTTGTGTCAAACAATGTATCCCCTGCACCACCCCTCGTGACCGGGCTCGGTCCGAGGGGATAAATAAACGGGCCCCAGATTGCTCGTGACCTTTGGCCGAGATCAAAATAGAGTGTGGACGTAGCTTTGTTCAGCATGCTGCCAAGGCCCATATCATCGCTGCAGCCCCCACACTACACTGGCGACGAGGGGAGTGTGAATCCTTGCGCGCTCTCTTCCCCTGTTGGCACGCACTGTTCGACGTGCTGCTGGCGTGTCGCCCAGACGTGGGAAGGATCAGCGCACCGTTTGAACGCAGGACAGGGACGATTTGGAACTCCGGCATGATGCAAATCAACTAATATCAAGACTCTGTTCCTTATAAAGTAGCAGAAGCCAAAGGGATTAAATAACCCATTAGCCGACACTACATGGAGTACAGACTCCGCCAGAACAAAGTGGGACATAGCGTACTAACTATTGGAACTGCTCATCTCTCACGACTGATAACATCAGGTCTTGCTTCATAGCTAAAAATGTTGCAGATACAGACAGCCTGAGAGCCACCACTGGGACTGCGTATTTCTACATTGGTGAAAAGGGTTCTCACTACAAATGTACCAGTTCTAAATTATGAACATGAGGACGCATTGATTTTTTTGGATTCCCCATTACCCTCCGTTTTAAATAATATCCATAAGGAGAGGTCCTGAAGAAGGTGGATGCAAGTAATTTTTACCCACCGAAACGTACGTCGACCTAATGGATTCCCAGCTGGCAACATAATCATGGATACAAAATGAAGGGTTCTCCCCATGATTTAAGTCGTGTATGTCTTTTCAAGCTGGGGTTTGGAATGTATGTGAGGTGTGAATGTGTGAGTACGGCATGAAAGGCTGTGATGGGATGTGAGGTGTGATGTGATGCGAGGTTGATCACAATATGGGGAGTTGTATAAATCATGTTTACCATGTGTACAAATTATAAAATGTTGAATCACACACAAAGTGTACTGTATATATAGTACAAAAGAAATGTTTTTTATAAAAAAAAATTACTTTTAAAAAAAAATGAATATAATAAACAAGAATGTAAATGAATAAAACATTGTTGCATCTACTGTATTCCCATAGCAAAGGGTAGCCCAGTGAGCTATTAGTAGCCATTGTTAAATTGATATAGGTCGAGTGGGAGTGTTTTCGCAGTTTATATTGTTGTCTTTTTCCCCTTTCTCCCAGACCTTAAAATCATTCTTTAAGGGGGTACCTCTTTGTCATTGTATAAGGATCAGCGCACCCCGCCTGGGCTCCTCTGGACTGCTGCTTCGAACCGGCTCCCTGCTGAGGCCTCCTGCGGGGCCGGGTGAGAAATCCTACACGCGGACCAGTCTCGGGCCGAGCGGTGAGGCGCCTTTGATCTGGAGCGGCAGGGCTCCCAATGCAGAGACAAGTTGCTCCAGGGGCCCGGCCTGCAAGAGACGCTCGGCGCGGGGGTAGGGCTTTCACGCTCCGACGCACTGCCTAGCTCCGACCAGTCTGAGGCCTGGAAATAAACGCAGGCCCCAGCTGCTCTGCCAGAAAAGTGAAGAAAAGTGCCAGGAAAGACTGGGGCATAGCATAATCCAGGTAAGTGAAGATAAGTGCCAAAAGAAAGACTGGGACACACCCTGATCTGCAGCCCACAGCCCTGTGCCTGACCCCAGGAGCACCACCAACAGGTACCCAACACATGAACAATCCATTCCCAAGCCCTGGGGGAGGAGTGATACAAGGCCCCAAGTCAGCACAGATCTGGATCAAGCAGAGGTCAGGCCCATCACTCGTGGCTTGTAAGGGCACAGCGCAATCTCGCCCACTACACGCAGCACCGCACACCCCGCAGGAGGGAACAAACGTCTGCGCACCATGGGAGACCCACCACCACCACCACAGCTGGTGGCACAAGCGCTGCCGATACCGTATTCACATGCGTCTGTGACACCTATACCCCCCTTCAGCCAGCTCGCCGACCCCACCACTGCCGCGCCCAGATGGAAGCTCTGGGAGGGTCATCTGAACCACTACTTTACAGGGACCAGAGAGACAGATGGGACAGTAAAATGGTCCTTGCTGATGCACTTCGGAGGCGACGAGCTGTACGAGCTGTTCGAGATGCTGCCTGACATCGGGGCGGCCCAAGAATATGACGCAGCCATCGCTGCGCTCAACAGGTACTTCAATCTGCAGATGAACCCAGATTATGAGCGATTCAAGCTGCGCCAAGCCCGACAAACGGAGGTGGTAACGGTGGACATGTTCTACGCCCGGCTGAGGAAGTTGGCGCGCATGTGCACGAACATTGATCAGATGGAGGAAATCATGGCGCAGATTATACAAGGGTGCAAGTCCGTCGCGCTGAGGCGCCAGATGCTTCACCAACCCGGAATATCTCTGGATGAGATCCTCATCCTAGCCCGCTCCCATGAGATATCAGACAGACGTGCGGAAGAGATGGAGGCCGTCCGAGTTCGCAACACTCGGACTGCTCCAATGCTGAAAATAGTCCACGTCAAGGAGGAAACGGTCAAAGTGGTACAACGGCGCCCCGGACCCAGACAAGGACAAGGGCGAGCCACTGATTGCCGGCCTAGTGGGAAATGTGGACATTGTGGTTTCGACCACAAAGCACAGGATCGATGCCCAGCAAGAGGGCAGACCTGTTCAAAATGTGGGAAGGCCAATCATTACACCAGCGTCTGCCGAAGTGGAGGAGGACGCTCCCGAGGAGGCGCATCCAGAGGACGCCCCACGACCCTCCGACAACTAACGCTCGAAGACAATGACACCACAGAAGTACCAAAAGAACAGGGAGCCACTGCCTACTATGAAGACAACGACAACTTCGCCATTTCATTTGCGGGACGGCCAGGCTGCAAGAGGTGCCCCCTCCGATGTGCGACATACAAGTAAACGGAACCTCAGTGCATGCACTTATATATACTGGTGCGTCCGTAAACGTGATGGACTCTGACCAGTATAAGAGGTTGTCACCCAAGCCACCCCTTGCACCCAGTTCAGCCAAAATCTACACCTATGGAGGGACGGAACCCATACCACTATGAGGAGTGATTGAGGTCGACGTCTCCAGCTCAGAACACTCCGTGAAGACCAGATTCCACGTGACCTATAGGAAGAAGGGAACGCTGCTGGGATGCCACACCGCGGAAGACCTAAAGCTGGTGTTTTTCGACAAACAGATCCACGACACACACGCTGAGAACATCATGAGCGAGTTCCCACAGCTCTTCCAAGGCCTGTGCAAATCATTCAACTCGATTGAACAGCCAAGTGGAGACCTCGGAGGAAACGCGATACGTATATATAGGAGTTATCATTTTGCGCTCCGAGGGACAGGCTTTTAAAGAGTGACTAAATGCGTTCTTTTCACCAAAGGATTATAGGACTATGGCTATGATCAGCTAAATATGTGGGGACAAGAACATTGATATGTCCTGAGAACAATCACGGAAATTAAGGGAGCATAAAATCAAAATTGTACCTTTGAAGTGTGGACAACCCTCATTCTACAGGAGCCACACCTCCCCGAATGCCGTAGCACCGGCGTATACATACAGTTGGATAAGGAAAAAGGAAAAAAGTTAGTCTTGAGGAAGGTGGCATTATTATTCACTGCTACACCGAAACGCGTCGATGCACAATATCAGTGTTAAATTTGGGAAGAGACAGCAATCAGTAAAAGACAGGGAAGGTTTTCTCCCCTGCAGGGTGCTGCCTACGATAAATCTCAGATTAACAAATCAAAGACAAAAAGTATTGTCTTGTGTATTTTTCCTGTCCAGGGGATTGTTTTTTTATGAATTGTGCATTTTTGTGATGATTTGTATAAAAAAAATATGTATGTAATTTTTAAATACTGTATATGAAGATATATGTTTTTATTGAATTTTGAATATGATGGATTAAATATACGTATAAGTGCATATACATTCTGAGTAGAGCTTCTATATTCATGTTTTAATGAGTGAGTGATGTATGGGTGTTGAATCAACTGCATAGATGCTGTGAGATGAAGTAACATTTCCAATGGGTAAATTTATTTTTTAACCAAATTGAAGGAACACCAAGTGAAACTGCACATAGACAAAGCCGTCAAGCCGAGAGCGAGTCGACACCGGCACATTCCCTTTCATCTCCGCCCTCTCATGGAAAAGGAGCTGCAAGACCTGGAAGACTTGGGGGTTATCAAAAAAGGTGTCGGGACCCACCCCATGGGTGTCCCCACTGGTGGTCACGCCGAAACCAAAACAGCCCGGCGCCATTCGGCTCTGTGTCGACATGAGGCTTCCCAATCTGGCCATCCGGAGAGAGAGGCACGTGACCCCAACGATGGATGACATTGTGGCTTTCATGAACGGGGCACAATGGTTCTCCAATTTGGACTTGAACTCTGGGAACCACCAGTTGGAGTTAGAGCCCAAAAGCCGTTATATAACCACATTTTCAACGCACGTCGGCCTCCGACGGTACAAATGGCTCAGCTTCGGTGTCTCCTCCGCCGCAGAGGTCTTTCAAAATGCCATCAAGGAAACCCTCTCAGGCCTGGTCGGAGTGATAGATCTAAGCGATGACATCCTGGTATACTCCAAGAGCCTGGAGGAACACCACATCCGGCTGAGAGCGACCCTACAAAGGTTGGCAGACTGTGGGCTCACCCTGCGTAAGAAGAAATGTGCCTTCTATTAAGGGTCGATAGACTTATTCGGGTACGTCTTTTCCTGAGACGGACTCCGCACTGACCCGCGCAAGGCAGAGGCCATCAGGAACGCCCCGGTGCCACAAAACGCAACCGAAATCAGGAGTTTCCTCGGCATGGTGACATACTGCGGGAGGTTTATCCCAAACCTGGCCACCCTCTCGGAGCCCATGCGCCAGCTGGCAAAGACAGGCATGCCCTGGGAATGGGGCCACAAAGAGGTAGCGGCCTTCTAGAACATCAAGAAGGCTCTTCTGGACTAGACAACAATGGCGTACTTCCACCCCAAGAAGAAAACAGCTTGTGGTGGATGCCAGCCCCGTAGGGCTCGGGGCGGTCCTTTTGCAAGAGGATGCCAGGGGAGTCTGCGTCCCGGTGGCCTATGCCAGTCGGTGGTTATCCGAGACGGAAACACGATACGCCCAAATAGAATGAGAGGCCTGAGCTATAAGGTGGGCGTGCCAACACTTTCACCTATACCTCTGTGGCCATCCATTTCGAGTGGTGACGGACCACAAGCCGTTGTTGCCACTGTTCAATGGATCGTCACACCTGGCGCCACCAAGGATAGAGAGGTGGGCGATCCAGCTGCAGGCATACTCTTTCCAGCTGCTCTACAGACCAGGGGCAGACAATCCAGCTGATTTCTTGTCCAGGCACCCCACACGAGGAGAAAGCAATATAACCCCAGAGGATGCCTTGCACACCGAACCTTTCGTGAACATGGTCGAGGCCAATGCCTGCCCGGTAGCTGTGACAAAGGAAGATCTTCGAGATGCAACCGATGCGGACGACACCCTGGGAAGAGTAAAGGAGGCCCTAGAGAAGGGACAGTGGCATCAATTCCTTGAGGGAGCAAAGCTGATTACTGCGGATGAACAGAACAGCAGACGCCAACTCTGGAGAGTACGGCATGAGCTCAGTGTAAGCGGGTCAGGACTCATTCTTCGAGGGCAAAAGATCGTCGTACCGAAAAGCCTGTGCAAGCGAATGGTCACGCTCGCCCATCAAGGCCATCAGGGGACAGCCAAGACTAAGGCAAGATTGCGCACGAAGGTGTGGTTCCCCAACATGGACGAGATGGTGGACGAAGAAGTCAAGCAATGTCATCCGTGTACCATCACGGGCGTCGACCCCACTCCGGCACCTGTAATAACGGAAGAACCCTGTCTCACACCCTGGACGAAGATTAGCATTGACTTTGAAAGCTTCCCGGATGGGCGGCATACCATGGTGGTTCTGGATTCGTTCTCGAAATTCCCGATCGTTGAACTTCTACCCTCCACAGCGCTCATCCACATCCATCCAGCCCTGGAGAAGACGTTTGCGATGTTCGGGCTTCCGAAGGAAGTCAAATCAGACAACGGGCCATCTTTCTAGGGTCAGGACTTCCATGATTTCCTGGCACGGAGGGTTGTCAGGCATCGACGTATCACCCCACAATGGCCTCAAGTCAACGGCGAGGTGGAGTGGTTCATGAAGACGCTAAACATGGCCCTCAGGATCGGGGTAGAGGAACACCAAGACCCCGAAGTGTGTCTCCATCAGTTCCTACTGGAGTACCGTCAAACGCCGCACTCCACGACAGGGTGCGCCCCCGCCTCGCTACTGCTCAAGCGACCGCCGCAGGACCCAATCCCAGAAGACCCGGAGTGGGTGCAGCCCTGCCTGGTTGCTGAAAAAGCCAAGCAAAAACAACGGATAACAAACGAGAAGGCGTCAGAAGACCGCAGCGCAAAAACCCCAATGCTGCGGGTAGGGTCTAAGGTAGCACTCAAGGACCGCCACCCGGGCTGGAAGTTTCGCACCCCATATGAGCCAGAGGTATGGACTGTGACTCGAGTGAATGGCACCATGATCATGGCTCAGCGGGGCAGATATATCATTGTGAGGAATGTGTCGTGGTTCAAAGAACTGGCCGGCAAAGCCGCCTTGGCGGACCCATCCTCGGAGGGAGAAGAAGAGCCAGCAGACGATCACGTGGTGAATACCCCTGATGTGTGACATGGTCCAGCGTCCTCCGTGCAGCTTACAGGTGCTACAGCCCCCGGTGACGGCCCACATGAGGAAGCATCCCACAGGGGGCTGAGAAAAGCCCAGGAGCCAGCGTTATCAGCTGCGACCCAATCCCGTACCCAGCCAAAGATTGAGAGACTTTATGTGCTAAGTGGTCAACGGACCGGCGGACTGGATGAGTGCAGTCTCGACCAGTGTCCGTGTTCCTCATTTATCCTCGCACTAGTCTTTATTCGTTTCATCTCTCTCTCTCTATCTCTCTCTCTATCTCTCTCTATCTCCCTCTACCTGTCTCTATCTCTCTGTTCTCCCTCTCTCCCCTCTCCTGGTGCGTATCTAAAGGAAAGGAGGGATGTAGAGAACCACCCGACTTGTGTCAAACAATGTATCCCCTGCACCACCCCTCGTGACCGGGCTCGGTCCGAGGGGATAAATAAACGGGCCCCAGGTTGCACGTGACCTTCGGCCAAGATCGAAATAGAGTTGGGACGTACCTTTGTTCAGTGCGCTGCCAAGGCCCATATCATCGCTGCGGCCCCCACGCTACATTAAGCACTTCATCTGCCCTGGTTCAGAAGTCAGCTCATGGAGGGAGTAAACTTAATACTGGAGACTGGTGAAGAGTGATGTAATGCCCTGTTGTTCATGGTATATGGTGGAAGAGGAGGGGGGCAGGCCAAGCAGCAGCCAGCTGCACCCAACAACTAGGAGGGCTGCGTCCGCTCTGGCTCAGCACCCGTGCGGGGAGCCTAATGCGTCACCAAAATAGTTCTGTTGTAGCGCCTCTGCACCCCCCTCACACCTTCTATTGTGGAGAATATGCAGAACAAACGCGTAAAATCCGGATCACTGACAGAATATTGAGGAGCAAAATATCGACCTGCCAAAATATCGATGAAAAAATATAGAATGACAGAATATCGACTTCCTATCTACAAACAGGTAAGTACAAAAATATTGAATCCAAAATATCGTTGTAAATAATATAGTGTGTTAAAATATCGAATTTTTTAAATGTCTTAAAAGTAATGTAAAATAATGAAATAATGAATATAATTAAGTAAAACATACTTAAAAATACTTAAATAACTTTAAAATTAATAAATAATGTAATTTAAAAAAATTAATAAACATGCATTTTTATTTTTTAATACATATATATGTTAACTTAATAATATTTAAAAATATTCAATATTTTTAGTGTTGGATAGCGGGAGGGTAAAATTTACTATTCCCACTCCAGTGAGTGCAACAGTAGGGAAAGCGTTGGATAGCGGGAGGGTAGAAATTACTATTCCCACTCCAGTGAGTGCAACAGTAGGGAAAGCGTTGGATAGCGGGAGGGTAAAAATTACTATTCCCACTCCAGTGAGTGCAACAGTAAGGAAAGCATTAGATAGCGGGAGGGTAAAAATTACTATTCCCACTCCAGTGAGTGCAACAGTAGGGAAAGCGTTGGATAGCGGGTAGGTAAAAATTACTATTCCCACTACAGAGAGTAGCAACAGTAGGGAAAGTGTTGGATAGCGAAGGGGTAGAAATTACTATTCCCACTCCAGAGAGCGCAACAGTAGGGAAAGTGTTGGATAGCGTAGGGGTAAAAATTACTATTCCCACTCCAGTGAGTGCAACAGTAGGGAAAGTGTTGGATAGCGGGTAGGAATAATTTACTATTCCCACTCCACCAAATGTGACAGTAGAGAAAGTGTTGGATAGCGGGTAGGCAAAAATTTACTATTCCCACTCCAGAGAGTGTAACAGTAGGGAAAGTGTTGGATAGCGTAGGGGTAAAAATTACTATTCCCACTCCAGAGAGTGCAACAGTAGGGAAAGTGTTGGATAGCGTAGGGGTAAAAATTACTATTCCCAATCCAGAGAGTGCAACAGTAGGGAAAGTGTTGGATAGTGTAGGGGTAAAAATGACTATTCCCACTCCAGTGAGTGCAACAGTAGGGAAAGTGTTGGATAGCGTAGGGGTAAAAATTGCTATTCCCACTCCAGAGAGTGCAACAGTAGGGAAAGTGTTGGATAGCGTAGGGGTAAAAATTACTATTCCCACTCCAGTGAGTGCAACAGTAGGGACAGTAATGATTTAATAATTATATATATATATAATTAATTATCAATACCAATAAAAAATTATTAAAAATTAATTACCAATTACAAATTATTTAATAATTAATTAATTATAAATACCAATACATATTAATTATTAAAAAATAATTGCCTAGTAATAATTAATTATCAACAAATTAATTTTCTATTCCAAAAATTAATAAGTAATAAAAATTGTTTACCAATTAATAATTTATTAACAGTAAATTAATTATAAATACACAAAAATAATTTCAATAATTACTTAATTACAATTAAATTACTTCCCACCCTATTCCCCTATAAACCCACAACCCTCTCCGAATAATAAATTAATACAATTAATATAATTATCAATTAATCAATTAATAAAATTTAATTACCAATTAATAAAAATTAATTATCAATTAATAATTAATTATCAATTAATAAAAATTAATTATCAATTAATAATTAATTAACAATAAATTATTTATCAATACCAATAAATAAAAATAAATAATTACTTAATTACAATTAAATTACTTCCCACCCTATTCCCCTATAAACCCACAACCCGCTCCAAATAATAAATTAATACAATTAATATAATTATTAATTAATCAATTAATAAAAATGAATTACCAATTAATAAAAATGAATTACCAATTATTAATTAATTAACAATAAATTATTTATCAATACCAATAAATAAAATAAATAATTACTTAATTACAATTAAATTACTTCCCACCCTATTCCCCTATAAACCCACAACCCGCTACAGAACTAAAACGCAAAATAAAATGTAAAATAATTAATAATTCCTAAAAATTAATATTTAATTTACTATAATTAAATTACTTTCTGCCCTATTCCCCTATAAACCCACAACCCGCTACGGAATTAAATTACGCAAAAATTAAATAACATAAAATTCATTACTTTAAAAAAATGCAAACATACATTACACAAATAATACATATTTTTAACACATATACTAACACTTAAAACACTATAAAAAAAATTGATATTTTTAACAACTATATTATGACTGTCGATATTACTAACTTCGATACTATGAAAATCGATATTTCTTACCTGAATTTCGATACTCTGCACCACTATATTTTTGTGACTCGATATTATGTCCATTCGATATTTAAAACTCGATATTATTCCAATTCAATATTAAAAATTCGATATTGTGACTGTTCACCGTAAAATCCACAATAACCGGCCACTTGAGGAACTTAATGCAGCATAATGTTTTCTCCAGGACCGCCCAATTCAGCGTCTCTCTCCTCTTCCCACCTTGCCACAGCTCCAATCCCAGAGCTGCAGCGAGCTTCTCCTCACCACTGCAACTCCGAACCTCTGATCATGCAGAATGGAGTGGGGAAGGCAGCTCCGAACTCCGTTTGAGTTTTGTTTCCCTGATCTGCTGACAGCCACAATCTCCTTGTCCATAAACAATGCCGCACATGACGCTGTCCATGTGCCACACGAAATACCAAAGTGCATAGCGGGAATCACCGAAGCATCGCTCTGACCCTCTACATGGAAACCATAGTGACCCTAGCCAAGAAGCATGACAGGATGCGCCTTCGGGCTCTAAATCCCAGAGAACTGATGCTATTTAACCAGATAAATGGGTTTCTTGTTGCATTGTTGCCACTAAATAGTATATTATTACTATCTATTGCCAATGGATGGGTAAATAGTGGGTTGTTCTCACTGACCATCTGAAGTGACATGCACATAGTTTAAAATAGAAAAGCTACAAACATAGTAACCAACACTTTTCAAAATATTCATCTTTTATTGCCAATATTAAGATTGACATCACAAATACAAACACATAGTCAAAACCTGGAAAAATTGAGCTGAATAATGCACCCAGGATCATAATGAATTAAGGCTTGATTTAAACTAAGCCAGGGCGACTGCCATCTGTCGGGATGGCAGAGGTCATTACCTCCCTCAGCCGGACCCATCTGTTCTATCTAGAGATCACTGCAGGCGCAGCAGCAATCTCTGTGCCTTTACAGGAGCCTTCGCCCTCTGCTCTACTCTCTGTGTCACCATGCAAGCTCAATGAGTCCCTTAATTAGTAATCTAAAATCCACTGTTAGTAGCATTCAGAGGCTTCCCTGCTGCTTCTCACAGTCCTTCGTCTAATTTCTGAAACCCTGAAAACCTCTCCTTCTGTCTGTCTCTGATTCCTTTGCCAACCTTTCCACCATCAGACCTCTGATCCCATGCCTGCTTGCTCTCTTCCTCATTCAGATCCCATGGCCTTCTACTCCCACAAATATCTGCGAACGCTCAAGAGACTTTCAGCCCCTTTGCCAGCCTTCACAGATGGTTGATAACCTAGTGCCTGCCCTCATAGATTCCAGAACTCCTTTCCTGGCTCTTTTGTTCTCACTACTGGCGTAAAAAAAAAACGTATTCAGATTTGGGGAACTCATACACTCAGTCAGCACAATGATCAACTAAATGCTCCACTGGCAGTCCTCAGAATCCATGTTATCAATTTGTGTCAGTGTTCATATGGCCCTCAAACCTAACGCCAGAATGCTCTTTCTTTTCATTAGTTTTCAAATCAGTCCAATTCTTTCTGCCAGGTTTTAAAGGCAGATTCTGGCCCTCGTATCTAACATTTGCAGCGCTTGGTTCACCTCTGCCAACTTCATCCCTCACAGTCTATCTACTACCATTCTCTGAATGCTGATTGCACCTCAGTCAACCTTATAGCTCATATAACCCTCTCTCCAGCTCATCCTCATACCCATGCCAGCCTCAAGATGCACTAGGTGCATCCCTATTGAAGCTCAGACCTAATCTTCTATCCTAAGCTCTCCGTATTCAACTATGCTGGCTATGTGAGTCTCTGTTAGCCCTCTTTGAACCCCAAAATATTATCTGTCAGAGCCCCTTAGCTCCCTCTTTGCTAGTCTTTGACCAACTCTGCTGACTTCAACCCAGATGACTCCCTTT
Organism: Calotriton arnoldi; assembly: GCA_963921515.1. Classification (NCBI taxonomy): domain Eukaryota; kingdom Metazoa; phylum Chordata; class Amphibia; order Caudata; family Salamandridae; genus Calotriton; species Calotriton arnoldi. Next base: position 1,589,584 of record CAWUFW010003874.1, on the reverse strand, counting down.
AGCCCCTCTGAGTCCTCACTCGCCAGCTCTTTCACCCACCAGCTCTCTGAATCCATACACTGAAGACCTTCAGAAATGCACCTTTGTCAGCCCTCATACCTCACTGTCCGTTTCTCTCACGGCTGTCCGTCAGACTCTTGATGCTCTCTGTGGCTTCCCAGAGATTTCATATTCCAACTGTCTGCTTAAAAATTTCTCTTTCAACCCTCTGCTTTCTTCAACTGTCATTCATCAAGCTCCTTCTACTTCTCCTTTCTAGACATTAGAGATCGTTTGTTAGCCATTAGATTCCCTCCAATCCCTTCATCTGCCTTACAATTCAACTGGCCCCACAATCAATGTTCAAAGGGCCTCTGCCAGCCAGGAGATCATTTCAGAGACCCAGTGCTGGGACCACCTCTGACACTTATGACATTTAGAACCTCTCTGTTGGTCTTTCAAGCCCTTCAGCCTACTTCATCATCCCTCTTTGTTTTGCCGTCAGAGCTGTCCAGGCCATTCTGCTGGCATTCCGACCACAACTGCTGACCGCAGCTCTTAGTGTCACGTCTGCTGGCCATCAGAATCCTTTGGTGTTCAGGTAATCCTGCTGTCCCTCTGAGCTGGTTTGCTGCTTCTCAGAGCTTCCTCAAATCATCAGAACCTAACTTCCAGACCTGAGACCTCTATGTGCTGGTCCCTGCTGCTGCTCACACCTTCTCTATTATCACTTGAAGTTCTCTGACTATGTTGGCCATCAGAGCAGCTCTATACCATAATATTTTTCTGCCATCCTTCAGATAACCACAACCCACTTTACCCGTGCTCTCTACTCCACAAGCCCCCTTTGTAAGTTTCGGAGGCCTTCTGACCAAGTTTACTGCCCCCAGAACTCCTGACAAGCATGAGGCAAACTCTACCATCTATCACAACTCCTTTCCTGTCCTAGCAACCCTTCCATATGCCAGCCCTACGTACCTCTCTTAGCCCCTAGCATAGCTGCCAGGCGGCTCTGGGTAATGCATGACATTGCAGGCCAGTCCTGGCTTTTTATCCAACAGCACTTAACATGCTGTGATTTTAAGCCCATAATACCAGAGTAAAAAGAAAAACTACAATCCGCAATATGTATTGTGCGGGTGAGTAAAAAAACATATTACTGACTGAAGCCTTTACACATACAGGGGCCACTTGGCAGCTGTCCCTGAGCCCCACTCTGTCAGCCGTCAGAGCTCATAAGGCTGTCAAAAACAGCTGACACTCGGTGACTTTCAGGCAGCCCTGAGAGACCCTTAACTGTCTCCCGTAACTGTCTACACTGGACCTCAAATCCTATTTGTCTAAACGAGAACTATTCTTTAGGTCAACTTAAATAGGTGGGGGAATTGAAAAGAGGTGTGTCTTATAATGCATAATTATGAAAAGTTTATGAGGTTTTGCCTCTGTATTTAAAGTAATGTCCTAATACACGTGTCCTGGAATCATTTCTGGTCCTTCTAGTGACCCTCTTCCTAAAGGCACTTCATCTTCTGTACATGGACATCCACCTGGGGCTGTATTACCCAAAGAGCCCTGGGGGTGAAACAGGCGTGTGCCCGCTTTGTTCTCCCCTAGAGCACTTTGATATTATAGAAGGGGCTGCAGACATTGTGTGGTCCCTTCTGTAATACTGATAGGGTTGGAACGCATGTGCGCCAGTGCTATCATGAGCAGGTGTCCCCTAATTTACATTGGGGCGTGGCCCCATGCAAATGAGGGAATCTCTTTGCCTCTGCTCCCGCTACGTATATAGGATGCAGGCGCAAAGGCAAAGACGCCGTCAGGAGGTGCACTGACAGGTCAGCCCTCAGGAGGGAGGAAAGGGAGTCCCGGCCCCCCTAAGATATCCCCCTGCAGGCAGGTGCACTCACTCACTGCACTCGCCTGAGAGGGGATCTCTCTCCCCTATTGAAAGTGCAGGCGAGTTGCCACCAGCACAGTGAAACATTGAGTGGCTTGTAAACAGCCGCTCCATATTTCACTTGAATGCACTGCCCCCAAGGCAACTTGAGTTCATGGCTGTCCTGAGGGCAGTGCATTCACCATAATAGGGCACACATTCCTATTTGCGCCCGGCGCACCTTTTGAAATGTGTGCCATGGCACAAAGAGGGATAGTGCACCCTGTGAGTAATATAGCCCCTGGTCTTCTTGTTACAGGTCCTCCTGGCCAGACGTATTCTGTTCTTCCTGGGCTTGGTCTTCCGCATTCTTCTATTGCTCCTGGTCTTCCTGCTGGTCCTGATCCTCCTTGTGGTCCTGTGTCAAAGCAGTCCTAGTCCTCCTCCTCCTCCTACTGCTGATTTCCCCAGTTCTGGCAGTCCTCCTGAATCTCTTCATTCCCCTCCTCCTCCACCTAGTCTTCCTTGTGGTCTTCTTAGTCTTCCTTGTGGTCTTTCTGCCCCTCTTGGCTTTTCAAGTCCTTGTCATCCTAGTCTTCCTTGTGGTCTTTCTGCTCCTCCTGGCTTTTTAAGTCCTACTAGTCCAGGGTCTTGGGTGATCCTGGTGATAATGTTTCCAGTATTTCAGATATTTGTAGTCCTGCACGTTGTTATGATCCAACTCTTCACTTTTCTCCTCCCCTTCATCCTCCTGCTGATCCTTTTCCTTTTGTTGTTCCTTATAGTTTCCTCCCTCTAATGTGGATTATCATCCTCTTAATCCTACGGGTCATTCTAGCCCACATAGTCTTTAACTCCCAGCCCCAGTCCTCTTGATCTTGAGTCTGCTGGTCTGGGTACTACTCCTTATCTTCTTGGTTCTCCCCCTAGTCCCCTACTATTCCTCCTCCTCCATGGCCACCTACTATGGTTCTCTATGCACCCCAGGTTCTAATTCTAGGTTCCTCCTTGTCTTCCTCATCTTCTTGATCTTCCTTCTGCTCCGCCTAGTGCTTCTTTTAACCCTCTTGTTCCTCCTCTGTGTTCATCTAGTCTTAGTCAACCAAGCCCGCCCTTCTGGTTGCCCTCCTTCTTTTCTGAAGTCCCTACTCCTCCTGGTCATCCTGGTGGTCTTGGTTCACTTGGTGGCGCTTCTCTTCTTGGCACTCCCCTTCCTATTACTGGTCCTTTGATCTAGGCTTTCACAACCATCCAGATTTTGGTCTTACTGTTCCAACTAATCCTCCTGTGTCCTATTCTGGTCTTTTGGTGGACATGCTTCTCCTGATCTTTGCGGTATTCATCTTATCCTAATGACAGTCCCTGTCCTGATGTTCCTCTGGTCCTCTTGCTCCTCTTCCTGATCTTCTTGATTTTCATTCTGGTCTCCTACTCCTGCTGTTCCTATACATCCTTGTTCTCTCGATACTCCTGAAGGACCTGGTGATTCCTATACTCTTCCTGGTGATGCTGGTCATCCAGGAAATCTGGGTCCTGGATCTCCTGAGCCTCATCATGATCTTTGTGTCCCTCCGGGCCTTCCCAGATCTTCTAATCTTCCTTCGGGTCTTTCTGGTGTTCCTCCTCTGCCTGATCTTCCTCCTGTTTCCCCTCTCCCTGTAATCCTACATTTCAGCACTTTATGTCTTCTTTTTCATGCTCCTACCCTCTCTCCTCTGAGCTGATGTTCCTGTGAAGGGACTGCACTTGTTAACAAGTTAACCGGGGTGGAAGGGCTGGAGCGCTGAAAAGGTGCTGCTAAACTTGGATTTAGAAACATATGTTCACCTTTAGAAATGTAATAAGAAAAAATGTGTAAGCAGTAGTAACAATCTGATCCAGCAAGGGAGTGGTCTTACATCCGCACTGCATTTGCATAAGCTGTATTGTGTTATTGGTTAGCTGGTACTGCCTCAAAGTTGTTTTACTATTTAATAAACCAGTTTTTAGTTTAATGAGGTCATCAAATGAATGACCGGACAAGTACAGTCTTCAAATGAGTTTTTTTTCCTTTTACCAAGGCTTAGCCATTATCTGCATAAATTATTGATTCAGGGCAATCCTCAAAAGCTGTTACAGTATATAAACTCAGCCGGTCAACCCTGTCATCATTGATGACATTGCAAATGACATAACTGATGACATCATCCACGTTTCTTTTGTACACATTGCTCCAAAAATGGGTATAGCATTAGAGCTATGAAAGTAAGTGCAAAATAGCTCTGAATAATATGAAGCATCATTACTGCTATCATACATACAATCCCTATAGGTAAAGGAAGCTTGTATTATGTGCAACATTGACCCTATAGCATACACTTCATGGGTAGCCAAGTTCATGTTGACTACGTACCATGGATGAAAGGGTAACCTATCCTGCACACTGTGTTCAATCTGTATACAACTGTTCAGGGAAAATCAAGTTCCCCCAGATGCTGAAGCCTTATCACATAACTAATGCCCTACTATGGGCGGTCTTTACCTTTATCAAACCCCTGAAAGTCACTGAGCCTACAATAAGAAAAGAAGTAAAAAGTTGTTACTGTCAACACTGTTGACTCTATGGAGAGAGTTTACTCTGTGCCACACAATTTGCAGTAAGTGAAACTCTCATGAGAAATACACCACAGAGTATTGAAAAGTATCTACTAAGAGCAGTGTACACTCTATGCAAAACTTGTCCAAAGAGACACTATTCACTTAAAGTAGCCAAGGCCTGGAGGAGCTAAATACCATACTACCGGCAACCTTCATACTGTCGTGAAAACTTTACAGATAGCCCACCTTCTGAAGCAAAACAAGTGCATGTACATAGGTTAGTACATGGTGCACAAAGTCTTCTATGTTATGTAGAAATTGTCATGCTGAGATGATTCTGTCTAATAGTCTAATAAATCAAGGCTGCTTACAATACTTAGGGGCCTATTTTGATGTCGGTCGGAAAGCCTCCGAACGCAGGTTGGAGTCTTTCCGACTGACATCGATGGCTTCAATTCCGACCACCTAATTACAATGTAGGTGGTCGGAATTGAAACCGGACGGTCATTCTGGCAGGATTCCGACGGCTCAAGAGCCCGTTGGCCAGTCAGAGACCAGCCCGTAATCCCAATGGATGGCGTTTCCACTGTTGGGATTATGATGCTCAGTTTCCGACAGGCTTTCCATGCCGGGCTTTCCGACAAGGAAAGCCTTTTGGAAAGCGAGTTTGGGGGCCCCTAGAAGGGCCCCCTTCTCCTTGCGGCCTCCGGTTGGGGGCCGAGAGTGCACTTATGGTGCCCCCCTATTGATCCCTGCACCTTGTGGTACGCGGTGCAGGGATGAACACAATCTCCCTTTTCCCTGTGGCCTATGGCCACAGCACTGGCTCCCAAAGGAAAATGGGAGTATGCAACCGCACCATGTGCAGTCGCATCGCAATTATGCGGTCGGGACCGCCGACCGGAGGACGGCCGGTCCCAATTCCATGAAGATGTCGGTCAGAGGCAACTCTGACCAACATCATAATCGGCCATTTAATATGTAGAATGTGGAATCTTTGCCCTGCGAGAAACGTTTCCTGCACTGGTGGGTGGACAAAATATCGAAAGCACAAATATCGTCGAACACAATATTGTGTCAAAAATATCGAGGACAAGAATATCGTGAAGGTCATTGCTTATGGGTAAGTAAAGTTTTACTATATATAACTCCACATATATGTACTTTGACGATATATATATCTATAGGGGACGTAGATCTGGAGTTAAGAATAGTAAATTTATACCTATCTATTTGCACTTACCTACTCGATATTCTTGTCCTCGATATTTTGGACACGATATTCTGTCCACACGATATTTTTTGTTCGATATTCTGTCAGTGAACCTCCTGCACTACCAAACAACTTGTGTGGAATATAATAAACACAAGTCATCAACTGTCACCTACATGCAGAGTTACTCTTCAATACAAAGGTTTATAACTTGTTCAATACCTCTACACATCTATGATGCATTAGGAGCACATGCGTTTTGTAAACACTTACACTAATTAGCTGGATTCAGGCTCTACAAAATTAGGTTTAACAGTAATATGGTAGTTACCCGCCACTGTGTAAACTATAAAACAAACTAGCACACTCATTAGATGATGTCATCAGTGATTTCATAAACGATGTCATAGAACATGTCATGAGTGATGTAATATGTGAGGTGATAAGCAGTGCATGGCGGAGGCGCAGGTTATAGATAGCTCTGCTAACTATAACTGGTAAATTTCTGTGTTTTTTTAATTCAAAACATTGTTGTCACTGACAAATTCATCTAACTATAATGCTACTTTACCTTTGTTTTTTTCAGTGAATTTTTTTATATCACACCTAACTATAAATTTTTTTGACTGAATATATTACCTACTGGCTGTCGCCAGTAGGTAGTTATAGTTAGGACCTAGTGTCCATAGGAAAAGCATTTTTTGACTTGCTTATAACTCTTCATGAAATTTTCCAAAAATAGTGACCTACTGATTCTATTTGTGCATGGAAATTATTGGGGTTATCTGTTAAGTGTGAGCCGAGAAAAGGGGAGTCAAAAGTGCATTTCCTATGTTAATTCCCATAGAGATTGTAGACACTACTACAGCCCAAACCACTGAACGGATTTACACCAAATTTGGTAAAAAAAAAGGTAGATCTTGGTCCAGAAAGCGACCTTTTTGTGATTTGATGTAAATCCGTTCAGTAGTTTTCGAGATATTAAAGAAAAAACAAATTTGTATATAGAGGCATGGCCCCTCTGCGAATCCTCTCAATCTCGTGCAGAGATCTGATTGGCTGCCAACACTTCAACCACGAAGTGGTGACAGCCACCTTGGGACCTGGACTCAGCCAAGTCCAAAACAAAAAGGTAAAAAAAGAGAAGGGGGCAGGGTAGGAATACCCTGACTCCTGGGGCTTGGTGCTGGGGTCCCACCCCACCTGGCCCAAAAAGCATTTTTTTTAAAAACATTGTGCCGAAAATTGCAATTGATTTGCTAATTCAAGGCGAAATGTTTTTTTAAAGAAAAACAAATGTGTTCTCCTACGCTTGATTAAACATAGGCCCCCTGGGTGGGCCAAGTTCCAAAGACTTATTATATTTTAAATAAGGGAAGAGGGCACACGAGAACCCCCTCCCGATGGTCAATCTTGGCCCTGGGAGCTGCACCTCCCAGGGCAGGCTGATTCATAAAATAAGCAGAGGAGGACAACGCGGCCTTCCTCTTGAGGCTGTTACAAGCCCAGGGGACCACCACCTCCCGTAGGCTTTATAAAAAAATCATAGGGGGGGTGCTGACCCCCCTGCATTGCCATTTAAGGCCCCTGGGTGCAACCACCTCCCCGAGGCTTTATTAAAAAATCAGAGGGCTGCCATGCGCCCCCACCCCTCAATTGCCCATTAAGCGCCCCAGTAACCACCACCTCCAGGGGTCACGAAAACAATTTATAGAGGGAGGGGGGCTGCGTAGCCTCCCTCCTGAGCCATTAAGGCCCCGGGGATGGAGGTCTCCGGGCCAAAATCAGCCGGTGGAGGGGGCTGCTCGGCCCCACTCCCCATTAAGCATGGCTGGGTCCCGTGGGATGGGGTCCCAGGGGCCGAATAAATATATATTTAATAGGAAGTACTTCTCTTTGGTAGAGATTCACTTCTTTGTAGTCTTGTCGTCTTCTTTTGATGAGAATTCATGTTATCACAGATGTGTTGGTGAAGACGCTTGGGGAACAATGACATTACCGAAATTACATGCACACAAGGTCACTGGAGACATTAACTTGTGGTCCTTTACGCAGCTGTAGTGAAGAATATGCATTAGACATTTACCCAACAAGAAAGCACTTACTAATTAACCAGCAGAAAGTACTCCAGTTGGGTAGACATTTTTGGCAAAACTGTGGACTCTTCTTGGACAAAATGAGGTTCCATTATGGCCCTTATGCATTTTCATGGAAATTAAACCTCAACGGGAATCAGTTACAAATATAAACACAGCAGGTGCCCCAATTGAAGTTCAACTTCAGTAAAGCACAAATGATTATAACTTCTTGGGCTTAGCGAAGGCGAAGCAAGTGTGTTTCCTCTCAAATTCCACATTGAAAAACAATCTGGAATCCGTAATGGAGGTGAATGCATCGTTGATCTATTGGAGAGCAATCTAATCCTTAGTGACTATGACTAGTGATTTCGTTCTTGTCTTGAGAGCAGAGTTCATGGTTCTCCCTTTTAATTACCCTGATATAATATATATATACAATTTATATCCGACTATATGTCCTTACCTTCACGATTTTTTGGGAATCAAAATTCTGGCTATGATGTATTGGTAGCACAATATTTAAAACTCAATATTCATGTAGTATAGTGTGAGTCTGTGCAAACCTGAGGCACGAAGATCAGTTTGCTGAAAAGATTACTACTTCATTCCACCTCTTCCCTCTTGCCTGCAGAGTTAAGACCTGAGAGGCCGGCACAACATCAGCTGTAAAGTTTTCCAGTGCGCAACTTGAATCTTTGCAGACCAGGATGGCGCAACAGAAGATGTGGGAAACGAGCAGTTCCCTTTTGCGACATAACAAGCATGAAGAATAACTTTTGTTTACACTTTTGTGACAAAATTGTTGGATTTATACTCTGGTATTCACATTATAACAATGACATTAATTAATGATAATTAGAAAAATTAATTAAATGTCTTTTTCCTGCTTGCGTTCCCACCTTAAATTCGATAAATCTTCTTCCCAGCCCAGGACAACGTCTCAGCGGTGTTGGTCATGCCATTGGGAATGCGAGATGCTGGTTCTTTAGTACAAGTCCAAGCAGACGTCTCAATCTCAAAAGGGGTAGCTCTTGTCAGGCCTGCAACTAACATGAGGGCGTAGGTTGACCATCTCACTTCACATCCTAACAGATATGGTCTACTGTCCTGGTCTTTTCACCTACAAAGTAGTGATTTAAGGGGTCTTAGTCTAATTAGTTCAATGGAGGCAAAACAAGAACACAACCCTCAGAATTCATTAGGTTAGTAAACAAAAGTGTCCTTAATGACATGGAGGGAGGTGGTCGGCCTGTGATGTCTTGAAAATTCAAATGACACTCTTTAGTCCGGCAATGGCTGCCTCATACAGGGGGTGAAGTGCACCGATTTTTTCAAACGTTTTTCAAAGTGTGGTGTGCCCTCATGCATATTTCATGCGAGGCACCCGCCCATCAAATTTCAAGAAATACATGCACCTTTGTGTTAGTTTCACACAATTTTGTCTATTTTTAATTACATACTTTTTGCACATATCCTTCAGGGTCGGGTTGACATGCTGGTATTCTGCAGCTGGTGGATATTCTGTGATTTTCTAACTTGAACATTTGTTGCCGAGGGGCTAGGTCATTCAAAAAGTACACCTGTCTCTCAGAGCCCTGGTCACTTGCTATTACTGACACACTGTCCATGCAACCTCTGAGGCCAGTCATAACACATGTAATCGGGGTACCAATTATCAGGATACGTGTAGCATCTGCTTGCTCTTACGACCCCTAAATGATGCTCATGTCCCTATCAATGTACAGCACATAGAAATTCAAAATATTGTACATCACATATTAACCCCTACATTGCAATCAAAAATCTTTTTACTTGGTTTATTTATTACCACGTGGTTCAAAAATGGATGTTGTATTTTCCTTAAGAAGTGGGTAAATTAAAAAAAACCCAGATTAAAGATGGCCCTGTGATGGGAGTTTTCTCCCAACACTTCATTAGTGGATGGCTAGAGTAACACCACTTCTGCAGGGTTGCATCCCACTATCCATCTTCCCAGGCATGAGCTAGTGGCCACTCTGCTATCAGAAAAGGTCCTGAAACCTGCCACCAAAGTCTGCCAGGGGTGAAGGTGGACGAGACATCAAGATTCTTTTGCAGAAGTACTGCTACTAATCAGGACAACAAAGTCTGATATTGGGGCTATTCACAAAAAGCGTTGATGAGTGCAGCAAGTAAGACAACTTTATATACTCATAAATGCAATTCACATAAGTGTGGACAATGATTTATGACTAGGCCTGTCCTATACCTCATTCATGGATTTTTCTATCAGGAGTGTGGAGAACTTCGCATATGTATGTATGTTTTTAGGAGGAAATGTGGAAGTGGATGGTGAATATTTACTACAAAGTGGTAGGAGGGAAGGGAAATTTCAGGAGGGGCAGTAAAACACATATTTATAAAATGTACACAAAATAGATGGACATTCTTTGAAAAAATACAGAAATCTGTTAAAAATCAACAAATATATGACAAATCTGACATCAGCCCATTTTGCACAGCAAACACGAAATATACAACTACATACCTTAGTACTATGCTTCTAACAGAAAACTGGTTTCAAGTGGGACACAACAGTTTTTGACGTGAAGCACCATCTATGCTTGTTGTCCCCATCAGCTTCCCCCTTTTTCCAAGTACCTACGCACATTCTGCATTGGCTTACATACCATAGGCAGAGTTCAATGTCATCCACGACAAACAGGACGTTCTATGGCCGAAGTACTGAAGCAGTCATTCCTGAGCTATCCATGAAGGAAATCATAAACCACCACCATCCTGCTGCTGAATTTTTTTTCCATTGCCTCAAAATGTCTGTGGGAGAAGACCTCCAACTATCTCCTGGGAGGGTGGTCCTCCAAAAACATTGTCAGCTCTATAGAAGGAAAGATCCCAGCTAGTGAAGAATGCAAGCTTGCCATGTCTAAGAAGATTGTTACGTGTTGCACTACAGTAGGAGCTACCACCAGAGTAGCCAGGAGTGCCGCAAGAACTGGGAGGACCTCCGGTGCTGGTCTTGGATGAAGGCCCATGAAATCATTGGTAGACCCAACCAGCACCACTGCAGTGTCCCCCAACTGAACCCACTGTATCGAGGTTCTTGCAATCCACCTAAGTGGTCCTCCAGCTGGACGAATACCAGCAGCACCACATCTGGAAGTGCTATTTACAGTTATTGACATCTAATACTTCTTGCTTGCACAATTTGTCATCTAATGTGTTGTTGAGTTAGATTTGTCATGTCCATATTGTCATAATGACAGGGTGGAATTCATGAAGTGTCAAAAGAACAAGTAGTTGGAAATGACAGTGATGCTTATTTTAAAGTGTCCCATTTATATATTTGTATTCTTTTCCATACACGTTGGCACGAAGGAGACTGATTTCACCATAATGCATTTTGATTTCAAAAGGGCCACCATGGCATCAGACTCTACATTCCTTGCAAAAGTAATTTCCCATTATGTTGTAAAACATGAAATCAAGATATATGAAGAAAGAGATTAGAACCTAGCCAAAAATGCCTAAAAAAATTTCAAATATAAAATCATCAAACTAAATAAAGAAACTCTCATCACTGACCTGTACTTCTGCTATGACAAGGGAACTATACTAAATGATTTAATCTTCTTTACCAATCGGCGTGCTCATTGAAGGGAAGTGTTATCTTCTGTATTCAACATAACCACCACCAACAAAACCCCTCATATGCGTAAACTCACCATCGCCTCCTCACCGTTGTATAATGTTGATGCCACCGTCCGCATCTACAATAAAGGCACCATGCTCATTCAATCATCTAATCGCAATCTGGAACTCTTCATCAATCTCTTCTCCTACATCAAGACTAAGTTAGACACAGCCACAACTCCCCCCGCCTCCTCGCAAATGCCCATTGACTCCTTTCCAGGAGACTTCCCCATCTACCCCATGCCCCTTACTCCTCTTCTCCCCTTTCTCCTCTAGTGGACACCCATTCAGCCAGGAGTACAACTGCAGTCCAATTTTCCCCTGCCTATATAGACCCCGCCGACATTGCCTAACGACAACAACATGCCATCAACACCCTTCCCCAAGCTCCCAAATTACCTGGCACTTACACACCCAGCAACCAGGACAGGTTACACACAACCCCCTCTCAACCTAGCTTCACCAAGACTGTGATATTGGACCCCACTAACAATCGCACCACCAAATGCACTGTTTCAGCCAGTCATCACTATCGCAGTGCATCCTCTAAATAGAAGCACTGTAGAAGCTGCCTCACCTACACTATGCTCCATAATATCAAATCGGATCTACAGTTGATTAGGGCTGACATCCTTAAACTAGTGCACATCACCGCCAACCTGGAACCTAATTTGTCACTACATATGACTCACCCTTAAGACTACATCTTCTCAATTCCCAAACATCCTACCACTGCCAGCCCTGTTAATGCCAGGACCAATGAATTAATCTGGAGTTGCAAAACGAATCTTGACTGTACCTCCTGGCCCAATAGGTTAGTTAGACAGTTATCGAACAATGATATTCTTTCGCTCCTCACCACATTTAACCCTGCCCTGACTGACCATGTTATAGTTTCTGAAAAAATTCAGACTATTATTACTCAGCCTATCAGGGAACATTACCCCAGCTCTAGGTACATTATTACTACGAACTTCAAATAAGTACCCATCACACATACTTTTAAGATTATCATCCAAAAACTCCTCAAATGCTTGTTACTCAATTGTCGCTCTGCGGTGAAACACACCGCTGACATACATGACCTTATACTTAACCTTGACATCCCTATACTTACAGAAACATGGCTTAATGAATCCTTAGCCCCAACCCTCAACATACTAGTCCCTCCTCGTCACAACGTCATCAGACTAGACCGTGCAGGCCGGCCCAGAGGTTGCCTAGCCTGTATCCACAGGTCCATGCCATGTATCAATCAAACACATTCTCTTTCACTTCCTTCCTGCGAATACCTTAGGATCAACATCAACACCAATGACAACTCTTTGTGCTCTCTCCACATATTTACCACCATGCTGGCGATCACCACTCATTTTTGGAACAGAGCATGGAGATCATCTCTTTCAATAATGAAGAGCATAACAACCAGATTTTTCTAGGAGACTTCAACATTCATTGAAATAGCTCCAATGACCCCCAGGGTGAACAGTTTCAAATCTTTCCTCTAGGACCTAAACCATAAATAAGCCTGCAACAGCCCTACCCATACCAAAGGGGCCACCTTAGATTTAATCATTGCAAAAGAGAACACATTCAAATTGAATTCATCCTACCTTGCGACTGGACTGACCACCATTGCATTACCTTCCACATAACTGAAAGGGCAGGCACCTCCAGTGGCCAACCAGTGAAAGCTAAACATTGGGTCAGAAATACACATAACATAAGCCCAATTATGCTGTTGGATATTAGTTACGGTAGCCTGCTCCCACCCCCTAACATATATGATGCTCATGACCTCACTGATCGCTACATCAACTGCATGTCAAAAATCATGGATACTATTGCTCACAAACAACTAAAGAGAGTCCAGTTAAAAAAATCAAACCCCTTGTTTAGTTGTAACCTTATTCAGGAATGCCAATGCATAGACTTGCAGAAAGAGCCTGAAACTCCTTCGGCAAAGATAGAGCACCTACAATAGGCATTAGACATTCCAAAGCAGCATTTATTCATAATCAGCTAGACACACTATAAATTGACCAACATTTTTTTTTTAAATTGTCGGGGGAAAAAAACTGGAAAAGAAATGCCCCTTCCTTAGACAACAAAACTCTACCTAATAGTAAACCCTTTGCCTCCTTCTTTGGTAAGAAAACCAAGCTAATCACTACCAATCTACAGAACGCATTGAAACTCTTACCATTCGAACCTCCACCCCCAGTCAACCCTAATGCTCACAAAGAATGCTCAAGAAACCCTTCCCACAAACCCAAAAATAATGCTGCCTAGTCCAGCTTTATAACAGTCAATGAGAGTGGCATCTCCAAACTGCTGATTTCTCTGAAACACTCTAATCACTTCAACGATCCTCTTCCCGCCAAACTCCTCAATGAGACCACTCACCTCTTACTCCCCCTGTAAACTAGGATTGTCAATTCTTCACTTACCCAAGGCTCCATACCGGATTGTCTAAAAAGTGGCCAGGTTAAACCCATCTTTAAAAAAATCCAACTCCGACCAGTCTGACCCCAACAGCTACTGCCATATCTCCAACATCCCAACCTTGGCCAAACTCCTAGAAAAATGTGTGTACCTACAGGTTCGAAATTACATCAAGCAATTCCAACTACTCGACCAATGTCAATTTGGTTTCAGAAAGGCCATAGCACTGAAACTGCTTTGGTACACATTGTTGACAATGCTTTATGCTTACTCGATCAGAACAAATCTTGCCTTATAATCCTACTTGACCTGTCAGCATCATTCAACACTATCAATCATGAGAATCTCCTCAACCTATTATAATGCAGGATGGGTCTCTCCAGCACCATATTAAATTGGTTCTCTTCATTCCTACAAAACAGATCTCAGCTCATTCTAATCAATCACGCTCTATCCGTTCAATCCCCTGTCACGCTGGGCACCCCCCAAGGTTCTACTCATTCCCCTACTTTTTTTAACCTGTACATGGAGCCCCTCACACATCTGCTACCACATGTAAGCGAATGATCCACAACTCTATATGAAAATTACCTCTCCCAAAGACATCAACATCCTCAATAGTACACAGACAAAGACTCAACACTGGTTGACTCATAATCATCTCAAACTCAATGCACAAAAATACAAATTCTTATGATCTCAATCAATCAGTCAATCAATATGTATTCTTATAGAGCCCGACTACTCACCCGCGAGGGTCTCAAGGCACTGGTTGGGGGCGGGGGGGTTGGTCTGCGGTTCAGTTGAAGAGCCAGGTCTTCATGTCCTACCTGAATTGCGGCAGCGATGGTGATTGCCTGAGGTACAGAGGCAGGGAGTTCCAGGTCCTCGCAGCGAGGTAGGAGAAGGATCTTCTTCCAGCTGTGGTCTTGCAGATCCGTGGGATGGTAGCCAGGGCCAGTTGGGAGGAGCGGAGATGTCTGGAGGGAGTGGAGAAGGAGAGGCGATGGTTGAGGTATGTAGGTTCAGCGTTGTTGAGGGCTTTGCAGGCGTGCTTGTGAAACTTGAAGGTGATTCTCTTGTTGACAGGTAGCCAGTGAAGGTCTCTCAGGTGGCCAGTGATGTGGTTGCAGCGTGGGATGTTATGTTATGTTATGTTAAAGGTAATTTTTAAAGCGCTCGTTCACCAAACGGTTTCTTGGCGCTAAGGGCAAAACGGCAGCAATTCCAAACAGTAGGTGAGTGTCAGTTGTAGGCGTGGGAGAAAAGCCAGGTTTTAAGTGACTTCCTAAATTGAGTGTAGGAGTCCACAGTGCGCAAATACAGAGGGAGAGCATTCCAAAATTGAGGGGCCAAAGACGTGTATCTAAGGCCTAAATAACAACAAAGACCTAATCTGCTCGGGCCAACGAATTCTATTCACTAACTGAGAGGGAATGGAAGTTTATTTTCTTCTTTTACAACAACCCTTCATATTTTATAGGTATTGTCCCAACTCAGACTCGCCCTATTTATAAAAGAACCCACCCATGAGTCCAAAGTCACTGCGTTCACACAATATATCCTGTACTCTAACAGGTATACATAACACATAAATGTGAAAAAATGAGAAAATGTGAAAATGCGAGGTAGCACCTCACGTGCGCACCACCAAGGGAGCTTACTGGTTAATTATCACCAGTCATGCCCACGTTTCTCATCATTGGTTGCTACCTCGCAAACAAAGATAAACAAATTCGGTGTCCAGAAACCCAGTGAAAACCAGTGAATATGTGTGTACAATAACACAAATCAACCCCGTGAGAGTAAAATTGAAATAAGCCAACTCAATCGCCAGGGAGCCACTTTTATTCTCAACTTGAGGGCTTATTCAAATTAAAAACATACTGCATGTTTGCAGACCATGTAATGTTGGGCCGACATGTTTCATTGCCTGTAAATTGTAATGGCAATTTCTTCAGGGCACGAGGACTTTGTCCACCTTTTCTGGACCCTTATTGTGAACACGCAGTGACTGTTTAAACAAAAAGAGGGGTTCATTAAAAGCACTTCCAGCCAGCGCAAAATTCATCTGCCTTTGATTATCCTGTATACAATTATTATATCCCCAAATGTATATTTACCTAGTAGCAGCCAAGGCCTCTCGTACCAGCTAGCCACCATGTCACACAGGGACTAAATATTATTATTAGCCCTGTCTCGTATAAAAGGACACATATGTTGTCCGTTTTCTGCAACGACAAACACACGTTAGTATTCTGATATACAACACTTTGCCTGTAGTCATGATTTTTATGGCACTTATTCTCACCCTTCACAGTCCATCAAGCACACATAGAGATTTGGTGATCTTTCAATGATGACTCGCTGACAGACTTGTTAACTCATACTAAAAATGTTTTCGTCTGCCGAGCAAATGTCAAGAAACACAGTAACATAGGAGCCACGTCCCATTCTATTTACTAAATGCGAATTCAAGCCCCACAGATCACTAGCAACTTGTGCCAATTCAGTCACGCATCCTGCAAGGAATCCTCAAAGGACAGTTACAGAGGCTCTACACCCGGTCTGCACCCTAACTCGCTAGGTGCAACCGACATCTACCAAGAGATACAGATTTATCTCCGTTCTCTAACAAACACATAATCCCTCACATACTGCATTTTAAGTAGAGGGAACGTTAGACTCCCGATTCCCTTTGTATATTACCCGGTACTCTTACCGCGTCTTTCACCCGACGAGCCTCGTCTCATTCAGTTTCAGTACCCGAGACCCGCGGCCATATTTAAAAGCAGGAAATCAACAACGGACACCTGCTTGCTTGTCAAATCACATGCTCAGATGCCATAGAGGGAGCGCCATCTTTAAATGGCCCTACTACTCATTGCACCAGTACTTATATGCGAAAAGCTGATGCCATATTCACCAACAGCTTAAAATCATATCACCAGTTTTTAGAGGGACAGACTTAGCTTCACAACAATGTTCTCTCTTGCTGGCTATTTATTTAATGATTTTTTATTTGAAAAAAACGCAAAACAAATTTCATGTGTATGTATACATGACAAGGAGGCGGGCAGCAGCCTCAATTTTAAAGGAATCCCACAGCTATATCCTTATTAGAGAGTTGTTAGAGAAGTAGTACTAGAGAAAAAACTTATCAGGGAAGTAGTACTAGAGAAAACTTATCAGAGACACACCGACACTGATAGGCAAAGAGCAGTTGTTGTTAATCAGAATCAATGCCCCAGTTTCATTGATCATAAACTCACCCTATTCCACTCTATATAATCATTCAACCCCACTTGGTCTGCTTTCTCCAAAAAAATCCAACGTGCCTCTCTTTTTGATAGTATCTTCTCCATATTGTATGTGTCCCCCACCACTTTCTCCAATACAACCCACTTCAATGACCTGGCATCGTGGTTCTCAATTTTAAAGTGTTGTACAAGCCTCGTCGTGAGTTTCCCTGCTCTAATTGTACTCAGGTGCTCCTGAATGCGAATCTTAATCTTTCTAGATGTAAGTCCAATATAGTGTAGACCACACATGCATGTTAACCGGTAAATCACATTGACTGTATTACAATTAGTGAATTTTGTCAAGTGCCAGACCCTGCCATCCAACAACTCTACATTATTTGTCTTGACCGTAAGGTCACACACAGAACAGGACCCACATGGGTAATGTCCAGCAGGGAGTGTTGTTTCTTTGAGGCATGGTTTCGGACGAGAATGCACCAACTTGTCTTTCAAATTACATGCCCTTCTAAAGGCAAATCTTGGCTGAGGCATCTTAAAATTTGTAGTTGACAGTAAGGCCCAATGTTTACGAATGGCCTGACGGATCTTACTTGCCAACGGATCAAAAGTCATAACCACCGGAAGACAATCAGTTCTAGATTTTACATTAGTCTCCAACAGCACACTCCGTGGAGTGTTTAAAGCTCTTTTTCTCGCATGCTTCACCACTTTCCTCGGGTACTGTCTCATTGCCAATTTATCACACAGCATCTCTGACTGCTGCATAAAATCATTCGTTGATGAGCAGTTTCTACGATATCGCAAAAACTGCCCTACCGGCAGATTATCTCTAAGTGCCCGGGGATGAAATGATTGATAATGTAAAAGAGAATTTCTGTCAGTTGCCTTTTGATGCACCATGGTACAGAGTTTATCATCGCTCACTGCTATGTCCAAGTCCAGGAATACTGCCTTTTTGTTACTAAAGGCCCAAGTAAACCTGAGGCTACTATCTAGTGTATTTAGCCAGTTCAAAAATTCCAACAGTACTGTCTCAGTACCAGACCAGATACATAAAATGTCGTCTATGTACCGCTGGAAGTGCTTTTAATGAACCCCTCTTTTTGTTTAAACAGTCACTGCGTGTTCACAATAAGGGTCCAGAAAAGGTGGACAAAGTCCTCGTGCCCTGAAGAAATTGCCATTACAATTTACAGGCAATGAAACATGTCGGCCCAACATTACATGGTCTGCAAACATGCAGTATGTTTTTAATTTGAATAAGCCCTCAAGTTGAGAATAAAAGTGGCTCCCTGGCGATTGAGTTGGCTTATTTCAATTTTACTCTCACGGGGTTGATTTGTGTTATTGTACACACATATTCACTGGTTTTCACTGGGTTTCTGGACACCGAATTTGTTTATCTTTGTTTGCGAGGTAGCAACCAATGATGAGAAACGTGGGCATGACTGGTGATAATTAACCAGTAAGCTCCCTTGGTGGTGCGCACGTGAGGTGCTACCTCGCATTTTCACATTTTCTCATTTTTTCACATTTATGTGTTATGTATACCTGTTAGAGTACAGGATATATTGTGTGAACGCAGTGACTTTGGACTCATGGGTGGGTTCTTTTATAAATAGGGCGAGTCTGAGTTGGGACAATACCTATAAAATATGAAGGGTTGTTGTAAAAGAAGAAAATAAACTTCCATTCCCTCTCAGTTAGTGAATAGAATTCGTTGGCCCGAGCAGATTAGGTCTTTGTTGTTATTTATGATTTTGAGTGGAGGGCGACCCAATCTGTTTTTCCCTCTGTAGCTCCTTTTTGTGTAGAAGATTGTGTATCTAAGGCCACCATGTTTCTTTCGTTTGAACGCATGGGAGACCAGTAAGTTCTTGTTAGATGAACGTAAATCGCGAGAAGGGAGATATCGCTGAATGTTTGAAGCAATAAAAGCGGGACCACGTCCTGACAGGGCTTTGTAGATGGTGCAGCCCAGTTTAAACAGGCAGCGTTGGGGTATAGGGAGCCAATGGAGGCCTCTCAGCAGTGGTTTCACATGGGAGTGCTTTGGCTGTCCAAGAATAAGTCTGGCTGCCTGGTTTTGGACTCGCTGCAAGCGATGGACTTGGTACGCGGGTATACCAACGTACAGGGAATTGGCATAGTCAATGCGCGAAATCACCAGAGCAAGAACCACTTGGGTCAGGGCTTCGGTGGAGAGGAATCTGCTAATTTTTCGAATTCTACAAAGGTGGAAAAAGCATGCAGAGACCACTGAACTGATCTGGGCTTTTATGGTGAGATCATTGCTGATCATAATTCCCAAACTTTTTACTGACGAGACCGGTGCTGGAGGGATGTTCAGGATGAGTTTGACAGAGACATTCTGGACGGTCTGCAGCTTTTTGGGGAGGTTCTGGGTGGTGCTGGCATAGAGTGCGTTGCAATAGTCAAGTCTGCTGCTGATCAGCGTATGGGTGACCGTTTTCCTGGACTTGGTGGGGATCCACTTGAAGATCTTACAAAGGAGGTGGAGTGTGTGGAAGCAGGAGGATAAGACAGCATTGATTTGGGGGTTCATTGAGAGCGAGGAGTCTAGGATGATGCAGAGGTTTTGTGCGTGGTCTGTGGGTGTCGGGGGGTTCCGAGCACTGTGGGCCACCAAGAGTCATCCAAGGCGAAGGAGGAGGAGCCCAGGTCACAAGTCTGCAGCTCAAGTAGTCTCTATGGCACGCAAATCTATTGGGAGTTTTACTCTAGCTCTTTTATAAGGCACATATATATATTCCAATGCTTGAAAGGATTTGATTGGCTTCTAATATGTTGTTGATTTTTCAGCATATTGTCCTCCCGTCCACTAGCACCCCTAACACCTTGGAACGTTCCACACCACCAACACCTATTCATCATCTCCACCCTCAACCGCACCCCATACCTGCCATATTTTTATGTCTGGCGTTGTCAAGACCTATTAATTTTACTGAAATTATACATATAATAGACTTACACAAAGGTGCTTTCAGCCTGCTCTCTTCATCCATTGGTCTATTATTGTGTCATGTTATTTTACACCGGCATTTTTCGGCATACATCATAGGGCAATGGGTCAACCTACTTCAGCTACTGGCTAACTTCACTGCATGATGCCATTTAGCTCTTTCAAAAGGAGCACATCTACACACAATGTAGTTACCTCAGTTCCAGTGCTTTTGTTTTTACTTTATTTTTTCATTAGTGTTCCTTTGGTGCTTAGAGCCTGATGTGAAAGCAGAACGCTTTCTACCAGCTCTGCATTTTGCTTTTGATGTGAGCACAAGGCACATTCCAGGTTTATCAGTTCCTGTCTCCTCCTAATGCTGTTGTAAATTCCTTTTGGAGTGGCCTTTGTTTATCTGACTGCTGCAAATTCTACAGCATGCCAGATTGTGTCCATTTGAAACTGTTCTGTGTAAAGTTGTTCTCTTTTTTGTATGCACGCTTTGAAGTACATTTATAAATGCACTTCTGTATGTCATGCTAGGGACTGCAGTTATATTTACAAACCAATTTAGTCTGTACGTCCCACCTGTATGGCTTTCTAGTTTGCTTTCAGTGCTCTGTATGTCATGCTTATATAACATGCAAGTAATTAATAGAAGCGATCTTATCTATCTATCTAGCTATCTATCTATCTATCTATCTACCTTTTCAAACCTCTCTATTTGTAATAAAGATTTACAAAAACATTACCAAAAAAGTATTAGCAAACTGACTGGCTGTCAACATCAGACCATACATAACATAGTTACTTATAGGGTTTTTTAAGTCATACTTCATTCATTAGTCTGATATTGTGTCACATTTGTCTTCGACCCACTTCATCATGTATCAATGGTCCATGAGTCAGCCCATTTTCACCATTGGCTAACTTCACTGTGAGTGATGGCATGCTGCCCTTTCCCAAGGAGCACATCCCTACACAAAATACTTCCCTTCAGTGACAGGGGCTACTATAGTAGTGTACGTTTTTTAGACAAAAAAATATTTTTCTTTCGGCCACTTTTTTTTTTAGATTGATGAGGGCCCGGCATATTCCTCCACCAATAAAGGTTTAGAAAAATCATGAGAGAATAAAATAAAAATTGCCAAAGCCAAAAGGCTGGTGTCCAACACCAGAACTATTGGCTTTGCCGATGCTTGTTTTAGTTGGCTATTCAGTGATATTGGTCATGAAATCTCAGACTTACAAACACAAAGGCTGAATTTCACCGACTAAGCAATACTTTGACTTTGGTCTCCCTGCTGTTCCTGTCTGATGGCCTCCATTCTTCCTTCTCTGACTGTCTGATTGTCTCATGTCTTAGGTCGCTCTGGAGTCAGTCTGCCTGGTGGATGATGGAAGCACTGCTGTTACAGAAGGCCTGAGGGTGGCACCCTGGGAGAGAGGGCGAGGCATCCCTCGACTGATGCTGGACTATATTGAGGATTTTTTAAAGACCGAGTTCCCTGCTGTTAAAGTCATAAGATTAACCCGAATGCAGGACCCTCCTTCCAGCATGCTTCACAAGTACAGACTGCTACATTCCAAGGTAATAGGCCAAGCTGGGGTGTCTTATGGGCCTAGAAAAAGGAACAGAAGTATACATAGAGGTTAAAGGTTAAAGCTGAAGAGTAATAGAAGTGGCATGTGAGAGATGAGAATTCAAGTTTAAGTGGGAAAACAGAAGAGTGATTGTATTCCAGGTTTCATGTAGCACAACACCTAGAGGTGAAGCACACAACACAGCATCCATGATGCTTTCCTGAGCTTTCCCGTGATGCAACGCTGCATTCGAAATCACTTCCGGGAGTTTCATGTAGCACAGCACCTCCTATTTATTGGCCGCCCAGGCCTACGTGAACTTATTCAGGACATTTCAAGGGGATTTATGGGTTCAGAACCAGCCAGACTTTTCAAGGATTGATAGGGTGAGTTGGACAAGCATAGATATATTAAATGATACATATTTTGCTGACAAAATACCCTGCAGGAGTGGACAATAGACACATAATAAAGGATTGAGATCCGTACATTAGCAAGATATACTCCTTATTTCGGGAGAGAGAAGGAGAGGGCGAAGCAGTAATTCTTTGTAGATGAGGGCAAAAATAATAAACAATCTCTAAAACAAAATAGTAAAACAAGAAAGGGTTGGAGAGACTCCTACTTATGGAGAGAGAAATCAGGCTGGGAGAAGCAGATACTTCTTAAAGGGGAAAGCAGTACAGAGAAGATGTTCCCTTCCTTCTGGTCCTTCCGAGTTGGCGCCGGGAAACCCTTTTTGGGTAGCTGTTGCGTCTTACAAATTAAAATTAACATAACATAACATGTTCTTATAAGGGTAGGGCGAGATACTTGTTCCAAAGGAGAATAAGTTACTTTTATATGTAAGGGATTGAGCAAAGAGAGGGAGTAGTGTATAATGTGGGATTGTGAACTCTACCTTGTAAGGGTGCGTGAGAACAGAAGACGAAAAGTGGTACTCCGTATATGGGAGGGTGAGCAAAGAAAAGAAGGGGTTACTTCTTACATTGTGGAGGGTGAGCTCAGAAGTCAGGGATAAAGATTTTGTGGGGGAGGATGAGCAAAGAAGAGAATGACTTACATCTTGGAGGGGAGAGTGAGTGCAAAAGAGAAGGAGTTACAGGAGGGTCAGAGCAAAAGAGAAGAATATACCTCTTTCATGAGAGGATGAGCAAAGAAGGGCATACATAATTGCAAAATTAGATCTGCCTGTATTTCCCCCTTTAGAACATTTATGGTAGTTTCTTCCTAGTGTACCAGTCAGGAAGGTGTAGACAACTCACCATTGCCTGTGGGTGGAGCTTACCTATAAGGGGCCACGCTTCTATCACACAGGCTATCTTCCGCCACCAAAACACACAAAAGATGAGGAGGCCTGAAGACTCAATTTATACTAAATTAATACAAACAAAGTAAGTCTGTGACAAGATCATGGACAAGATAGATGCAGGGTGCCAACATTATCAATTACTCAGGAGTGCACAGATGAGGAGGGGGCTTTAGCTGAAATATCTTCTTGTGCAGTCCAAAGTCTACAGTATAGTCCACAAGTCCTCAAAAATATGGATTTTGCACACCCCTTGCCACCAACAAAATGAAATGAAAATAGAGGTTAGGGAGAAGAAATTGATCTAGAAGACTGACAATGGTCATAGAGGTACTGGGCTAGTCTACCACTAATTCTAACCTGACAGCCTCCAAGGATAGGTGCAGCGAGTTATATACACACATATTTAGCCTTTACATATCGTGGCAAAGGGGTAGTGCGAGACCGGGAAGAAGGCTCCCCACCCGTGAGAGATCTTGTCAAACCAATTGCTGCTCACCTGAATTCCCAGGACTTCTGCGAAAGCACAGATCTTCCACCACTTCCCCTTGAGGTTAATCCTTAGTATCAGAAGAAATGACTTAGACCGATGACTATCCCTGGGGGAAGAGGGCAGTGCTTAATTTGAGCTGGTGGTTTCCGGTGCTCAGCACCAGCACTTATGACAGTCTGCCGGATGGCGGTGCTGTTTGTCTAATTTGGAGAGAAGAACAACAACAGTTGTTTATTAATTCAATATACATTAAAAATGACTAAAACCTGCTGCCTTTCTTATAGCTTTGGGGGCCAGGAACAATTAGAACTGCCACACTTGTAGTAGTGTGATGGTTAGTAGTTATGTTCTTACTGACAGAGGCAATGGTTGGTGCAAGTGAAAGCGGCCTCCACAAGGGCCCATGCAGCTATAATTTTTCAAATTAAGCACTGGAAGAGGGGGTGTTGTAAAGTGTGCACTTAGACTAAAGTACATAGCATGATAAATAAAGTGCTCAGGAGAGGACATGGCACCTGCCCAGCTAGAAAACTGTGACAAAAACGAGGCAAAACAGCACGACAGACCGAGGTATGGCATATCTAGTGTAAACATGCAGGTCAAGCTTCTAGTGGCAGCCACTCCAACAGACAACCACCTATACAGGACCCATTCAATCCTGTGCAGAAGTCTCAAAATGAAAAGGGGAGAATCCTAAGATAGGTGTTTTTGAACTGGAGAAGGGAAGTTGAGACTTCTGTGAGAGATGGTCAGATTGGAAATAATAAAACAGAGACTACAGAAGGGGGTATTGCCCACAAAAGGAGTGTGAAGAGAGAAACTTGCCTGTGGCATAAGGTGTTGAGAAAGGGTCTTTGAATGTCATATGAAGTGTAGAGGTAAGTTATTTGACAGTGATGTGTGGTGCAAAAAGAGGTTGTTTGACTGGAATGTGCTTAATAGTGGCTCTGACATTGCAAAAATGAGCATAATGAGCCTGTACTGAATGTTCCATTGCAAACAAGTGGTACAATGGCCTCTCTGTTTTTTGCCAGGCTGTACTGTCACTCATGTTCAAGGCTGAGGAAGTAAAAGAAAAGGTCCAAGTCCTCATCTCTCGAATGGAGAAGGACGGGCAGTGTTTCCAGCCACCAGTGACTTTGGAGGCAAAGAACGTGATGAGGGTTTGTACGAATCAGACGGTGATTGAAAAAATCCTGCCAGCAAAGATACTTATCCAAAACTGGCTGCCAGTTTATCCACTGAAACCCAACCTGGACTATCTCCTCACCAAAGAAGTCACCTGGATGGCTGACAACTCAGAGGAACCCAACGTCCTGAGCCTGGGATACCCTGCAATTAGAGTGCCGCTAGAAGGCAGCTTTCACCGAACAGACATTGATCTTTTTGGGGTTGACCCAAGAAGTGTGAAGATACATTTCCTTGCTCAATTACTGGCAATTTCTAAAGAGATCCTAAAAGGTGATCTGGCCTGCTTCCTGATCATGGAGAAAGTTGTGTTTCCCACAATGGATGCTTTCTGCAAGGACATACATAGGTTTGTTCTTTTAACAGAGCAGCTAGTAATGGAGAAAGACATCTGAAGTCCTTCGAGTGAAAAGCCCCCACCTGGGCTTCAGGGTTAAGACCATCTCTCCACATATTAGATGTGCTCCATCATCCTGCAGTTTTGAAACCAGCTGAGGACATGTATCTTGAAGAAACATCTTGTAAATTACCAATGGCTCCACGCACAAGTCACCACATAAATGAATTCGATCTTGCCCTGGCCACCCTGATATTTATACATGATCTTGAATTTTCCCAACCCCACTCTTTGAATAAAGCTCAATTTCTTGACACTTATCCTCACACTGAATACATTCTTAGATGCCAGAAGTGAACTTCTTTCCTCTTTTCTCATAATAAATCTATAGTTGAAGGGTTTCTGTACTAAGTCTCTTTGAACAGACTCCAACCTGAGCCTCTACCTCAGTCAGTGGTACCACTTACCAGTGCTGTCAGTATAAGATGGTTTAGAAGCATGGAATGGTAAAAAATTGGTATAATAAGGCTAATGATTGTCTAAAATGGTAGGGACATTTGGAAAAATGCTGACGATGCCAAGGGATGGCAGATTGTGTCTGGTTGCCTAATTTTCCAACTCTTCCTCCTTTTAAGAAGATGAAGGCTTTTAGAATGGACCTTCAAACTGTTGACATTGAAGTTGATATTAAAGTATGAAAAATCTGTGTGGGCATTCAACAGATACAATTGATGAGATCCAACCAGGGAACGTTTGCCTTCTAGAAGAAGTCTGACACATTGTGAATCAAGGAGAGGCAGCACTGTATATATTCCTAGCTTTTGACTCCCTGGACCCTACTTTAGAGTGACAAGGAGTTATGTGACTCAAACGCACAAAATGTGATAGGAGGAATGCTTGCAATTTGTTAAGCCACTGGCAAATTGCTCAAGGTAGCATTCCAACCCATTGTTCTTTTGCCCACCACGCCACCTCAGTTAGGACAAGCTCCTAATCCCTCAAATTAATCATATCACGCTTTACCACTTCTCACAAATAAACCCCAAAATTACCATTTCTACCCCTAAACCTTAAAATTACCCTGACCTTCCTTTACCACTACCGACCCTGAACCATAAAACTACCCTTACCAGCCTTTACCACTACCCACTCCAAACCCTCAAATTTCACTTACCACCCTTAACCACTACCCAACATAAACTCTACAATTACCCTTACCATACTTTACCACTACTCACTCTAAAACCATAAATTTAGCCTTACCATTATTTGTATTATATACATATGGAAAAATATCAAAGAACATTAACGCGCATTGGACTTGTACTGATATTAACAAGAACTGCAGCGGTTTGATGGAATGAATTCCGATATGAATATTATACTGCAGTTCTAAATGATAAATGTATTAACATTTGCAATGCGCACTCTGAGTGTACAAATATAAAACTGAGAAACAACCCAGCGGTCTGTGATTCGTGTATAAAAACATGTGACTATTTTGAAAAATCTGAGTGATTACTTGCCTGTGAACAAGGCTCAGCATCCGAGCCGAAATACGTCAGGAAGATTGGAAAGAGAGTTGCAGCTGCCTGAAGATATCTAATAAAGCACCTGCTGTCACTTTGAGTTGGCATACAGCAAATATTTTCTGTTGGAGAATGGTGTTGCGCTGTCTACATGGGACGCCTGAACCAGGGAGATATATATGTGACCAAGACCACGGACGTGGTCGAAACGCGTCGTCTTTGTTTGCTGTATCACGAATAAACCTGCTGTACTGACCGAGTGGGCTCGTGTGGATTCTTTTGTTGGATTCGCTTTTTCTTTGGGAGATATATATATATTACCTACTGGCGGTCGCCAGTAGGTAGTTATAGTTAGGACCTCGTTTCTATTCAAAAAGCGTTTTGTCTTTTGTATATAAAAAAAAAAATATATATATATATATATACATAGGTAGATAGATATATAGATATATATATATAGATATGTATAGTTATAGATAGATATATAGATATATATATAGATATACATACAGATATATATCATATGTAGAGATAGATAGATAGATATAGATATATATAGATATATATAGATATAGATATATAGATATTATCTACTGGCGGTCGCCAGTAGATAGTTATAGTTAGGACCTATTTTCCATAGGAAATTCGCAACATTCTATTTCCAATAACTTTGGCGCCGGTTGATGAATCTTCGCGAAATTTTCAAAACTCGTGGGGCGCTCCGGTCTGCTCCTATCCTGAAAGTTTCGGGGTGATTCGGCAAGCGGGGGCCAAGAAAAAAGGGGGGTCCCAAAACGTGTTTTCTCCATGTTAATTCCCATAGGAAATTTTAGACACGGCTACAGCCCGAACTGCTGAACGGAATTACACCAAATTTGGCAAAAAGGTAGCGCTTGGTTCAGAAAGCGACCTTTTTTTAAATGGTGTAAATCCGTTCAGTAGTTGCGGAGAAATTCAAAAAATAAGAGTCAAAAAATCAATTTCCCATAGGAAACTTAATGCAAGGCTACAGCCCGAACTGCTGAACGGAATTACACCAGATTTGGCAAAGAGGTAGTTCTTGGTTCAGAAAGAACCCTTTTTGTTAAGTGGTGTAAATCCGTTCAGTAGTTCCTGAGAAAATCAAAAGTAAAAACACATATATATCTGGGCGGAGCCTAACCACACATGTCATCGTGAGATCTGATTGGCTGTCAGCACTTCATCCTGGAATTGCTGGCAGCCATCTTGGGACCAATATAAATGATAGTATCCCATTGAAATGCATTGTAGTGAATCGAAGATTTTGAGGGTTACCAAAAGGAGAACTATAAAGGGTGATAACAGACTTTAGTTACATTAGAATTCATTTGTTGATGGTACCATACTAATTTCAGGAATTGTGGTGTGTTCTAAGGTGATTTTACCCTGTGAAAAACCTTCTGCTGGGATATCATGAATCATGTTTGAGAGAAAACTATTTTCACATGCTTGTCCCATACAGTTTTGGAAGGTGCTCCAGAAGCTAAAATGAGAGCATATTTTCTGTAAATTCACATTATCTTTCTCAGTCATGTGAGAATGAAGTCTGACATTCTCAGTAAAACATGTACATCCAACAAGGGCAGAGACTGTCAGTTGATTCCTTTGTGTTCTACTGCAGCTTCCCAGAGTGTTCTAAAGAACAACTAGAGTGCTAACAGCCTTACTTATGACAAAAGTATGGCACACCTGAAGCCATCTTGATTGGAATAAACTGGTAACACTTAAAACATTTAATTTAAAAAGGAACAAAATGATGGGGTTCATTTTGTCATAGAAATTATGGTTAGTGCTGTAGAAAGCAAAATTAGGACATGTTTCAAGTGTGATCTCAAATATCTTCCTGTTATATTTCAACAGGAGCAGCCTGTCAGTTAATGCCTTTGTGTTCTACTGCAGCTTCCCAGAGTGTTCTAAAGAACAACTAGAGCGCTAACAGTCTTACTTATGACAAAAGTATGGCACACCTGAAGCCATCTTGATTGGAATAAACTGGTAACTCTTAAAACATTTAATTTAAAAAGGAACAAAATGAGGGGTTCATTTTGTCATAGAAATTATGGTTAGTGCTGTAGAAAGAAAAATTAGGACATATTTTAAGTGAGATCTCAAATATCTTCCTGTTATATTTCAACAGGAGCAGCCTGTCAGTTGATGCCTTTGTGTTCTACTGCAGCTTCCCAGAGTGTTCTAAAGAACAACTAGAGTGCTAACAGCCTTACTTATGACAAAAGTATGGCACACCTGAAGCCATCTTGATTGGAATAAACTGGTAACACTTAAAACATTTAATTTAAAAAGGAACAAAATGAGGGGGTTCATTTTGCCATAGAAATTATGGTTAGTGCTGCAGAAAGAAAATTTAGGGCATGTTTTAAGTGAGATCTCAAATCCTCTTCTATTTCATTAGAAAATTCTGACATGCAGACTGAAACAATCACTTTCAATACCAGCAGTAGACTTCCAGTTAACTCCCTGGTGAGCAGTAGCTTTACTACAGTGATCTAATGAACAACTAGAGTGCTAACATTCTGAATTTATGGCAAATGTGTGACACATCTGAATGCCTTCTTGATGGAATGAAAGTAAAAACTGAAAGCATTTCCTACTGAGGAGAATGCAGTAAATGACAAAATTAGGAAACTTCATAACAAATAAGTCTCCCAAGATGGCCACCAGAGAAAAAAGAGCCCAAATGTAGCACAAATATCACCCAGATGTAGCCCACAAATAGCCCAATGACAGAAGTGTGCAAAACCCTTTTTATTTTTAGTTTTTCTGCAGTTTTATTTAGTGCAAACTGGTCAGGTATTGGAGCGTTACATCTTACTTGGACCCCTTATTGCCTATTTTGCACGAAGTACATGAGATTGATCTTGCGAAACATTGACCTTTACGATTCTGTTAACCTGAAGTTGCTCTGAACCGGGCTTTGTAACACCCGTTTTTACCTACTGGTTTTAATTAATTCTCACTGTATTGTATTAGGAAAGAGGATTTACTGTTTTTATGTACACTTTTATGATCTATGTTTCTAAATCAGATCAAATAAAGTTTAATGAATTCTATGGCAGGACGGAGGCGAGGATTATGCATATCTTTCCTCACTTTATTTGCATAGCAGTTCAAAGAAAACGTAACACAACAATCATTAAACAAAAGACTACACAACCCATGAACCATTAGGGGGTAGTCTCCAAGGCAACTATAGTCCAATCATATCACAGTCCATCGTATATAATATCGTGACGTCCCTTCCGCTTTCTTCACTGCTCGTCAGTTAAGTGCATTCCTTACATTCTTGGCTTAATCTGACGTTGTTGCTGTTTGTATAGCGGTTTCTTGTGCACGTTATTAGCATTATTGCCTTGGTATTGTTTCATATTCCCTGCGCAGCAGGCTCTTGCCCGAGCGCGTTCTCCCCCTCGCAGTTTCTCCCGCTGTGTGCTCTGCGCGCGGTGAGATCCTGTCAGGCGCGTCTGGTCCGAGCGCGGCAGCTCCGTCGAGCGCTCCCGCTGGTCTTTACGCGCGTTTGGGAATCGGGTCACTCCTTTGGTGTCCGCTTTATTCCCGACCAACCCTCGCCTAATTTTGACACCGCTACGCGGTGATTTCCCCACACGGCCACGTTAGTGACCAGCGCCACCTGGTGGTGGTAATTGGTATTGCGCCTCAGTCTATTCTTATAACAGCTTCGGGGAAAGCCCAGCTGTTGGAGCACCGGCGAGGGGGCTGCCTTAAGGATTTTAAGCAAAAACAACAATTGATGGACAGAATGCAGAACAATGTCATACATTCACCCCAGTACAGAGATCTGGGCCTAAATCCATCGTTTTTTTGCTCACCATGCCATTCCAGTTTGAACCCAGCCATATGCAAATCAGTCTTGACCCTGTGCCCCATGGGAACAGTCCAGCCCGAACTGCCAAGCCAGGTCCTCCCTGGACTGGAAACAAGCATCCTAGGACCGGTTTCGGGGTTTCAGCCCTCATCAGCCAGGATAGCTTGATTCCAGTGGCATGGAGAGCACGGGACTCACGTCTGAGCATACCCGTCCCACTCGGGGTGACAAATGCAAAAACAACAATTGATGGACAGAATGCAGAACAATGTCATACATTCACCCCAGTACAGAGATCTGGGCCTAAATCCATCGTTTTTTTGCTCACCATGCCATTCCAGTTTGAACCCAGCCATATGCAAATCAGTCTTGACCCTGTGCCCCATGGGAACAGTCCAGCCCGAACTGCCAAGCCAGGTCCTCCCTGGACTGGAAACAAGCATCCTAGGACCGGTTTCGGGGTTTCAGCCCTCATCAGCCAGGATAGCTTGATTCCAGTGGCATGGAGAGCACGGGACTCACGTCTGAGCATACCCGTCCCACTCGGGGTGACAAATGCAAAAACAACAATTGATGGACAGAATGCAGAACAATGTCATACATTCACCCCAGTACAGAGATCTGGGCCTAAATCCATCGTTTTTTTGCTCACCATGCCATTCCAGTTTGAACCCAGCCATATGCAAATCAGTTTTGACCCTGTGCCCCATGGGAACAGTCCAGCCCGAACTGCCAAGCCAGGTCCTCCCTGGACTGGAAACAAGCATCCTAGGACCGGTTTCGGGCTTTCAGCCCTCATCAGCCAGGATAGCT
Source organism: Calotriton arnoldi (assembly GCA_963921515.1). Classification (NCBI taxonomy): domain Eukaryota; kingdom Metazoa; phylum Chordata; class Amphibia; order Caudata; family Salamandridae; genus Calotriton; species Calotriton arnoldi. The sequence continues at coordinate 1,558,383 of CAWUFW010003874.1, read as the reverse complement.
TGATTCCAGTGGCATGGAGAGCACGGGACTCACGTCTGAGCATACCCGTCCCACTCGGGGTGACAAATGCAAAAACAACAATTGATGGACAGAATGCAGAACAATGTCATACATTCACCCCAGTACAGAGATCTGGGCCTAAATCCATCGTTTTTTTGCTCACCATGCCATGCCATTCCAGTTTGAACCCAGCCATATGGATTTTAAGGGCATTTGTTCTGTGCTCACACCCTCTGCTATCATGTCTTCTCGAGAAGACCATTTTTACTCCTCCTACCAGGAAGTGGAGGAGGAATGGCCCCCCAACTTCTCCCTCCAGCAGTGGACCAAGCCCTCTCTCTGGCTATTTCTAGGGCGCTGGCTCCTCTTAGGGATCAGGTTGATAAGCTGGCGAAAAGCATCCCTGGGGTGTTCAGTGACCCAGATCTGGTGGTGGCGGGTCCCAGTAGCTCCCAGATGGGGAATAAAAGGGCCGTTAAGCATAACGCGGGGCACTTGGAAGGATTTGATAAACTTACGGAGACCTTCCTCAAGAGTGCGCGAACGCTAAAACATGCACCCTGACGGGAGGAGGAGGGGCCCGGAGAAAATTGCGACACCTTCACCACTATTGTAGACCCCGACGGCGGGTTTCCCTTAGAGGGAGAGGGTGTATCGGAGGACGATTTCTCCTCCGATGAGGATAAGGACTCGGGGCATCCCTGGCGTCCAGAGTACCACTCCTCTCAGTCCCCGGTTGGGGACGGGGTCCACTCGGACATGTTCGAGCCTAGCCAAATTTACCATCCTAGGTCAGCGGAGTGGACACCTGACGCCAAAGTGGCAGAGTATGTGGTGGGGAAAATCCATCAACCCCTTGAAAGGGAGGTCAGGAATAGGATGAGGGGAGAATGCCCCAGGCCCTCACTGAAGGGGAAGGTGGCACACACGCCTGAAATTGATGAGAAACTATGTACCTTTTTCTCCAAGTATATGAGGGATCACAAGAAAGGAATTGATAGGTCTTGGACGTGGTAGGGCCCTTGACCCAAATTATTCAATTGACGGAGCGTTCCAAATAGTCAGGATCCCCTTTGTCCACGGATATTGTGGCTGGTTGGGCGCACTACCCTAAACCCTAAAACACTACCCCCTCCACTACCCAAACACCACTGCACTACCCTAACCCCTAAAACACTACCCCCAGCACGACACCCTACACTACCCAAACATAACTGCACTACCCTAAACCCTAAAACACTACCACCAGCACGACCCCCTTCACTACCTAAACACAACTGCACTACCCTAAACCCCAAAACACTACCCCCAGCACGACCCCCTTCACTACCCAAACACAACTGCACTACTCTAAACTCAAAAACACGACCCCCCTACACTACACAAACACCACTACACTACCCCCAGCACGACCCCTTCACTACACAAACACCACTGCACTGCCTTAAACCCTAAAACACTACCCTAGCACGACCCCCTACACTACACAAACACCACTGCACTACCCTAAACCCTAAACCCTAAATCTACCCCCAGCATGACCCCCTACACTACACAAACACCACTGCACTACCCTAAACCCTAAAACACTACCCCCAGCACGACCCCCTTCACTACCTAAACACAACTGCACTACCCTAAACCCTAAAACACTACCCCCAGCACGACCCCCTTCACTACCCAAACACAACTGCACTACCCTAAACTCAAAAACACTACCCCCAGCACGACCCCCTACACTACCCAAACACCACTGCACGACCCTAAACCCTAAAACACGACCCCCTACACTACACAAACACCACTGCACTACCCTAAACCCTAAAACACTAGAACCCAGCACGACCCCCTACAGTACACAAACACCACTGCACTATCGTAAACCCTAAAACACTACCCCTACACTACACAAACACCACTGCACTACCCTAAACCCTAAAACACTACCCCCAGCACGACCCCCTACACTACACAAACACCACTGCACTACCGTAAACCCAAAACACTACCCCAGCACTACCCCCTACACTACCCAAACACCATTGCACTACCCTAAACCCTAAAACACTACCCCCAGCATGACCCCTACACTACCCAAACACCACTGCACTACCCAAAACCCTAACACACTACCCCCAGCACGACCCCCTACACTACCCAAACACCACTACACTATCCTAAACCCTAAAACACTACCCCCAGCACGACTCCCTACACTACACAAACACCACTGGACTACCCTAAACCCTAAAACACTACCCCAAGCACGACTCCCTACACTACCCAAACACCACTGCACTACACTAAACCCTAAATCTACCCCAGCATGACCTCCCACACTACACAAACACCACTGCACTACCCTAAACCCTAAAACACTACCCCCAGCACGACCCCCTACACTACCCAAACACCACTGCCCTAAACCCTAAAACACTAACCCCAGCATGACCCCCTACACTACCCAAACACCACTGCACTACCCTATACCCTAAAACACGACCCCCTACACTACACCAACACAACTGCACTACCCTAAACCCTAAAACACTACCCACAGCATGACCCCCTACACTACACAAACACCACTGCACTACCCTAAACCCTAAAACACTACCCCCTACACTACACAAACCCCACTACACTACCCTAAACCCTAAAACACTACCCCCAGCATGACCCCCTACACTACACAAACACCACTGCACTACCCTAAACCCCCCTACACTATACAAACACCACTGCATTACTCTAAACCCTAAATCAACCCCCAGCACGACCCCCTCACAACACAAACACCACTGCACTACCCTAAACCCTAAATCAACCCCCAGCATGACCCCCTACACTACCCAAACACCACTGCCATACCCTGAACCCTAAAACACTACCCCCAGCATGAACCCCTACACTACCCAAACACCACTGCACTACCCTAAACCCTAAAACACTACCCCCAGCACTACCCCCTACACTACACAAACACCACTGCACTACCCTAAACCCTAAAACACTACCCCAGCACTACCCCCTACACTACCCAAACACCACTGCACTACCCTAAACCCTAAAACACTACCCCAGCACGACTCCCTACACTACCCAAACACCACTGCACTACCCTAAACCCTAAATCTACCCCAGCACGACCCCCTACACTACCCAAATACCACTGCACTACCCTAAACCATAAAACACTACCCCCAGCATGACCCCCTACACTACACAAACACCACTGCACTACCCTAAACCCTAAAACACTACCACCAGCATGATGCCCTACACTACTCAAATACCACTGCACTACCCTAAACCCTAAAACACTACCCCAGCACAACTCCCTACACTACCCATACACCACTGCACTACCCTAAACCCTAAAACACTACCCCCAGCATGACCCCCTACACTACTGCACTACCCTAAACCCTAAAACACTACCCCCAGCACGACCCCTACACTACCCAAACACCACTGCACTACCCTAAACCCTAAAACACTACCCCCAGCACGACCCCCTACACCACCCAAACACCACTGCACTACCCTAAACCCTAGAAAAGAAACCCCCACCCCATGCCCAATCCCCTTACCTCTCACTCCTCGTGGTTCCTCTCTCCTCGTGGTTCCTGCTTCACGTCGTCTCTGAGGGGCGGTGCACGTCGTTGTGAGGAAACGGAACAGCCTCTGTTTCCTTACAACGACATGGATCGATCTACATGTTTTTAGAACGCATGGTCTTTTACCATACATACCTTTACAACAAAATTCTTTGTAAAGGGATGTGTGGTAAATGACCATGCGTTCTAAAAAAATGCGTAGTAATGACTTCGTGATGTACAACGCATGCGTGGTAATGCATGCGTTGTAATGGTATCGCAAAGTAAAAAGTCGTTGTAACGGCTGTTTACCGATTGAAGCTGGCCCCTGTTCTTCAGTGAGACGTTTATTTGATTAATTAGGAGGAAGGAATGTGGTTTTTACCGAAAAGTGCATTCCCGGCTGTTGCATTGTGAAAGTGTCCGCGTGGCCTGGTTTCACTTCCGGTGAGAGAGTGGAAGAGTCTGTTTGGATCTAAAGGAGTTCTGTTGTTGGACGGGGCCGGCGCGACATGTCATCAGAAAACATAGCTAATGGAAAGCGTCCTCCCTGAAGTGTGGAGCAGTGCCATGAGAGGTCAACGAGTGTGCGCCCCACCGCAGTATGACCATACCGCGTGACCCATGTGCCACCTCCAGGGTACGGGAGGCAGAAGCGGCATCGCAGGTCCTCTTGAAGACCGTTGTAGCACTAATTCTACATTTTGGTACTAGGGCATTTTAACTTCGTTGTTCCTGCCAGATACAAAGAGAAGATCCTGTGTTATTCAGTGCCCTCGTTACCTTTTTTGTGGGTTGTGGTGCTGGTCACTTCGCTGCCCCGCCGGTGCACACGACTGGGCACCCCACCTCGTGTGCCATCTGCAGGGCCTCTGCCCTCGGATCACTGGTTTCGGTTTCTGGATTGGCAACATAAACAGTTGCTCCCAAAGGACTAGCCTGAACACTTAGGTGATTATCCCCTGCACCAGCATTCCACAGAAATTCTTTCCTAGCTCTCCCACGTCAACGAGGACGTCATAATAGCACGGCTCCGCTCGCGACACCGTATGACGTCATCGGAGCCATAAGAGGACCTTGTCGGCGTGCTGACGTCAGTTCCACCCATTTTTTCCGTGCCACCGAGGCAAACAGGGGACCGAGACATTTTCACATGTATACATAGTATAATAAATATATATATATTCACTGAAAAAACCATAGGTTTCAGGCACGTTATAGTTAGAAATTAGCATTTAAAAAACCTTAGAAATTCACTGAAAAAACCATAGGTTTCAGGCACGTTATAGTTAGAAATTAGCATTTAAAAAACCTTAGAAATTCACTGAAAAAACCATAGGTTTCAGGGGCGTTATAGTTAGTTGGACATTTCACTCGTACAAAACCATAGAAATTCCCCCGTTATAGTTAGTTCAGCTAACTATAACTCGTGCGCCCATAATGCACTGCTGATGACGTCACATATTACATCACTCATGACATGGTCAGTGACATCACTCATGACATCACTGATGACATCTCAAATGACATCACTGATGACATCACTGATGACATCATCCAGTGAATGTGTGTTTTTCTGAAAATTAAATATGTTTTATATATGTATATCTCAAGGTCGATGGAAGAATAAATGGGTATATAAGTGTCTAAATGGATGATTTTGTTTTGTAAAATTGATTGTATAACTGACTAAGTGTATCTTAGTGAATACATGGGTTAGTGAGTAATGTTTAAATATGAAAATATCTGTATCAGTCTCTCACTTTGTGTATAAGTGGCTGCATGGGTTGGTGAGTAGCTACATGAGTGTCTATATGGGTTATTAGTTGGTTTTTTGAGTATCAGTATGAGTGTCTGAGTGTCTGTATGGTTCGGTGGGGGTATTACTTAGTGCATAGATGCATGAATGAGTGACTCACTGTTTGTATTTGTTGAAGACAGCATGTGTGCAGGACTGTATAGGTGGATGAGTATGTGTATGGGTGTGTTAGTGAGTGAATGTGTCTCAATAGTGTCTTTATGAGTAACTACATATGTTTTAAACTAGTATATGTGAGTATTGGTGTATATAAGTGAGTATATGTGAGAGTGAGAGATTGGAAGAGTTCCTGTACAAATAAGTATGTGTTTCTATAAGTGATTGTTTAAGAGAGTAAGTATGTGTAAGTTTCTGTAGAAGTAAGTGTGGTAGTGTGTGTATAACTGTATATGCAAGTAAATGGATGTTTGATACTTGTTTGCATGTGTGACTATGTGTGTGAGTAACTCTATGGATGAGTGGCGGTGTGTAACAGGATGTATAGGTGTATGAGTACATATGATGAGTGAGTACATGTATGAGTGACTGTATAGGGACTGTTGGTGAATGACTGGATGTGTGTGTAGATCTTGGAATTACTGAATAGGTGTGTTGTAACTGGTATTGGTATGTCCATTGTTTTGAAAATGTTAGTTTGTATTTTTGAGTGTGTGTATCAAAGGTTATATTAGGGTGAGAGGAGGTCTGCCACTCTATCACAAGGATGATGTCATCAGTGATGTCATTTGAGATGTCATCAGTGATGTCATGAGTGATGTCACTGATCATGTCATGAGTGATGTAATATGTGACGTCATCAGCAGTGCATTGCGGGCGCGCGAGTTATAGTTAGCTGAACTAACTATAACGGGGGAATTTCTATGGTTTTGTACGAGTGAAATGTCCAACTAACTATAACGCCCCTGAAACCTATGGTTTTTTCAGTGAATATATATATAGATATATATAGATATACATACAGATATATATCATATGTAGAGATAGATAGAGAGATAGATATAGATATATATAGATATACATACAGATATATATCATATGTAGAGATAGATAGATAGATAGATAGATAGATAGATAGATAGATAGATAGATCTTAAAAATACTTACCATGCGTGGTGAAGGCATTGCGTGATAAAGGCTGCATGGTAAAGGGTGTTTCCTGGCAGGAATAAGGGAAAAGGAAATCCCCTGGGAGTAGACAGATTTCTAACTAATTTAACAATTGTAAGCACTTCTATTTTTATTTGATGGCAATTGAACGTGAGTTGTGAGGTACTGAACGCCTCGACCTGCCCATCTATCAGTGTTAAACCCGGTGATGAGATCCTCTGCAATGGCCAATTGAATGCTTGACCTCAGTGCTTAAAGCTGATTTGGGGCACAGCGGGGAGTTTAGATCTTTCAAGAAGTGGACTTTGAGGGAGCTCTGCTGTTGAATTTATGTTTCTCCTGAGCTCGTGGATGGAACCTTTGGGTGGGGTTCTAGAGCTCGGGAGCAGGGATTCGGAGGGTGGACGGTTGGTGGAGCAGTACGACGTTGTGGGTCGTAGCTTGGGCTGCTCCTGTAAGAAGATCAATAAACGTGCTTCTTACCTGACCCTTTGTGCTTGTGTGTGTAAATACAACATCTACCATGTCATGAACACTGCATGCATCCCTGGATTATCAGCTTTCCATCTGAGAAATATGTTGTCTGCAATTGTTGATGTGCTTCATCAGATGTGGGGCAGTCGTGGTCCTCCTGCCGTCGTGTCTGTGAATAGTTCTGGTATATGCTAAATTGTGGGTCTACAGTGGTTCCATATGTACATTTTCACTGTGTCACCCATCAATTTGGAGCAGCAAATTGAGTGAAATTGTTACTAGCAACATATTGAACACATAGCTGGGTGTGAGTGCCAATGCCATTTTCACAGATTGTGCTCTTCCCCTTAAAAAAAGTTGCAGAGAGAACTAACCCCTACTGTTTCTTTTCTGGGCGGTGCCTCTGTCTATTGAATAAAACATTTGTTTATGTACTCAATGTTAGTAGAATTGCACTTATTTTAAATAAAGTTTCATGCCTTCCTTCCCAAACATCATCCATTTGGGGTAATTTAGTATTTTCAGCATTAATATTTTTCAACGTTATTATTAGTTATTTCACAAATCTTTGTTCAGGGAACAAATAGTTTGGCCTGAGGTTTCACCGAGGGCTGCATTCTCCATAGCGTGAAATTCAACTACAAATGGGAGCTGGCAGCATCCCTAGTCTAGAAACCTTTCTTTTCCTCCTGGCAATTATGGGGTGCAATAAAGTCTGCGTACAGTGTTAAATTTCAGCAGGTCAATCTGCTGGAATTTAACAGAGGAAAAATTCCCAGTAATTACCGGGTCATGCAGATTGTGGAGCAGGAAGCACCAAAATCCTAATGTTGTTCCTCATTATCAGGGTAAAATGTGAAAGAGAGAGGGGCGTGGCTTAGGAGCCCACCATGGCGGACGTGCTTCTGTAGAGCTCCGCTAGCCTGAGCCCATATTAACCAACATCCGTCATTAATCCTGACCCCAGACACAGCTGGAATCACGGAGCGACCAGGGCGGACATCGGTGCCCCCGCGGCGGCTTGACTTTGGCGGAGGCGAGCGACGTTTGCCCGGGCCTGGAGCCGACACGACTGTGGCCTGGTGGAGACGGCGGTCGTGCGCGAGACGCGCTGCGTACACTGGGGAGCGGAGGCCGGCGATCGACGGATCCTGACGTGGGGGCCCTGCCGGCGGATTGCCATTGATCTCCTGGGCTCGCGGCTTCTGGTGCCGGTAGGATCTTGGGCCGGGGGGGCCGGCCGGCGGGCGGGTTTGACTCCCGGGTCTGGGCCTTCCCAGGGGCACTGCGGGCCCCCTCCCTTTTCCCCCTCTTTGATTGGCCGCGGGGCGCGGAGGCAGTGTCCCCGGCCCCCTGGGGGTGCTCCGTGCTGGTGAGGCGCCCGGCTGGCGTTGTGGGCACCGGGAGACATCGGCCCTGGCAAAGGCCTTGAGTGCGGCGGCCGCCATTGTACCCCCTGCCTGCCACCGCGTCTGCGCTCATCATCGGCCCGGAGCCCGCGGCGCCCTACGCCTTGTGTGCGCTGCCGCCATAGGTTGCATTGGCTCGACCAGGCCCCGGGGCGACCAGTGGGGGAGTCAATCGGATAGCTACAGCATCGGTCCTTGGGGAGCCGGGCCGGCCTGCCTCAGCATGGAGGTGGTGGTTTGGGGGCCTGGGCTCCCTCAGGCAGAAGTTAACCCCACATACGGGGAGGAGCACTACTGCAGACACGTGTGCCGCCCCTGGGGCCCGTTCATCCTGGGCAGCGAGATCTACCGGTGCCTCCCTCCGTGTTGTTACCTGCAGACCTGAAGTACCTTGGAGGCACATAGGGCCTGGGTGAGACGGGGCCCGGAGGGCGTGCCGCGGAGCCTCAGACATCCTTTGGCACCCCTCGCTCCCGCATTTTGCTGTTGCTCCAGTGAAGTCGAGGACAGTCGGAGGTGAAGGGCAACCTTAGCGAGGCCTGCTATTGAAGATCCTGGTCGCAGTCGGCCGGGGCGGGGGTCTGGGTCGGGGGTCCGGCGAGTCTGGTCCCTGTAGGGGACCTACTTGGCTGTCCCTCCTTGGTGGCGGAAGTGGCTGGGCTAGGCCTGGTGCGGCTTACTGCCGGGAGGGTCAGATTCCGTGAGGCCCGGCCTGGCGACCTGCCCTGGTTCGGTCTGAGTCACTGCCCATGGCCACGTGGATCTGGCGCTGAGGAGTCCCTCCGTCTGATGAGTGCGGACGACGCAGCAGAGGGGAGCTCCGTTTTATTCGACCTACCTGCACTAGCTGTCAGTTCTTGTTTAACAACTCCGCCTGCCTCTCCTCCTCATAATGGGCAAAGACAAACATGGGACGGCGGCCCCCAAACAGAACACGATGGACCATTATACCACCGTGCCCGCGGGTAAGGAGGGTGCAGAGGGCCTGTCTCCCTACAATGCAACTCTGCTTGCAGCGATCAATCAATCACGGACTGCGCTCGAGGCCCAGATCGGGAGGTCGGATCTGAGGTGTCGTTCCTCCGCCAGGATCTTAGGAGGGCTGTGGACCGGATCGCGGAGGCAGAAACCAGGGTCTCCACGGTGGAGGACACGGTGTCCACCCTCCAGAAGAAAGTCGATAAACTCACCATGGTCACGAGGGAGCTGGCCTCGCGGGCCGAGGATGCAGAAGGTAGGGCGCGGCGCAACAACATCCGCCTAGTGGGCTTTCCAGAGGGTTGCGAGGGCGCATCTATGGACGCTTTCCTCTCTGGTTGGCTCAAAGCGCTGCTGCCACCCGAGGACATGTCCCCCTGTTTTGTGATCGAGAGGGCCCACCGTGCCGTGACTAGAAAGCCGCCCCCCGGGGAGCGCCCGAGGCCCGTGATCGCCCGGCTCCTCAACTACGCCGACCGCGATGCCGTCCTCCGCTTTGCCTAGCTCCATAAGGACAAAATGACATTTGATTCTCATACAATCATGGTCTTCCCAGATTATACCAGGCTGGTGCAGCAGCAGCGACAATCCTTTGTTGCGGCCAAGCGACGGCTCCGGGAGATGAACTTATCCTATGCGTTACTATTCCCCGCCAGGATGAAGGTGATCTTTAACGCAAAGACCTACTTCTTCGACTCCCCGGAGGAGGTATTCACCTGGACAGACGAGAGGCAAAGCCTCAAACCGCACTCGCCACCGCCGCTGAACTCAGACTCCTCGCAAGGGTCCCATAGGAGCGGCCGGAGAGGTGGAGACGCATCAAACCGGCGGCACAGATCTCGATCCAACTGGCAAGCCCAGGGCCACTCTGAGACCGCTGAGTGAAGCAGTTCCCGCCAGGCTCTAGGCTTAATGCTGTGGTAGCTCGTCCTGTTTGGAGTGTGTTGGAACTTAATGCTCTGGGGTCATGTGCATCGGCTCTAGGCGATGTCGGACTATCCACGCCCTTTGACATTTTGGGTAATGTTGGGTAATGTTGGGTTGGGTGGGCTCCATTGGGGGAACTGCTTGGATCTTCCCGTTTGGGGCCCGAGACGTGATGCCACCGCGACAGGTACTCCTTGTTATTGGAAGTATGGGGGTGGGGAGTGGAGGGTTGGGGGATGTTGGGTTTTATGTTGTTGGTTTCCTGTTCAAACACACAGTCACACACTATGCCACAGCTTCTGCTTCGACCGATCTACACGTTGATGTGGGGGGATGACACACGATACAGGTAACTCTCCACTGGGAGAACTTAATATTCTTTCCTGGAATGTACGGGGATTATTGAATAAGATCAAACGGGCAGCAGTACTGCGCTTAGCAAAGCGCTATTCCGCCGATATCCTATTGCTGCAGGAGACTCACCTCCTCGGTAATAAAGCCCTGTGTCTTACTAGGTTTGGGTTCGCCACCGTCTTTCACTCTGGTTTCACGAGGGGCGCGCGGGGTACGGCGATTCTTATCCACCGCCGAGTACCGATCCACATTACAAACCACTGGCTAGACCTGGGCGGGCGCTTCACCATAGTTTCAGGCATGGTGGCCGGCGAACAGATAACACTTGGGAGTGTTTATGCCTCTCCTCCACTGGGCCAGACATTCATAGACAAAATCACACAGCTCTGGGGGGACCTTCCCGGGGGCCTGACGATACTGGGTGGAGACAGGAACGACACTATGGGCACCGCATGACAGATGGCGGGCAGTACCGCTCGGTAGATCCCCCCCCCCGTTTCCAAACTGAACATACTCGCACATACACTGGGTTGGTCTGATTCTTGGCGTGCATTTCATCCCACCGAATCAGGGTTCTCCTATGCATCGGCGGTCCACCCTACACTCTCACGTCTTGATTATATTTTCCTTCCACTCGGCTATATACATAGAGTTGCATACACCTCCATTCTGCCAAGAGGCCTCTCTGATCACTCGCCTGTCCAAATCAAATTGCGCCTGCGGACCCGCCGGATCACGTACAGGTGGCGTATGTCCCCATGGCTTCTCCGGGATGCCAATTATCAGGAGACCCTGCATCGTGCTATTACTGATTACCTTGGGTTCAACGTGGGCACCTCTCCGACGTGTGTCACCATATGGGAGGCTCTTAAACCAACGATTAGGGAGGCGGACATTAGTTTTCGTACAGGGGAAAAACGGCGGCGCTTGGCTCAGGTGAGTGAACTGGAAGACCGCCAGAGCCGACTGCAATCCCAAATGCTGGAGGGCTCTGACCCCAGTTCTTGCCGGAATCTCTTACATGTTCAACAGCAGCTCCACCAGCTCCACACCGACAGTGCTAAAGAGGCGTGGCTGGCGACCCAGCACAGAATTTATCAATGGGGTGACAAGTCCAGTCAAATGCTCCACAGGCTGTGCCAGGTCCGGTCGATCCCGGCACAGGTTCCCCTACTGAAGGCCCCAGACGGCACTATGTGTACCTCCCCCGAGGCCGTGGTCCAAGCCTTTGCTTCCTTTTACGCCGCTCTGTGCGAGGAGCGAGAGGTGATAGCTGAGCCTCTTATAGACGAATTCCTCTCGGACATCCCCCCTCGCCGGTTGTCTGATGAAGTACGTGACTTGCTGGATAGCCCTATCAGGTTGGACGAACTGCAGGCGGCGTTGACTAATATCCACCCAGGCCGGGCTCCGGGTCTGAACGGGTTCCCCTGTGACTTTCTGCGCCCACACATGGCGACCCTGGGTTCCCACTTACTTGGGGCACTGCATGAAGCCCTGGAACAGCGCATTTTGCCACTTGACTGGCGGCACGCTGAAATTGTTGTTTTCCTTAAACCCGGTTGCCCTCCGGAGGACCCAGGCTCTTACCGTCCCATTTCATTGTTGAATTTCGAACCCAAGCTTCTGGGGAAAGTTCTGGTCGACCGCCTTTATACCTGCATTCAAGACCTGGTACACCCAGATCAGTCAGGCTTTATGCCACAGCGCTCCACCAGACACATTATCAGACGAGCCCACAATGCTATCGCAGAGGCCTCCAGCCTGGGTCGTCCCGTGGTGGTTCTACTGGCTGATATGGACAAGGCGTTCGACTCGCTGAGCTGGACTTACCTTTTTAAACTCCTGGAGGCCGTCAACCTGGGTCCACGGTTCATAGCGTATGCAAAGCTGCTGTACACGGACCTCACCACCTCAGTCCGTGCGGCCGGCTGCTGCTCGCCCCCTTTCCCATCCGTAGGGGTACGCGCCAGGGGTACCCCCTATCTCCGCTCCTATTCGCCCTGGCGATAGAGCCTCTGGCCGCATGGGTGCGCCAAGACCCCCTCATCAGGGGACTGGATTGGTCACAGGAGCATTCCGACAGAATTGCGCTTTACGCAGACGACGCCCTGTTCTTCATGTCAGACCCGTGGGCCTCGGGGGCTTGTGTCCTCCAAATTCTCCGTATCTTTGGGGAGACCTCCAGTCTCTTCGCCAATCCGTCAAAATCTACGCTGTTTCCTATTCACGGCGAACAGAGGAGCCAGGCCTGGGCTTCGGAGTTGATTATCGCAGAAACGGGCTTTAAGTACCTGGGGGTCTATATCTCGCGGTGTCCCACCGTTGCCTGGACACACAACATTGCTCCACTACTCCCGGTCGTTCGTGATGAAACGACGATTTGGTCCCAACTACCGCTATCGTTGTACGGCCGATCTGCGATTTTTAAAATGGTGTCCCTACCGAGCTTACTCTATAGGCTCCAGAATTATCCATACCCCATCCCCCGTCGTGGTTTACCCAACTCAACGCACTTTTGAATAGATTCCTTTGGCAAGGGGGCGTCGTTCGTGTGGCGCTCTCAATGTGTACACAGTCCACGTATTGCGGGGGTATTGCGGCTGCAGACGTTCACGCGTACTACTCTGCCTCGCACCTCCTGGTGATTAACGAGTGGTGGTATGGATCCTAGACGGACCCGGCCTACGTCGTGGAACGTATTGCCATGGCAGGTACTCCTTTGCTCCACTTCTTATATAGCAGCACTTCCCTGGATGCACTTCCTCCGGCTTGCCAGATAGTCATCGAGACATGGAGGCGGGTGGTTCGGTCCATGGGCTGGTGGGGTAAGCTGACGGGCGCCACTCCCCTCTGGCAGGGCACTCATTTACGGCCGGTCTCGGCGCTCGCGGAATTCCGCAGGTGGGACCTCATTGGTATATCTACGCTTGGGAACATTATGCAGGGGACCACTCTTAAATCCTTCCAAAGGTTGCAGTCTGATTTCGACCTTCAAAAATCGCAGTTCCATCGCTATCTGCAACTCCGTCATGCCTTGACCCCCCTGACTCGGCAGCTAGAGTCTTTACCAGAGTTCCACCCGCTGGAGGGTCGCCTACTGATGGGGGATCTCGGGGCTCACAAAATCCGGCAAATTTACCAGACGCTCAATACGCATTCCAAGACCACTATCCGCAAAACCTGGGAGGCGTGGGCTGCTGATCTGCCGGCCCTCACAGATGACGATTGGCCCGAGGTGTTGGCAAGCCCTCGGTATGCTGCCGTTTCTACCAGATATAGACTAATACAATTTAAATACCTCCACAGGGTATATTACACTCGTCTTCGGCTTTGGAGAATGGGGGCAATCCAGTCCCCGGTCTGTCTCCGCTGCAGTGCAGACGAGGGGACGTTTTTACATACGGTGTGGGGCTGTGGGGCGTTGCAGCGATTCTGGTCCAGCGTGTTGTCTTGCTTAGGTCATGTCCTGGCGTGGGATATCCCGTTGGACCCCAGACTGGCGCTCTTACATAGCACGGAGGACATTGGGGGGAACCGGTACAAGAGACACCTCTTATTTTTGGGCCTCACCTTAGCTAAGCGCGATATAGCGCAGCATTGGAAGGACGCGTCCCCACCCAGTGTCACTAACTGGAAAAAGGCACTGGACAGGTGCATGTCTGCGGAGATTGTGGTATTTCAGGCGAGGGGGTGTCCTCAGAGGCATGGGAAGATTTGGTCTCGGTGGGCCGCCTATAGTGGTATAGATCTGCCTCCAATGTCGCAGTCCGCCGCTCGTGATCCCATTGAACGATTGGTGGTGAATAATTTACCTGTCTAGTGTATTGATGTCAATGAGACGTGGCTGGGAATTTCCTTGGCTTCTACATGCAATGTTTCCTAAGTATGTACGGTGCGCATTGGGGGGTGGGGGGTTACATGTGTTTCCCGGTCTGATGTTCTGCAGACTGTTGGGGGGGGTTTCACACTGTACCCAGAGACATTATGTTATGCACTTCCTTTATACTTTTCTTGTCGGGCTCCGCCCTTCTGGTACGCTGAAAAATTCAATAAAATCTGTTGTTAAAAAAAAAAATGTGAAAGAGAAGCCACTTATACCACCGAAATAACATCCAACCCCTACTGTTTTGGATTGTATCAACTGCAATAAATAGTGCCCCTTCCTTCTTAACGACTCCCTCTGCAACACTGCTATTGAGTCTCAAACACAGAAGAGGTTAAGCAGAGAGTTCCACAATCCACATCAGTGGGTCGAATGCTATGCAACATAGTCCCAGCCAGGTACATTCTCCACCCCCCTGCCCCCCACTTGCCGCTCAGTGGCATTCCTCTTGTACATTTCACACCCACACCTCATTCATACACTGTAAAGCTCAGTGGTGTAGCGCAAAATGATGGGGCCCCTCTGCAGTATGTGCTGAGTGGTCCTTGAGTCTCCCGTATCTCACAGATATTTATTGGCCTTTGGCTGAACGCCCCCCCCCACCCCCATGAGCTGGGTACTCCAGAAGACTGTGTTACACTCTTGCTAATGCCCTCATTACAAATGATCTGATAACTCAGGCGGGGTGAGTAACAGAATCTAGCCACTCCTTCGGGTTTATACGTTTTGCAGGAACACCACAGCCCCATGTTGTTTCATCCAGAGATTTCTCCTGATGCAAACAGGCCAAGTCTTCAGTTGGAATCTAAGGGAAAATATGCACAAATCAGCACAGTAAGTCCAAATTTCAATGTTATTCCTCAAAAACACCACCCCAGGAATTACTGTGATTCTCAGTAAGGGCAATTGCAGGGCAGGGAAATAAAAACAATTGAAATTCATCACTAGTACGGAGGGCCTAATTTAGCATCAACACATTTTCTGTGGGCGGGGGGTGGAGTTCTTGGACACGGCTTCCTGTTTCAAAAGCAGGGTCCATTGTAAAATTCTAGCCACCCCCTATTTCCATCTCAATACAATACGTACTGCACACTTTTCCCTGAAGACACATATCCTGGCATCTGCATATTATTACCCACAGGGCACAAGGACACCATTAAAACAAACACAGAATGTAATGGATTGCAAATAGTCAACGAGATCCCCTGTGAAGCACGAGTATTCACTACATATATTTGTATTCACTGCAGCAGCTTTGCAAAGAGGGTAACAGTGCTACCGCAATTGCTCTAATACCCCTCCCCTACCGGGTAGTGTGTGTTTTGTGCTAAGCCTATGGAGTGCAGTCATTACTTGAGAGATCCCTTCAGAAGTATGTCAGAGTCATAATCAGTTATCTATGTACTGGGGAATATTTAAGCTGTTCTGTCTACAAATATGGAATATGGAATTGTGAAAGGAACTGTTTGTTTCGCTGAATAGCCCAAGTGGCTACAGCACGGTGCTTATACCACCAAAGAAGGCCCTATGGTAATGATTACCCCTTCTCTTTGTGGCACTTCTATATTTCAATGATATCTAACAGAGAAGGAAAATACACATAAATTCCACTTTAAAGTTAGGGATGCATGTGACAGTTCTGAGATTTTCTCTCCCTTGAGACCTATACGCCAGGATGGCAGCTATACTAATGGTATAACAAACTGTTTATGCCTCCCTGTATTGCTTCTGACTTGAAACAATAAAGCGCTTAAACACAGCGCTCTCAAAATGAGACAAATGTATTTACCACTGCACCTTTAAATGACACACGTATTAAAGGAACTCAGCACTCTCAATCAAAATGAGGCAAATAAACTAATTAAGGTGCTTTCAAAACGGAACATGTGTATTTATTAATACATCACTTTTAAAAGGAAGACAAAATATATTTATTAATGCACTTTCCCAGATGTCAAATGAAAGAAGTTAAATATGAAGAGCAGGTATACAAAGCAGAAAAACATATGAAATATACACATGGAGCAATGAAACTAGTAGCATATATACAAAAAGTAAGCAATAGAAATACATCACCAAAAGAGTGTCTTTCAACATTCTGGCCAGCACGACTGGGGAGCCCTTTACAGTCAGGCAGAAGTCTCGATTGGGAACACCAAAGATTCCCTGTGACAATGTGTCTGTTTCACAGGAGAGCTCCTGTCTGAGCGCCAAGATTCCTTGTTTTTAATACCTTTTACTCATCCCAAGGAGAGATTTCTGGAAACCTCTCCCCCTTCCTTCTGTTGTGAAAGCCAGGCTGTCCGTACCGGTCTGCATTGAGGTCACTCACAGAAGTTGGCCAGGCCCCCATGTTTGCTCCGAGGCAGAGCTGTACATTCCGCACATTTCTCTGGCAAAAACAATCTCAACCCTGTGAATGGTATCAAGTGCGCATCCCACACGATATGTTCCAGTTCACTCTGCACAGTGAAGAGCGAAAACAGGTGAAGAGCAAAACCATTCCCTCACCACCTTGTAACTGTGTGAGAGCACAGAGAATGGAGTCAGTTATACAAAATGGAGTCTATGGTCAATATATTATTCCTCATAGCATCACACCTCCTGCAGAGGCCCCCTCACTTCAGAAGTTCTTGCTTCATCATACCTCTTATTTTAAACATGTGTTCAAGCTCAGCCATGTCAAAAGTCCTGCTTTTGGGGAGTCCAGGAGGTCCAATGCCCTGATTATGACATGGCAGGTGTTTTCCAACCCTTTTTGTGCCTGGGTCAGAATTCTGAGTTGTGGGGTGTTTAACATACATGGTAACTACCGGGTGTTATAAAGTCAGCACCCTTCTTTAATTCTCAGCAAAACAAATCTGTCAGAATTAAACAGGAAGAGTATACAACTTACTGTGACATTCGGACACTCCAGTGCTCAAGATAATGACAGGTACTCCCTCTTTGACAATCACCACTGCAGAATGTAACAAGCATTGACAAAGCCAATAGGTCTGACATTGGCGACAGCCTTTTGGCTTTGCTAAATTTTGTTTTGTTCTATCATGGGTTTTGCAAAACGATATTTTTGGGGAAGACGCCGGGCCTCTATCAATTTAAATAAAACATTGGCTAAAGGCAACAAAACGTTTTTTGGTCTCAAAAAGCAAATATTACCATAGTAGTTCCTGGGACTGAATTGAACTACTTTGTATATGGATGTGCCCCTTGTGAATGTGCAGCATACCGTAACTCACATTGAAGTCAGCCAATGGCTTAAGTCGGCTGACCCATTGCCAAAGAATGATGATGGATTAAACCCAGATCAGTTGACTGGGGGTGAGTGTTTGATTGGCTCAAACGTTCCGTCCATCATCCCCTTTTGTATCGCTTTGTTCGCCCTAAGTTGGCGGGGGTATGCCCAGACGTGGGTCCCTTGCTCACTTTGCCACTGGATTCAAGCAAGCCTGGCTGATGACGGCTGAAATGCCAGAAACCGGTCCTAGGATGCTTGTTTCCGGTCCAGGGAAGACATGGCTTGGCAGTTCGGGCTGGACTGTTCCCATGAGGCACAGGGTCAGACTGATTTGCATATGGCCATGTCTGAACTGGGGTGGTGGAGTGAGCTAAAGAATGATGATGGATTAAACCCAGATCAGTTGACTGGGGGTGAGTGTTTGATTGGCTCAAACGTTCCGTCCATCATCCCCTTTTGTATCGCTTTGTTCGCCCTAAGTTGGCGGGGGTATGCCCAGACGTGGGTCCCTTGCTCACTTTGCCACTGGATTCAAGCAAGCCTGGCTGATGACGGCTGGAATGCCAGAAACTGGTCCTAGGATGCTTGTTTCCGGTCCAGGGAAGACATGGCCTGGCAGTTCGGGCTGGACTGTTCCCATGAGGCACAGGGTCAGACTGATTTGCATATGGCCATGTCTGAACTGGGGTGGTGGAGTGAGCTAAAGAATGATGATGGATTAAACCCAGATCAGTTGACTGGGGGTGAGTGTTTGATTGGCTCAAACGTTCCGTCCATCATCCCCTTTTGTATCGCCTTGTGAATGTGCAGCATACCGTAACTCACATTGAAGTCAGCCAATGGCTTAAGTCGGCTGACCCATTGCCACAGGATACATGCTGGAGTGGATGGAATAAAAATGTTAATGATGCAACAACACAATAATGGATAAAGTCTTGCTGAAAATCCCTATAATTAACTATGTTATAGACATAATCAATCAATCAATCAATCACAGAATTTGTAGAGCGCACTACTTACCCGCGAGGGTCTCAAGGCGCTGGGGAGAGGGAAGGGGGGGGTGCTGCTACTGGTCGAACAGCCAGGTCTTGAGTAGCCTCCTGAAGGTCAGCAGGTCTTGGGTCTGTCGTAGGCTGAGTGGAAGGGTGTTCCAGGTCTTGGCGGCGAGGTGTGAGAAGGATCTGCCGCCGGTGGTTGTTCTTCGAATGCGAGGGACGGTGGCAAGGGAGAGGTCGGCGGACCGGAGCTGGCGGTTGGGGACGTAGAAGAAGAGTCGTATGTTGAGGTAGGCTGGGCCAGTCTTGTGCAGTGCCTTGTGTGCGTGGATGAGAAGTTTGATGGTGATCCTCCTGTCGACGGGGAGCCAGTGCAGGTTCCTCAGGTGGGGGGTGATGTGGCTGTGGCGTGGTACGTCGAGGATCAGGCGTGCGGAGGCGTTTTGTATGCGTTGCAGTCGCTTGATGAGCTTGGCCGGGGCTCCCGCGTAGAGGGCGTTCCCATAGTCAAGTCTGCTACTGACGAGGGCCTGGGTGACTGTTCTTCTTGTGTCTGTCGGGATCCACCTGTAGATCTTGCGAAGCATGCGGAGGGTGTTGAAGCAGGAGGAGGAGACTGCGTTGACTTGCTTGGCCATGGAGAGCGTTGAGTCGAGGATGACTCCCAGGTTGCGTGCGTGGTCGGTGGGTGTCGGGGGTGCTCCCAGCGTCGTTGGCCACCAGGAGTCGTCCCAGGCTGAGGGGTTGGAGCCGAGGATGAGAACCTCTGTCTTGTCCGTGTTCAGCTTTAGTCGGCTGATCTTCATCCAATCGGCGACGGCTTTCATTCCTAACAGTTAACACCAGAACTGTAAAAAGGCAATTGGTCTGGCATTGACTACCACCCTCTTGACTTTGCTAATGTGATTTTTTTTAAAGTAATTGTAAATCTTTATTACAAATAGAGAGGGTTGAAAAGATAGCAAAAGAGACTTGCAAAGACAGATAGAGAGGTTTGTATAGATAGATAGATAGTATTGCATAGATAGATAGATAGATAGATAGATAGATAGATAGATAGATAGACAGAGAGCAAGATAGGTAGACAGGCAGATAGGTACACAGGCAAACAGCACTGGAATGTGCCTTGTGTTCGCATCAAAACCAATATGAAGAGCTGTTAGAACAAGGCCTGCTATCACATCGGGCTTTAAAAACAAATGCAACTCTGAAGTAATAATAAACTAAAAATAGAGGCACTCGCACTGAAGGGAACTACCTTGTGTGCACATGTGCTCCTTGTGAAAGTGCAAAATGTAATTACTCAAAGTCGGCTGACCCATTGCCCCATGATACATGCTGGAGTGGTTACAACAGAAATGGTAATTGTTAGAAATGGGGGTCTCTAGTTGGCAAAGGTAAGTACCTTTGTCCAAATAGGGACCCTTGTTTCTAGTCAGGGTAAGGGGGATACACACTTTAGATAACCCCTGCTCAGCCCCTTGGTAGCTTGGCACGAGCAGACAGGCTTATCCCAAAGGTAATGTGTAAAGTATTTGTACCAACACTCACAGTAACACAGTGAAAACACCACAAATGGACACCACCCCAGTTAAGAAAAATTAAATATCTTTATCTAAACTAAACAAGCCCAAAATGACAAAAATCCAACATACACAGTTAAAAATATGACTTTCAAAATGTTTCAAGAACTTGTACCTAGAAAACTATGGATGCGTGACTTTTCACCATGGTACCTGTAGTTGCGGCAAAGTTCACCAAGCCAAACAGCCGCAGCTTCGGAAAACAAAGAGATGCGACACTCCTGAGACCCTGAGGAGGCGATGCGACAGTCTTGCTGCACGTAGAGGAAGGGTTGCGTCGATTCCGGTCTGTATGGGGAGTGATGCGTCGATTCTTCGTGCCGGTTCCGGCACACAGGTGATGCGTCGGAAGAACTTGCCACACAGGTACGATGCGTGGAAATCCGGGGTGCGGCAGCGATCAATGCGGCGGAGTTGCGCGGCGCTGCGTCGGTCCTCTTCAGCCGCGATCCCTCAATGCGTCGATTCTTGCAGCGATGGCAGGCGCTGCGACGGTTTTCGCAGCGGCGCGGGAAATTCTTCTTGCGTTGTGAAGATGCGTCGGAAAAACAGCCGCAAGAAGAGCGATGCGTCGATTTATGTAGTTCTTTTAGTTTTTTCTCTCTTCCAGCTCCCAAACAGCAGCAGCAACTCAAGAGGCCCACAACTGGCACAGGCACCTCAAGGCAGGTCAGAACTCACAACAGCAGAGTTCAGGGGACCTGGGGGTGAAGTGTTTGTGTCCCTGAGACTTCTGAACAGGAGGCCAGCTCACTTCAGCCACTTGGAGATCTCCTTCAAGCAGGGGACACAGCACACAGCAAAGTCCTTCTCCTTTCCTTGGCAGACCAGCAACTGCAGACCAACCCCAGACACACAGCAAGGGCAGTACTTCTCCTGAGTCTCTCCAGCTCTACTCCTTGGCAAAGGTTCCTCTTGAATTCCAGGAATGATCTAAAGTTCAGGGGTTTTTGGTCTGATACTTATACCCCAAAATGTCTTTGTTCTCTTTGTGCAAGGGGCTCTGAGCCCAGTTCAAACCAGTTCTGGGGGCACTCTGCCAGTGCACAACAACATCCTTTGTCAGTGTGAGCCTTGGTTCCAGACACACCACAGGGGGGCGGAGCCAGCATTGTGGAAGGCAGGCACAGCCCTATTCAGGTACAGGTGCTACTCCTCCCACCACTCCAAATGCAGATCAGGTCTATTCAGCCTAGTGCTGACTCATCCAGACTCCTGGAGCCACTGCACCTGTCACTCCAAAGCCAGACAGTCAATTCACAAACAGGCAGAGGCACACAGGAAGGTTGAACAAGAAAATAGCCACTTTATAAAAGTGGTATTTTCAAACACACAATTTAAAAACCATCTTTACTAAAAGATGTGTTATTAAATTCTGAGTTCTGGGGTACTAAACTCAATTTTTCTATATTATCCCTATGGGAAGATATGCTTGTAGAATGTTACAAAGCATCCCCCATTCTGTCCTATGGGCAAGATAGCCTTTCAATAGTGAAAAACGAAATTGCAGTATTTCACTATCAGGACATGTTACACAAACCAGTACATGTCCTACCTTTCACATACACTGCACCCTGCCCAGGGGGGTACCTTGGGCCTACCATAGGGGTGTCCTATGTGTAAGAAAAGGGAAGGGTAAGGCCTGGCAAGTGGGTACACTAGCCAAGTCGACATGGCAGTTAACAAACTGCGCACAGGCACTGCGGTGGCAGGCCGGAGGCCTCTTTTCAGGGCTACTCATGTGGGTGGCACAATCAGTGCTGCAAGCCCACTAGTAGCATTTGATTTACCCTCCCTGGCACACTTAGTGCACTTTACTAGAGACCTACTGGTAAAACAAATATGCCAATCAGGGAGAACCAATCACAATATCAATTTACACAGGGAGCACTTGCACTTTGACACTGATCAGCAGTGGCAAAGTGCCCAAAGCATCTAAACCAGCAAAAACTAAATCCAGCACAGCCTCACAAACACAAGAGGTAGAGGCAAAAAGTCAGGGAAAACCACGCCAAGGATGCCAGGTCTAACACGTGTCCCCTCCAGCTGAAAAGTGGGGAGAACTACCCACTCTCTTGGGAGTTCTCATCACTAAGGCGAAAGAATCTGGACAGACCATCAGCATTGGCGTGTTCTGTACCAGGGCGGTGTTCCACCCTAAAGTCCATTCCCTATAGGAAGATTGACCACCTCAACAGTTTTGGATTCTCACCCCTCATCTGCATCAACCATCTGAGGGGCCTGTGGTCTGTCTGAACCCGGAAGTGAGTCCCAAACAAGTAGGGCCTTAGCTTCTTCAGCGCCCAGACCACAGCAAAAGCTTCTCTTTCAATTGCACTCCACCTCTGTTCCCTGGGAAGGAGCCTCCTACTGATGAAAGCTACAGGTTGGTCCAATCCCTCGTCATTCAATTGTGAGAGTACTGCTCCCACACCATGCTCTGAAGAATCTGTCTTCACAACAAATTCTTGGGAGAAGTCAGGTGCCTTAAGCACGGGTGCCGTGCACATGGCAGATTTCAGGGCATCAAAAGCGGTCTGGCAGGCATCAGTCCAGATCACCTTCCTGGGCTGCTTCCTTGAAGTCAGCTCTGTCAAGGGGGCAACAATGGTGCCATACCCCTTGACAAACCGTCTGTAGTACCCGGTGAGACCTAAAAAGGCTCTCACCTCTGTCTGGGTCTTGGGGGGCTCACAAGCCAGAATGGTGTCAATCTTTGCTTGTAGGGGCGCCACCTGGCCGCTCCCTACCTGGTGTCCCAAGTACACCACAGACCCCTGCCCTATCTGGCACTTACTCGCCTTGATAGTGTGGACTTCCCTTTGCAGAGCCTTCAACACTTCACAGAGGTGTTGCAAATGTTCCTCCCAACTGGAGCTGAACACAGCAATGTCATCCAGGTAAGCACTGAATTCCTCCAGCCTGGACAGTACCTGGTTGAACAGTCTCTGAAAGGTGGCAGGGGCGTTCTTCAACCCAAAGGGCATAACCAGGAACTGGTAGTGCCCCTCTGGTGTTGAAAACACTGACCTCTCTTTGGCCCCATTGGTTAAGGCAATCTGCCAGTACCCAGACGTTAAATCAAATGTACTGAGGTACTGGGCAGCTCCTAACCAATCAACGAGCTCATCAGCTCTGGGGATGGGTTGCGCGTCAGTCTTGGTGACCGCATTGAGCCCATGGTAGTCCCCACAAAACCGAAGTTCTGGAGTGGCACCGGGTGCAGCAGCTTTTGGCACTAAGACCACTGGGCTAGCCTAGGGGCTGCTTTAGGGCTCTATCACCCCTAACGCCAACATCTTGGAAACTTCTTCCTTGATGCTGGCCCTGACTTTCTCAGCTACCCTGTAAAATTTCTGCTTCACAGGAAGACTGTCCCCAGTGTCCACATCATGGACGCACCAATTGGTGACTCCTGGTGTCAGGGAGAACAGGGAGGCGAACTGTCCCAGCACCTGGAGACAGTCCCTCTGCTGTTCTGGGGTCAGGGTAGGAGAGAGGTTCACCCCATCCACTGACCCATCATGTTCCTTTGCTGACAGGAGGTCAGGAAGAGGCTCACTCTCCTCTTCCATTCCATCATCTGTTGCAAGGAGCATAGTTACTTCAGATCTCTCAAAGTGTGGTTTGAGGCGGTTCACGTGCAGGACCCTCAAGGGGTTCCTAGGAGTCTGCAAGTCAATCAAATAGGTCACCTCACTCTTGCACTCCACCACCTCAAATGGACCAGTCCACTTATCTTGAAGTGCACAAGGCTCCACTGGCGCCATCACCCACACTTTCTAGCCAGGCTGAAATTCGAAAAGAGTGGCATTCTGGTTGTACCATCTTTTCATTTCTTCCTGGCTAGCTTCCAGGTTCACCTGAGCAAGTTTCCTGAAGGGTTGAGTTTGGTTTCGGATGGTCAGCACATAGCTGAACACATCTTGTGGGGTCTTACCAGGAGTTCTCTCCCAACCCTCCTTTACCAGACTCATAGGTGGTGAGAGGAGACAGAGCCTCGCGGGCAGACCGGACAAGAAGAGAAGGACCGGAGGCTCGCCGGCTCCCCTCTGCTGCTTCCCGCCTTTCTCCCGTGAGTGGAGCCGACGAGAGGTAGGAATCCTCCCGGCTCCCATGCAATTCAGCCAACGGCTGGGAGCAGAACCGCTCAGCCCCCAAGGGAATGGTGAGTGGGGCTGAGCTTCCATGCAGTAAGCTCTGGTCGCCGTGAGGGCGGGAGCATCATTCATTTTGAGCGAGAGCAGAGGAGGGGGAGCAAGGTGTCGGCTTCCCTCCCCCCTCGACATCCGAGATTGCCCTGAATCCTTTTTGTGTTGCCCTCAGTTTAGGGCAAGAATCGGTGTTCGCAGCTGCACCGCCAGATCGCGGGCAGCTGCTTGAAGAGCACATAGTAGGGAGAGCCCTGACTTTTGGACAAAGGGCATCACGGGGGAGCCCAAGACGGGCCCCGCGAGGATAAGGTCAGACGGCCTGGAGATCTCCTCCATGTTTTGGTTGGGCATAAGGCCCTGAGGTGATGTGTGCACCTCATTAGTGTTACTGTGGTACACTGGTGATTTAGGATGTATGCCTAAGATGTTTATGCCTAATGTGTGGTGCTAAGAGCACCTTTACCAGTAGTTACTGGTTGGTTTCTCTAACTGTAAAATTGTGAGTTGTGATGGTTCTGACAGTGGCCCGATTGGCACTGTCATGTATATAATCCCTGTGAAGTCATACTAAGTGCCAGATGGCACAGTGTACAAAAATATGATTACGTTCTAATGTGTTTTATGAGTAATACAAAGGCTATTTTTGATATAACCTTGTGTGGAGTTTCTTTTGTGGTGTGCCTAGTGTGTCGCTGCTGTGTGTGTGTGCTGCGCAAACACTTTAATACATTGCCTCTGGGATAAGCCTGACTGCTTGTGCCAAGCTACCAAGGAGGTGAGCAGGGGCTATCTTCAGCGTGTAACTCCCTTGCCCTGACTAGAGTGGTGGTTTCTGCCTGGCTTAGGCACATGCCCTAGCCAACCAGAAATCCCATTTCTAACAGTCACCCACTGCCTGTATTTCTTAGTGTTCTTAGGCAGATAGGATTCCTGGACCATCTCTTTGTCTCCTAATGAGACAAGGGTCATAACTGCTTGCTCCCCCGTTCACTAGGAACCAATTCCTCCCCGAGCGCTACACTCACTAATCCCGGTGACGGAGCACCAGTGGGTGCTGGGGGTGCGTTGGGGCACTTGGGATCTCTTGCAATGTGGCCCACCTGACCACATGAATAACACTTGGGGGGACCCCGGTTGTCGTGCCTGCCCTTAGGGGGCCAGGACACCTTAGGCTTGGGGGGCTGCGATTCCTTACCCTGGGAACTGTTTTGGGGCCCTTTAGAGAACTCCTTTTGGTTACCCTTGTCCCCCCCCACTCTTCTGTTGGGGACCCTGCCCACCCTTGGCTGGGTTACCCACAATCCCCTTGTGGACCCTGGTGCTAGTCCAGCGGTCCGCCTCCTTAGCAAGCTCCCTGGGATCAGTTAGCTTACTATCCAATAGATGCTGGCGCAGCTCTGGAACACACAGACTACTCAAGTGCTCCCAACCAATTAAGTTGTACAACCCCTGGTAATCAGTTACCTTGCTGCCCTTCACCCAACCTTCCAGTGCACGGTTATACATGTTCACACATTCAACCCAAGTATGCGAATCAAGCTTCTTAAAGTTCCTGAACTTCTCTCTGTACTGCTCTGGGGTGAGCCCATACCTGAGGCATAAAGCCTCCTTCATATGGGCGTAGGTCAGGGTACCCGCCTGCTCTAAAGGTGGTAGGGTGTCCCTCCCAGAGGCCTCAAAGTGTTTCCACAGGCCCGCCCCCCAATGCTTCTCAGGAACCTCATTCATCCTTAAGGCTATCTCATACGCCATAAACCATGCATAAATATCATCACCCCTCTGGTAATTCTGCACTAGGTCCTTGGGTATATAAACCTTACCCCCTTGCACTGGCTTTACGCTGCCACCATTTTAACTGGACTCCAGTTGCTTGGCCTTAATGTCCAGTTCCCTCATGCTCAATTCATGAGCCAAAAGCATCTTTCTCTCTTCCAAGGCTTGAGCTTTCTTGCTCTCCTCTGCCTTTTTTTGCATTTCCATTTCCATCTGCTTCATTTTAAGCCTCAGGACTTCTAGCTCATGCTCTCTGACCCTTTGGTTTTCCTCCCGCTCCTCTGGGGAAAGACTTCCAGCAAAATGGTGGCTGCCAGCCCTGGAGGCTGCTCTTGACACAGGCAGATCCTGTGACCTGAAACCATTCCCTCTTGCATCCTCATCCACCTCTGCATCACCTGTCTCCCCAGCCTCTTCGGCCTCTCACCAGGCCCTTAAGGCCTTCTGTAGCTCCTCCTTCCTGGAGCTGCTTTTCATGGGACATCCAAAATCTTTGTAAAATGGCTTGAGCTGATCTACTCTGTAGATATGCAAAACCTCAATTTCAAACTCCAATTCTGCCATCTCACTTGCTGGTTTACCCTTCTGAGACATGATGCGTGGATACTTTTAAGGGTCACTCAAAAATAGAACCAAAAACAAAACACAGTATGTGGTTGCGTAGTGGTATGCGCTAAACTAGTGATGTACACCAATCACTGTGGGTCAAGTACAAATACAGATTCAAATCCTCACCACTGACCACCGATGTTAGAAATGGGGGTCTCTAGTTGGCAGAGGTAAGTACCTTTGTCCAAATAGGGACCCTTGCTTCTAGTCAGGGTAAGGGGGATACACACTTTAGATAACCCCCTTAGTAGCTTGGCACGAGCAGACAGGCTTATCCCAAAGGCAATGTGTAAAGTATTTGTACCAACACTCACAGTAACAAAGTGAAAACACCACAAATGGACACCACACCAGTTTAGAAAAATAAAATATCTTTATCTAAACTAAACAAGACCAAAACGACAAAAATTCAACATACACAGTTAAAAATATGACTTTCAAAAGGTTTCAAGAACTTGTACCATAGAAAACTATGGATGCATGACTTTTCACCAAAGTACCTGTAGTTGTGTCACAGTTCACCAAGGCAAACAGCTGCAGCATTGGAAAGCAAAGAGATGCGACACTCCTGAGACCTTGAGGAGGCGATGTGACAGTCCCACTACACGCAGAGGAAGGGTTGGACGATTCCGGTCTGTATGGGGAGTGATGCGTCGATTCTTAGTGCCGGTTCCGGCCCGCAGGTGATGCTTCGGAAGAACTTGCCGCACAGGTACGATGCGTGGAAATCCGGGGAGCGTCGGCGATCGATGTGGCGCTGCTTCGGTCCTCTTCAGCCGCGATGCGTCGATTCTTGCAGCAACGACAGGCGCTGCGACGGTTTTCGCAGCGGCGCGGCGATGCGTGGAAATTCTTCTCGCGCCGTGAAGATGCGTCGGAAAAACAGCCGCAAGAAAAGCGAAGCGTCGATTTCTGTAGTTCTTTGAGTTTCTTCTCTCTTCCACCTCCCAAACAGCAGCAGCAAAGACCAGAGGCCCAAAACTGGCACAGGCACCTCAAGGCAGGTCAGAACTCACAACAGCAGAGTTCAGGGGAGCTGGGGGTGAAGTCTTTGTGTCCCTGAGACTTCTGAACAGGAGGCCAGCTCACTTCAGGCCCTTGGAGATCTCCTTCATGCAGGGGACACAGCACACAGCAAAGTCCTTCTCCTTTCCTTGGCAGAACAGCAACTGCAGGCCAACCCCAGACACACAGCAGGGGCAGTACTTCTCCTCAGTCTCTCCAGCTCTTCTCCTTGGCAAAGGTTCCTCTTGAATTCCAGGAATGATCTAAAGTTCAGGGGTCTTTGGTCTAATACTTATACCCCAAAATGTCTTTGTTCTCTTTGTGCAAGGGGCTCTGAGCCCAGTTCAAACCAGTTCTGGGGGCACTCTGCCAGTGCACAACAACATCCTTTGTCAGTGTGAGCCTTGGTTCCAGACACACCACAGGGGGGCGAAGCCAGCATTGTGGAAGGCAGGCACAGCCCTATTCAGGTACAGGTGCTACTCCTCCCACCACTCCAAATGCAGATCAGGCCTATTCAGCCTAGTGCTGACTCATCCAGACTCGTGGAGCCACTGCACCTCCCCAGCCCCTGTCACTCCAAAGCCAGACAGTCAATCCACAAACAGGCAGAGGCACACAGGAAGGTTGAACAAGAAAATAGCCACTTTCTAAAAGTGGTATTTTCAAACACACAATTTAAAAACCATCTTTACTAAAAGATGTGTTATTAAATTCTGAGTTCAGGGGTACTAAACTCAATTTTTCTATCTTATCTGCTTGTAAAATGTTACAAAGCATCCCCCATTCTGTCCTATGGGCAAGATAGCCTTTCAATAGTGAAAAACGAAATTGGCAGTATTTCACTATCAGGACATGTTACACACACCAGTACATGTCCTACCTTTCACATACACTGCACCCTGCCCAGGGGGGTACCTTGGGCCTACCATAGGGGTGTCCTATGTGTAAGAAAAGGGAAGGGTAAGGCCTGGCAAGTGGGTGCACTTGCCAAGTCGACATGGCAGTTAACAAACTGCGCTCAGGCACTGCGGTGGCAGGCCTGAGACCTCTTTTCAGGGCTACTCATGTGGGTGGCACAATCAGTGCTGCAAGCCCACTAGTAGCATTTGATTTACCCGCCCTGGCACACTTAGTGCGCTTTACTAGGGACCTACTGGTAAAACAAATATGCCAATGAGGGAGAACCAATCACAATATCAATTTACACAGAGAGGACTTGCACTTTGACACTGATCAGCAGTGGCAAAGTGCCCACAGCATCTAAGCCAGGAAAAACGAAATCCAGCACAGCATCAAAAACACAGGAGGTAGAGGAAAAAAGTCAGGGAAAACCACACCAAGGGTGCCAGGTCTAACAGTAATAATACAACAACACAATAATGGATAAAGTGTGGCTAAAAACCTTTATAATTAACTATGTTATCAAAATAATTTTAGTAAAAGCACATGTTCTTACTTAACACCAGAAGTTTAAAAAGCCAATTCGTCTGGCATTGGTACCACCAACTTGCCTTTGCTAATACTTTTAAAAAAAAAAAAAGGTTTTGTAAATCTTTATTACAAATAGAGGGGGTTGAAAAGATAGCAAAAGAGACTTGCAAAGACAGATACTGAGGATTGTATAGATAGATAGTGTTCACATCGGACTGGGAACAGAAACCAGCCCTGGCATTTCCTCTTGACGGGCCTGGGGGGTGGTGGGGCGCTTGGTGTCAAGCACTGCTGCCACTTTTGTTACAGGAGGCCGATTTTGAAGCATTGCTGCAAAATTGGCCTCCAGTATCAAAACCGGCCCCTACAGGTCAAAAACTGGCACCCACCCTTCCGGCCCAAGGGGGAAACTCCTGGTGCCCGCTACGGCCAGTCCAGCCCTGATAGTGTTGCATAGATGGATAGATAGATAGATAGATAGATAGATAGATAGATAGATAGACAAACAGCACTGGAATGTGCCTCGTGTTCGCATCAAAACCAATATGAAGAGCTGGTAGAACGTGGCCTGCGATCACATCAGGCTTGAAACA
This sequence comes from Calotriton arnoldi, assembly GCA_963921515.1. Classification (NCBI taxonomy): domain Eukaryota; kingdom Metazoa; phylum Chordata; class Amphibia; order Caudata; family Salamandridae; genus Calotriton; species Calotriton arnoldi. The sequence continues at coordinate 1,528,446 of CAWUFW010003874.1, read as the reverse complement.
CAAATGCAACTCTGAAGTACTAATAAACTAAAAACAGAGTCACTGGCGCTGAAGGGAACTACCTCGTTTGTACATGTGCTCCTTGTGAAATAGCAAAATGCAATTACTCAAAGTAGGCTGACCTATTGCGCTATGCTATATGCTGTAGTGGGTGGAAGAAAAATGTTAATGACACAGCAACAGGCCAATGGGTGATGAGCGCTGGCTTAATCAGTTCAAAAGATTTAAAAATCTGCAAAGCGTTACAAGGTGTTCCACAATGTAAAGGGCACTTCAAATAAGCAATGGCTGAAAGAGGCTGACCCAAATAGGCCAATAACTGTGAAGATGTGACTCAAAGCCCACTCTCTGTATATTCTTAGTAATACATTCCCTTTGCTGGACCCAGTACTAAATTTGAGCCGGTGGTTTCCTGTGCTTGGCACCAGCACTTAATTGTCAGCACCAGGGCTTATAACAGTCTGCCACAAGGAGGCGTTGTATGCCTAATTTAGGTATGAGCCCAACCACAGCTGTTTAATAATTCAGTATACATTAACAATGACTAATACCTGCCACCCAAGCCATTCTTACCTTTGGGGGCTTAGAATAGTATGAATTGTGACACTTGTAAGAGTGTGATGGTTAGTTGTTGTGTTAGTACGGTCATAGGCAGCGCTCGCAGAGCAACAGATGGTGCAAGCTGCAGTGTTGTCCTGACGAGGGCCCTGGCACTTATTTCTTTTTTACAAATTAAACACTGGCTGGACCTGATCTACCAACTGTTGATAAAGCCACTGGTTTGTCTTTGTTAGTGCCTCTAACATATGCACTCACAGAGCTAAATAAATACAAGCAGACCGACTCACTTATTGACAACCATTCACACAGAACAATAAACATACAGGTAGCTTGCTTTTTATACAAAGAGATATACAGGGACCCACACACAAGCATACAGATACCCATACACAGAACAAGAAACATGCATGCATCCATGCACAATTACCAGATATATAGGCATACAAAACCAGAAGTAAACATTCCAATTGGCATAAAGGAACTCTGGTGTGCAAAAGAACAGTCATACACAAATATGTGCAGCAAGATACATACAGTTATTCATCAGGGGGCAAAGGGGGAAATGAATCATGAGAACATTATGATGTGCAGCTGAGGGCAAAGGCTGCTGTGCAGCAGGGACACAGGCCAGGAGACATTTACCAAGGGGAATTCTATAGAAAATGCACTGGGGGGGCTCAACAGCATATGTGCCCGGGCAATTTGCAATACAGAAAGAGGCCACAGACACTTCTGCAGTCCCTTCAGTAATATGAATCACGCTGGCGCTGGATGTGCAGCAGCCCCTTATTTGCAAGGCGGTGGCCCCATGCAAATTAAGAGAACACCTTGACATTGTGCACACAATGTATTACAGATGCGAGCGCATCGGCAAAGAAGGTGGCAAGAGGTGCACTGATTGTGTAACACATAAAGGTGGGGCACAAATTGTGTGCAACCTGGTGGTTCTGATTGGAGTAAGGGAAAGGAGGTCCCAGGAAACCTTTAGGCACATTCTGCAGGCAGGTGCAGTCCTTCACTGATCCACCTGTGGGGGAATTCTGGCTCCCTTAAGCATGAGGCCTGCAGTGAAAGGCAGACTGGTGGCTCCAAAGAGCTGGTTTACCTTTCAATAATGCACTGTTCACACCTAGGTGTGAGTTTGTGCCTCACTGGGAACAGCGCACTGACTATAGTAGGCTGCACTCTCCCAGTCTGTGTTTAGTGCACTCAGTTAAGGATGCACCATAGTGCAGAGTGGAACAGTGCACTCTATTTGTAATACAGTGCCAGTCATTTGCTTCAGTAGTGCACATTTGATGGGCCACGGGGATGTGCACCTGGAGAACAAAGGACAATATGCACTGTGGGAGCACAGAGTGATGTGCACAAGGTGAGCACAGGGTGATGTGCATCGCCGAATCACTGGAAACTGCATCAGCAAAGCAAATTATTATGGGTAAAAAGATATACAGGGCGTGTTCTGCCTCTCTGGTTCAAGTAGTGTCTAGACAGAGCTCTTACTGGTCATCAGGAGAGCCGTGAGTGTTGTGCAGATCACAAAGACAAACTATTAGAGGGAACGCCAAGGACAACTAACAAAATGGGACATGAGGACGTTTCCTCGTGTCTCGTATCAGTGTGTTTGAAAAGCTGATATGTTTATAACTATTATATTATATGAACTATGATTCGATAGACCATGGAAATACCCTTGCCAGAGCATGAGTCCTAGTTCCTCCAGGCTATTAATACTTTGAGCATCTGGGGACATTTTATTGAGTTTCATAGACCTTTACCATTGAGGTGCACCTTTTGCATGTGTTATTTCATGGACAGAGGAGATATTGTCACCTCTATTACCATGGACGTCAATAGGGGGGGGGGGGGGGAGGTAGCGGAAGTGGCATCACACGCCCTTTGACCTTCATTTTCAAACGCACACACATGCTAACATTCACACTCTCTCTCACATAAACACACCCTCACCCGCAAGCACACACACAACCTACATTTAAAACCAGTTTTTTTACTTACCTCACCTGCCAGGCAAGGCATTATTCCAGCTAATAAATGGTTATAGAAAGTCATTTGACTACACTAATAGTGAATAATGTAGTATTATTCACTATTAGTATAATAACAAATTGACAGAAAACAAGGAGAGTGTAGCCCAACCGACGTCCATAAGGACGAACTGCCACTGTCCTCCAGTCACTCATTTTCCCACCTCTGAGGCTAAGGGTCGCAAAGACAGTGCCAGGGGTCGCAAGGGCCAAGCCAGGGGTCACAGCTGCGACCCCTGGTGACAAGTAAATGACGTCCATGTCTATTACCATCTCTAATCCGTCACTCAGATGACCATGCCAAGCGTATGATTTACCGCGGGGGCACCGGAAGATGTCAGAGGGCTTGGGAGGCGCTGCCCCAGCCCCTGGTCCTGCAGCGTGTGAGAATCAGAGAGCTGCCTCTACATTGTATCAGTTGTGAGAATATTGGACAGCGGAGGACCCGAGGAGCACCAGCAGTTGCAGGAATGACTGAATACTGATCAAGACAAAGTCTGCCAATGGGGACGCGATAATCACTGCAGACTTTGGGCTGGGGTGTGACCAGTGCTTTAAATGGGAAAAAATAAGTGCAGGTACTCATTAAAATGAGCTAGAGGTGTAGTGAGGGGGCGGGGCTAGGGGCGGGGCTAAAGGCAAGACATGATGATACTTAACAACTTCTATATTAGTTGCAGCACATACCAAAACACATGAGAAATGTGTTTATATAAACAAAGCAGGTTAACTCATTACACAAAATGAAAGAGAAATGCAATAATATGTTAACATTTCCTTTTTTACCCCCACATCGCACCAAAGCTCTTATTGCACCAAGCACATGAAGCAACTCATCATGACCCTCCCCAGAAGATATCTCTCGTCTCTTCCATCAATCTATCCATTCATCCTTTCATCCTACCATTTACCTGCTGATGTCCACCATTTAACCTTTACATTCTATCGTCTATTCAGTCTTTCATCAATCATTCAGTTTTCACCATTCCGTCTATCCACCTTTCATATCCAAACCTATCCATCCATCCATCTCCAAACCTATCCATTCATCCTTTCACTCATCCATCTCTTTATCCACCCTTTCCCTCATCCATCAATCCTTTCGCTCATCCATCAACCCTTTCACTCCTTTATTCCATCCACCCTTTCACTCAATCCCTCCTTTCACTCATCCATCATCCAGCCTTTCATCCATCCATCCTCCCTACCTTTCATTCATCCATCCAATCTTTCACTTATCCACCCAACATCCGCCCTTTTATCCCATCATCCACCCTCTTTCACCCATGCATGCTTTCACTCATCCTTCCATCTATTCATCCATCCATCCATCCATCTATACATCCACTCTTGCTCACTCACTCATCCATCCACTCACTCATCCACTCACCCACCAACCCTCCCTTTTACGTTATTTATTAATCTTTGTCGCCGAGCAGACATGTCCAAACAAAGTGCCACACATTTTCTTTAAAGTACCTCCCGACAGTGTTTTGATTCTCTCTCTCTTTTTCTTTCATTTTTTTCTTACAAAAACAGGCATACACACAAACATAGCAGACACACAAAAGACTCCGGTATGATAAAAGCCATCTTTTCTCTTCACCTACCATGGCTTTTTTAATTGCCACCAGGGCCGGACTGGCCTTAGCCTGATTGCCACTGCCAGGGAACTGACATGATTCCTGTGCTTGCAGGAACGCACAGGATAGTGTGAATGTGATTGACAGCACAGGGCCTGAATGGACCCTGCTCTGTCAAGCACAGCGTGATGGTAAGCACCCGGACATTATTCAAATGAGCCCTGCTGAATAGCTCAGCTGGGGCTCAGATCAGGGCTACAGAAGCGGCGCCTTAGCTGCCAGAGACACGTTCCACTCCTGCTCACCAGCACAGCCAATGAGCCTACCTTTTCATGAGTACCGGTACTCTCCAGGGCAGTAGAGAAGTGCCGGTACTCAAAGTGATAAATCTAAGAAGTGCCGGTACTCAGTACCGGTGAGTACCGGCCCATTTAAAGCACTGGGTGTGACTTCATCTCCCAGCCTGCTGATCGCCCATTTGGGCGGGCCCTGCAAGCACTTCTGCCGTCGTGCTAGGAAGGCGCAAGAACTTTCTTACCCCGCTGCGTGGGACGCGCCTGAGGCAGGGTCGGGCAACCGCCTTTTGGCGGGCCAGCTTCTGGTGAAATTGATCCTAAGGTCCCCCGAGGCTCCACAGCTTGTCTAGAAGGTAGGACTGAAACGGTATCTGATGATGGGGGAACAGGAAAACGGCAAATTCCAGCAACCGGGGGAATGGGTTTTCAACACCTACGTCATCCATCACAAACTACCCGACGATTGTACTGGGGGGGTAATTACGTCATAACTTTAGCAAGTAGAGGAAAGAATTGACGCAGGCTCAACATCCAGGGAGGTAACCATTATCCACTTGGACTTGGGCCCAACTCCCGAGCTACCTTGGATGGTGCGCATCATATGGAGGGGGAGGGGGCACCTCCAATCCAGCGAAGCGACCCTCCTTGTTACTCCATCTATATCTAGCAGTAAGCCCCCCCCACCCCATTTCAGCAGGCCCTCCTGTAAAATAAAAAAATTAAAAAAGCAGGGGCGTAAGGCAAAGACCTCCTGCAAAGCCGGATCAAGGCCGGCGCAGAGATTGAAAAGTGGGGGTAGCAAAAATGGCTACTTAGGGGCACAGACCTGAAAAAAAGCCCTGGAATTTGAGAATGCCATTTCTGTGCTCCATCTGCTTTAAAAGTTCATAGCAAAAACGGCAGCTACTTAAAACGACTTCTGTAGGAAATTGAATTTATATCCTTAATCAAGGAGGAGCTGGAACTCCGGCCCGGCGCCTCTTCTTCTTCAGCTATTGACCCCCGGCACATTGGTGATTGCACACAATGGACCCAGCCAGCCCAGCCACAACAGCAGGTGAGTAAGCCCGCCATAAACGACAAACCAAGAACCCTAGGAAATCGGTCATGCAAAAGAAACCCCCCAGGCAGTTGGGTCTGGCCAGGAAGAGGGAATTACCAATGTCAGAGGGACTAATGACCTCCAGCAACAAGCATTGGCATAGCCAATAGGTCTCGCTTTTGGGACCTTATAAGTATTTAGTTTTGCAGCACAATATCCTTGGTGCAACAACATCAGCTGTTGCATGGCTAAACCTTGTACCTTATAAGTGTTTAGCCATGCAACAGTTGATGTTGTTGCACCAACGATATTGTGCTGCATAACTAAATACTTATAAGGTCCCAAAAGCGAGACCTATTGGCAATGCCAATGCTTAGTCCAATGATAGTCCACCAAATGCAGATGTCATACACCTGCTGGCTACAGACAGGATATGTGTGGGATGTTTACGGTCAAGCCGTCTGGAGGAAAGATAACGCTAACAGAATTGTGCTGTAGAACATTACAGCATCCGAGTGATTCAGCAAATAGTGATGTGTGAAGGCCCTGGTGGGGAGTGAGGAGAGGGGGTGTGGCTGGGATGACACGCCAAGAAGAGGGGCTGGGGAATTCTACCCACGGCAAAAACACAAAGGGATGGCGTGCAAATGCAACACGTAACCACGTATTACTTCAGCTTCAACATGTGAAAACAATAGGTTTCAGTGTCTCTTTGTCCCAGAGATCGAGGGAGGCGGGCGGGGGTTGTGAGGGAAGAAAGATAGATTAAAGAGAGTAAAAGAGATGAGAGAGAGAGTAAAAGAGATGAGAGAGAGTAAAAGAGATGAGAGAGAGTAGAAGAGATAGAGAGAGAGAGTAAAAGAGATGAGAGATAGAGAGTAAAAGATGAGAGAGGGAGAGTAAAAGAGATGAAAGGGAGAGTAAAAGAGTTGAGAGAGATGAGAGAGAGAGAGAGAGAGAGAGAGAAAAGCATGATGCAGGGATCTCCTGGTACAAATCCTCTGTTTGCCGGTAAATTCACTGTGTAAAATCTACCCCGATCGTTGATTTGGAGGAAGGACATGAATCCACAAGAATATAAAATTGGCAAGCGACATCCATAGACATACCACAAAGATAATCAACATAAGCGTAAAAAACGATTCTGGACTACAAAACCCATTTTGTAAAGGAAGCAACACAAGTCAAATAGGTAAGAGACCATGGAGGAAACTACATCTCCCAGCAGACACTGGTGGTACAAATAATGAGCTGCTGCACAAGTGCCGCTGAAAATGTATGACCAGTGAAACCAGAGGATCCAAGCACTGCCACCTGGTAGGGTCTGCAAGAGTCGTCCGCATCGCCGCCTCGGGTAGCCATGGTGACATGCACGAGAGAGCTTCAAGCGTCTCAGAATTAAGAAGCGAAGACGACTCGGTTCTGAGACTGCATGCAAGCTCGATGGTCAAGGCAAGTCAATGGGAGCTGTGCCAACCAATTGCTTGCGGGGCTCTCCGATCACGTGATGGAGTGTGCTGCAGAGCGAAGGTTAAAGTCTTTTAGTCACGGACTGTAGAGCGAAACAGAGGAGCTGGGTTACGGTACCGAGTGCCGAGGGAGCCGGAGCCTGCACAGGGCTGACATCGGCAGCCATGTTATATGCAGGCAGCAAGCTGGAACAAGCACGCGAGAAGAAGAAAAAAAAAAAGGACGCAAGTGGTGCGAAGGCAAAAGTGAAAGCAGGGGTGCGTGCGACGGCAAGCACGCTAGTGGAAAATGAAGATGAATGCACGTCGCGCGCGAGAAAGACAGATGGCAGCTGTGAGGCACGCGCTTGAGCGCGTAACCGCAAGCTGGTGGCCGGCAAAAGCAGCACTTTAAAAACCTGCTTACTAAATGTCTCGCAGAGTGCGCATGCGCGCTGGCTCAGGCGAGACTTAAAAACCAGATGCCTCAGGCCCTGAATCCACAAGAGGGCAAGAAATCCCCTAAAGGACACTTACAACTCCCTCCTGCTTGCTTCCCATACGTCATTGTTTTAGAAAATGTTCCCTCTTTGGAGCGAGGATCCCGTGAAAATGCTGAGTCACTAAAACGAAAGATGGCCCATTGGTTAAGGAACAAGCATTTGCAATGCAATAGGTCTCGCATTTACGAGCGTTTGAGTTATTGGCAATACAATAGCTTAAACTGTCGCAAATGCGAGACCTATTGCATTGCAAAATACTAGCGCCCATGCGGCGCTTTCACATTCATGGATGCTGCGCCCCTTTCTTTAGACAAGCCGCGTCTAAAGAAATGGGCATGGCCAACATTAAAGTGAAACCGCGGCATGGGGCGCTTTCACAAAAAAAAAGCATCCGTTTGTCAAGTTAACAAACTGATGTTTTTTTTCTGTAAAAGTGCCTATGCCGTGCTTTCACTTTAATAGCGGCTGTGCACCTTTCTTTAGTCGTGGCTTGTCTAAAGAAAGGGGCGCGGCCTCCATGAATGTGAAAGCACCGCATGGATGCTAGTAAACAAAAAAAATAATAATAAGTAAGCACGGTTGCTATACGTAAAGCGGACCGCGCTGCTAAAATAAATAAAGAAACGTGGCCGCTATAGTTAAAGCGGACTGCCATTGGTAATTAAAATAAAAGTGGGCGGGGTGCTACGACGTGGAGGGTGGTATAGGGGCAAATCATTAAACAAAATAGTGCTCACAGCCAAGATAAAGCAGACCGTGTAACAAGACAAGTAAAAGGTCCAGTCGTTATGGGAGGTAACAAATGCAGACAAGGAGGGAACCAAGGAAGGACTAACGAGTCTAATAATGACTCGAAAGCCAGCGTTTAGGAAGGAAAATGAAACGAGCCAATTAAAAATATGGGCGGAGAGTGGGTGGGGCTTCAAAGCCATTCTCCAATACTGCATTCCTCGCAGCAGCGCATGCACTGCCCAGGCTCGACCTAATAAATTAGGGGTCCATTTGGATCTGAACAACAACATTGTTTACACTCGAAGGGTGGAATGGATTGGTTGCTCGCCCAAGGCATTGTCTGGGGACTGTGTCGTAGCTAGTTTTAGAGACCTAGAAATTGTGCATCTTCTGCTATCACAATTAAGGTCAACGTCCAAAAACCATGAGGGAATTCGAGCATATCAGCTAGGCCATTTTTATAAACCTGATTTTGTTTTCGGCTAATCCCATTCATACCCACAGAGCGCCCACTCCCTCCTTAGGATGACAGTGAGAGTATAATGTTCCTGTGAGCTCCCGTTTTGACCCAGTAAGCAACATGGACATGGTAGATGGACTGTGCCAGCCAGGATTGGATAGCTGGGCTCCCGGGGACAGGTCCCCCCTTCAGTGACTTTTCCCTCACAACACAAGGGGCACTAATTGCAGGGCCTCAAGAGGCCCCATTCTTAGCTAAAGTGTCCGTGAAGCCTAAGTTTGATCTCATGGAGCATTGCTGGCACTAGTTCTAAGATGGGAAATCCTGACCTGATAGATTATGTGAACCCTTATGTTATTATCTGTTGTCAAGAGACATGGGCAACTGAGCCACTTCATATTGATGGGTATAGATTGGCAGTGCAACCCTTCCATCCCCCTCGGGGAGATCAAAGGGTGGCCTTGGAACTTTTGTGTCAATCCAGCTTGCAGTTATTAAAATTCTGTCTGTGAGATTCTCCCCCCTTCTTTCTGGTTAGTCTATTAACATTTCCCCTGGAACCGGATATCTTCATAATAATAATTTATTGCAATATCTTTAACCAGAGTATATTTAATGTGGTTGACAAGTTAGATCGTCTCCTAGAGGATTATATATCGCACATCTTACCCGCAAAGTTCTAATAATGTGGACTGGGAATTTTTATATCCCACTTTGCCATCTTAGGGGCCTATTACGATGTGGTTCGGAAATTCTTCCGCCCAAATCTGTTTCGGAATCGTTTCCGACTGAATCGGGTTCTGCGAGTCCGACTGACCGTTTACGATGCTTCCCAACATTGTTTGGTCGGACTCGCGTTGACTTCAATGGGAGCCTGTGTTCCGAACCAGAACACAGGCTCCCATTGAAACAAGCATTGGCATAGTCAATAGGTCCCGCCTTTGGGACCTTATAAGTGTTTTGCCAGAGCTATTGGCTTTGCCAATGTGTTTAAGCTATGTTGTAGAGCAGTGTACCTGCTGTGCAGCATGTTGAAAAGTTATAATAAAGTGTAATAAGCATTTTTGTTACCTTATATATAACCAAGTAAACATTATGCACAAACGAACGACCCTATTAAAAAAAAAATTAACGTATACAATGTCTTCCAGTTTGTCTATCCTGGTGCTGAGTTAATGCTGTGCTGAGGCTCAGGTGATACTGAGTTATACTGACATGGTGCTGAGGTGGTGGTGTGCTTGTGCAGAGGTGGCGCTCAGGTGGTGCTCAGTGATGCGGAGGTGGTGCTGTGCTGATATTGCGCTAATGCTGAAGTGATGCTGCATTGGTGCTGAGGTGGTGGTGCTGCGCTGATGCTGTGATGGGGCTACGCTGGTGCTTTGCTGGTGGTGGTGCACTGATGCGGAGGTGGTGCTGTGCTGATACGGAGGTGGTGTTGTGGTGGTGTTGAGTGATGCTGAGGAGATTCTGCGCTGGTGCTGATGTGGTGCTGAGTGATGCTGTGGCGACGCTGAGTGGTGCTGTGCTGGTGCTACGCTGATGCAGAGTTGGCGGTGCTGCACTGATGCTGACGTAGTGCTGCACTGGTAGTGAGGTGGTGCTGTGCTGGTGCTGAGGTGGGGAGAGATTAAAGCAGAATGGAAGAAAGAGAGAGCTGGGGTGAGTGTCATTGAAAAGATCCCTGGTGGGAAAGAGGACCCTGATCTCACAAAGCAAGTCTTTGTTCAGGAACCAGAGACAAAACAATAGATGTGAGTTGCATATATATGTACAGCACTGATAAACTGGCCCTGAAGCAACATTACATGTGCACAGATACTTTACCTTCACGATCTGCCTGTAGGCTCGACCTAGTAAAAATATCAACAGCTATACAGAGCGCTCATCACATTATGTACTGTGTTCTCATCCGAGGTAGTCAGACACATTATGGTGTATCTACAGAACGGTTCCTGCATGCTGGTTAAGTTCACAATAGGATTTTTGCAACCAGCGAGCTTTCACTCAAAAACCATAAATAAGCTATTGCTATTTGATAGAGGCCTTGAGTTCATTGCTGAAGGCAAGTTGATAGTAATAACGAGGCATGATCAACACGAAATTCATTCAATTTAGGATCTCTAACTAAACGAATTGCAAGAGCCAAACTGTCCCCGAAATAGATGGAAACTTGGAGAAAGCTATGCATTCTGGAACTTTGTAAGTGAAAGACAGCTAAGCGCCGGTTGCAGTAATCTGTATTGAATCTGCATGAAGCCGGACTTTACTGGGGGTGGGAGGTTAGGTGCGTGTGTTTCTTTTTGTTTTTAAAGCTAACAGCCCTCCGAATACGGGTACATGTGAGTCAGTAATTCATTTTAGACACAAAATTACAAATCCACTAGTTCAACCTGCACTTTGCCTACTGTATCATGTGTATATGGGGCCATGTGGCAGCAACAGTCTCACATTCAAAATTTGGCAGGGATAATTCAGGCATTCATCTTCCCTGTTCTGCTAAATCGTGTAATATCAACGAAGCATCGCCAACAGACATTTCTGTGCACTATATAAGTTCAGTATTATATCTCTCCTGTGTGGTGTACAAAAGAATACGGAAAAAATAGCCGGTTTCATAGTTAGAGCACACCTTGCTGCGCTGTCCACTTGCAGGGACCGAGAAAGGGAGTCAACTGCACAAATAGTGGTACGTTGACCCCATCGGGAGAAGCCATTCACATGGGACAGGCGGAAGGGGCCCCGGGGCAAGAAGGAGGGGGACACTGACCAGGGCAGGGAGACGGGCTAGATGAGGGAGAGAGGGCAGGGATGGAGGGGAGGAGCACCCGGACAGAGAGCTGCAGGTCTGGGATCGTATGAGCTACTGCCCCGGACCAAGTCAAGGGACATCAGGAGAGCGAGGGCGGCAGCAGGGCTGGACCGCAGGGCAGGAGCTGCAGCCCTGGACAGAGTGACGGAGCATCCAGGCAGCGAGGGCCGGGCAGGACTGTAGGGCAGAGTGAAGGGGTACCCGGACAGAGAGCTGCAGGTATGGGATCGAAAGAACTACTGCCCGGACTAAGTCAAGGGACTCCAGGAGAGCGAGAGCAGCAGTCGGGCAGGGCAGGAGATGCAGCCCTGAACAGAGTGAAGGAGCACCCAGGCAGCGAGGACAGTACGGCCGGGCAGACCGTAGGACAGAGAGAAGGGGCACCCAAGCAGAGATCTCTCCGAGGGCAGGACTGTGAACGAAGCAACTTCTGGCCGGGACAGGGTGAAGGGGCAAAGGGGAGCCAGGGCAGTGCTCCCGGGCAGGAGTGCAGGGCTGAGGCTGCTGCCCCAAACGGCCGGGCAGAGAGAGCAGTGCTCCTGGGCAGGACTGCAGGGTTCGGACTGCTGCCTCAGACGACCGGGCAGAGAGGGCAGTGCTCCCGGGGAGAACTGCAGGGTTCGGACTGCTGCCTCCAGACGACCGGGCAGGGAGGGCAGTGCTCCTGGGCAGGAGTGCAGGGCTGAGGCTGCTGCCCCAGATGACTGGGCAGAGAGAGCAGTGCTCCTGGGCAGGACTGCAGGGTTCGGACTGCTGCATCGGACGGCCGGGCAGTGGGTCCGGGCAGTGGCTCCCACGGAGACAGAGATGGGCCGGGTGAGTCCCGGCTCCTCCGCTCGGTCCTGCACATGGTACTCTCTTCTACTGCTGCTCTTCGTACCCCCTGGGCACCCCGGGACCGCGACAACCCCAGGACGAGGTGAGAACCAACTCTATCCGGGGCTGGGGGCACTGCTGGGCCGGGGGCTGGGGTCGTCTTCTTTAGGGACCACATACCCTCTGACACCGACAGGGTGCGGTCCTGCTACAATGAATATGAGTCATTCATTTCACATGTGGATGCATTACTTTTTGTATAGCACTGCTTAGCGCACACTCCAAACTGAACCAGGCGCTACCGGTGTTTGAGAGAGAAGGAAAGGGGGATTCGGGGCGGTATCATGATATTGTCAGGGTCACACGGTGATAGCACGTAGAGAAGCCAGGATTACAGTGCCATGTTTTTGGTTTTCGAACACTGATTTAACTTTTAACCAACAAGCGCTGCGAGAGCGCTCCAGTGCTAGAAGTGTGCTATACGCACGCCGTCTCATACATGTGAGTTACTTGCTGCTGTTCCAAACGTGACCTCCGAGCACTGAAGGGGGCAGTGGGAAACTGCCCACATATTGACTAAATAAGTAACCGGGCAGGACCCTGGGCAGGGCAGAGCGGCAGAACCTCTCAGGATGTCAGGACAGGAGGGCAGGTGACAGCCCCCGCCCTTGGTGCCTCCCCCTGTTGGATGCACACTCATTCCAATGCAAAGTTTTTCATGTAGCGCTCTGGGTTGACTTTTCTTCTAGCCCTTCCTCTAAGCGCTACTGGTTGGCAGAGATGAAACTTCGGCATAGAAAGATGAAGCAGTTTGCCAAATTGAGTTGCACTAAAACACAGCACATGGCAACAGCCCACAAAAGTGCACGTGGTCATCGAGTTCAGATCAAGGAACAAAAGAAACAAGCGCAGACAAGCCCCGTCGCAAAAGTGAAAGTGACCGCGCTGTGTTAATTAGTAACCTGATCCAGGGAGGAATGCAGCTGGCACAATGCGCGCCGCTGCTCGCTCCTGAGACCCCTAGGCCATGGGAGTGAAAGTTTTGAGGAAAGGTGGGACATGCACCCGTCTTTGGCCATTTGCTTGCTTTCATTAGTGAAAGCCACACTCAAAGGCCAATGGGATGTGTGGGAGGAGGCAGACCCACACGGAGAAGACTCTTGGAAGCTGGAGTGATTCCAAGAGGCCGTCTTCTAGTGAAGCGCATGCGCGCTGCGCTAGGCTCGACCTAAAAAGGGGTGGTTGGGGAAAACCTAGCACCCTGTGGCGGGCACCCCATGGTGCCTGCTACTCTGTGCATGGTTGCAAAGAGGGGTCCCTTAGGTACCCCCACGGACTGCATTCGGAAGGCTCCGGGTGAAGGGGGGCCTGTTATGGGCCCCCAAAGTCAGATTCCGACAGCCCATCCATGTTGGAACAACTGATTCGGAAAGGTTGTCCAAATCTTACATCATAATCACTTGTTCGGAAACGCGGTCCATTGACCTATACGAGTGAGCTCCGAACGACTCGGTTCCTCCGAATGCCATACGGAACCGACTCAGACAGTCCGAGCGCTTTCCGAAGATCGTAATCGGTAGTTCGGAAAGCTTTCCGATTCGGTCGGAAAGAGGGGTCCTGAATCAGATTCGGCAGACCCAAATCCGATTCGGAGCCTTTCCGAATGACATCTTAATCGACCCCTTAGTGGGGGAAAAGTGTGTGCGTTCATGGGGAAGGAAGAAGATCGGTCACACTGTAGACATAGTGTCTTTGGGGAAGCATTGAATGTATGCATTTTGAAATATGATTTAATATTTGTAGGCAATACAGGTGAGAGGCCAGAAAACATTGTCCCAACTTTTGTTGGAAATCATGGTAGTAGCGAAATTGACTTTATTTTATTTTCTGCAGAATACTCAATCTTTTTCTCAGATTTAAAAATTACGCCGAAGTGCAGTAGTGACCACAATCCACTCACTATTTCCCTAAATTGTCATGTTAGTAAAACCTCCGGGGGGAGAATTAAGGATATAGCCTTTTCAAGAAATAACGATTTGAGAATTAAGTGGGACAAAGTGAATCCTGCTGCCTATCGTAAAAGAAAACATGCAGCCGGTTTTAAATTGTTTAGAAGAGGCTGTTAACAACCTCACCATATTAGCAGGGTTCAATAGCATTTGTAGATTGATTTCCAATAACTTGTCTATCGGCCAGGCCAGATCCTAAACCCTATGGCTGGTTTAACAAAGCCTGTACTAGCGCACATAAGCATTTGAAAACCATTCAGAAAACAAAACCCCGCATAGGGGATCAGGTGAGAGAAGTGAGGCTCGCTTATAGGATAACATTTGAGGCAAGTAAACAAGAAATCGGGAACAAGGCCTGGAATGACCTTTTATTTGCAGCCAACACTAAAGATAGCTCTAAATTTTAGGCAGTTGTAAATCACCCTTTCTTCATTGATGTAGCGGCTTAATGGGTGGAGTGTGTGATCACGGCTGATCAACGGGTGTCCCACTTTACGGAAGGTTTCCAGTCAGATGTTAGCCCATCACATATTGTAACACCCCTAACTGTTGGGCCTGATGTCGGATTGAAAAGGGGGAACAATATGCCCTTTTCGAATTAAGTGAAGTTGTGCTGGCCATAAAACAAACTGTCTCAGGGAAAGCCCCAGGGCCGAACAGGGTACCCATGGATTTTTATAAATCAAATATACATCTGTGGGACCCATTGCTAATCAATGTATTGAGGAGTGGCATGGCGGGCCCTATTCCAACCTCACGGAGGACAGCCACCGTTTTCCCCATTTTTAACAAAGGAGATATAGCCTTACCTGCGTGTTATAGGCCAGTTTCTCTACAAGATTCTAATGTTAAGATTTTGAGGAGAGTTATCTTCTTGCGACTTGATCCTGAACGATTGAAAATAACATTCTATCAGAGCCTTAGTATGGGTTCAGGCCAGGTCTCGGCACAGTTGAGCTATCATTAAACCATTATCTTATAGCAGGGAAGTATGTATTGGCCAAGAAGGCTTCCCTCCATATTACAATCGTAGATTTAGCAAGCACTTTTGACATGATAAATAGGGTCAAGCCATGGCATATCATTGAAAACCTGGGGGTGGATCCTGATTTGCTCGATCTTATGAAGCGGATTTATCATGAATTAACCATATCTATACTCTATAGCCTGCATGGAGAAAAGACCACACAGATCAGTTCATTACGGGTTGTGAGACAGGAGTGCATTCTTGCGTCCTGCCTGTTTCTCCTATACATCAACTGGGCCAGTAAACATCTGATAGAAACAGTAAAGGATATGCCAAGGATGGGGAATCTCTGCATATCTATTTTGCTGTACCCGGACAATGCGGTCATTATGTCCCGTACAGCAATTTATTTACAAATATTGCTGGATTACATGGTCTCCCTAGATCTGAAAGTTAACCATGCCAAAACATATGTTATGTCATCCGGGAATCATACCATGAAAACAAGTTTTTGGTTTTTTTTACAATGAGGGAAAATACCTGGAGATGGTGAATACCTTTAATTAATTGGGCATCATCTTAAGCTCATCCATTAACTGGAATGCTCTTATTAATGTAAAAGTTCAGCAATTGGGAAAGAACATGGATGCAATCTTCAGATTCGCTAGAAAATTTTAAAAGAAACCCATTCAAGAGATTCAGTTTGTACAGAAGTAAAGGTGTGTCAGCCAGAATATATGGCGCAGGGTTTTGGGGTTATGGGAATGCAGGGCCTATTCAGCCATTAGAAAATGACTTTCCTCGTAGACAGCTGGCAGTCCCCAAAAGCACAGCAACTTTTATTGCCCATAAGGAACTAAGCCTTCCACGTATTGAGGATCAAATAGGATTAGCCCTACCTTCATTAAGGATCAAGTTTTGGGGGAATCCAGAAGCAAGCCTAGGTAGATCATGTTTGATGACTGTCTGGCATTAGATGGTGTGTACAAAATACCATGGGTTGTACACATGAGGAATACCTGTAATAAATTGGATGTGGCAGAGGTTTTCACAAACCCACAAGAATGAAACTTGGATTACAAATAAACAAAAATCAATGCCTAGAGAGGCGTAGGGAGACTAGAATGGAAGGTGCGTTTGAGTTACAAACAGTTGTGAGAGTTGCCCCGGTCTCATCAACGAGGTGTCTGGAGCCATATCTAAGTAGGATAGAATACCCATCCCAGCGCCACATTTTAACCCTTTCTAGACTTAATGTTGTACACTTTAGGGTAGCTATCCCCACACAAAAAGTTTGGCACCATGATTTACCCCCATGTAGATGTAATAATACTACAAAACAAAGTACAGGTCATTTTATTATGTTTTGCCCCCTATACCAAGGTCCACGCAAATCCTTTATGGTTCCGGTGTGGCGCAGCTTAAAGATTAGAAAGCACCAACTGGGGCTAGAGATCTTGCAAAGACTCCCTATGGTGGAAATTTGTTATTCTGATTTAAACTTTTTTAAACTGGCTTTTGCAATCAGGGAAGAGATACTATTTGAATAATGCATTTATGAGTAATGTTTAACCTTTCAGGAATTGCTTTCCTCACTTAATGAATTGCTTGAATTTTACTCTTGGTTAGTATTTTATCTGTTTTTTAAAATTTAGTTTTTAATCATTTGTAATTATGAGGATGATTGTATGTTTTCTAACTGCTTTGCTGCTTTTATGGCATAATGCTGAATAAAGTACTTTGAACTGACTGATTGAATTTGCTAGGTTTTAATTATTGTGTACCATACATTTTTGGGATAAAAGGTTGTCTAAAAAGCATGGGTCAGAAGGGAACTCGGGTATAATTGGCAAATGAGCAAAACTTTCCATCACCATATTGGTCATAGTAAAAAACAGCCGAAGTGCACAAAGTTAATGAACAGTCCAAAGTTGTAAATTACACAATCTTCACCAACTGAAATGGGGGCTAAGTCCAGCACACAAACTCACATTTTATGACTGCATTCACTCATGCAGATCACTCAAACTGAGGAAAACAAAAACATTTCATCTATCTGTACAAATACCTAATTCTCTGTTTATCTCTCATCATGATAAAACATGATTAACACCTAACTCCCGTAGAAGAAAATAAGCATTTTAAAAAGCCAGTGTGTCTAATTTGTTTGATATGTTCCCTGTTGCAATGGATATGTTATTGAGAGGAAAGAGGCTTTTTGCAGGTTTTCGCCACCACTTTTTGCCCCCATTTGGACTACTGCTGCTGTGGTTTTTTTTTTTTTTACTCCAAGTCCTTCAAACCAGATTGTAGTGCCTGTGCTCTAACCCATTACAATATGTATGTAGTTTTGGCTACCCCCAATTGCATTAGTTGACTTACTTGTAAGTCCCTAGTATAAGGTACCAAGGGTTCCCAGGGTACGTACGTTAGAGTGCCCACCCAGGGCTCCAGCACTGATTGTGCCACCCTGTGTTTGACAACGCACAAAATGACTCCTAGCCTGCCCCTGCAGTCCGGAAGGGCAGTTTTGAAACCGCTAGTTTGACTTTGCCACTGAAACTAATGGCAAACTCCCCACTTCCCTTAACAATATATATGTCTCCCCTAAGGAAGACCTATGGAACCCTACAGCAGAGAGCTGGATATTAAGTAGGTCATATATATTTTTAATATGTCGTAACAGCAAAACTTCCAAATTGTCATTTTTGCTGTAGAAAAGTTAGTAGCCCTATTGGATAACACAGAGTTACTGGCAGACCTCTCAGTCGGGCTAACTTCTGAATGGTACTATTAAAATGGGTACTCCAAAGTATTAAATTATTGTAAACCCGATTTGATGCCCAAGACAAATTCAATGCCACTTTTAAGGAAGGGCAACATTTAGAAAGTTGACACTCTGTTGCCCAGTTTGTTCAGTGGCCTTGCACAGTTGCAGACCACCAGACAGCCTTCTGTCCTCCTTGGGAGTTGTGTGAACGACTCCTAGGCTCTGGAACAATAGAAACCTACTACAGAAGGAGTTGTTACCTTCCCCCTGCAGGAAGTCACTCGAGTGTTGGCCCAAAAAGCAAGCTTCAAAGGCAAAGCTGCCTTTGGTGGGTAAATGGCTATCACATTCCTGAAGGGTTGCTCGGTTGTTCAGGTAGACAGGATGGTGGTGGGAGCAGAGATGGGAGACTAGTGCCCAAACTGGTTTTCCCATAGGGTTGTATCCCACAGGTAGCCACACCTATAAGGTTGGCTACCAAGCTCCTAACATCCAAGGAAGGATTCAGACATCTTGAGTGGGCAGAATAGTGCACCCTGGGATTGCTAAATGCCACACATAGCCGGAAGTCGATCCAGGTAGCCCATTGGCTGGTAACCGCATCATCCCCTCAGGGCACTTTCTGGGCATCAATATGGCACCCATGGCAAACTCAGATCATGATGGAGCTGGAGAAGGGACCGAAGGACTGCCCTGCTGACTGCTGGACCCAGCAAGAGAGGTTGCATTGACTGCTGGAGTGCACCTGCCGCACCTTGGGCCAGCAAACAGAAAGACTGTGCCGGTGGCTCCTGGCTTGTGGAAATGCCACTCCTGAGCCCCAGACCAAAAGAAGTGAATCCAAGGGTCAGTTGGCTGAACGTCTGGAACCAGCACTAGGGCCATTAAAGTTGAAGAAGCCCACTATGGCAAGTCAGTAGCCACATTCTTCAAATCGCCGCTGGCCCAAGAGACTGATCCTTGATAACCAAAAGTTGCAGTTGAATCTGCCAGTCCCAGGAGTGTCATCGGAGTTCAGATTGGCCTTCACCAAAGGATACTGCTGGGCCAGCTGTGTACGGAGATCAGTAGCCCAGCCACAGCTGGCCTTCTACTGGCTCAAAGAAGGCTTCAAGGAATACCGTACCCTGTGGCCAAAGTCACCTCACTTTACCCGTGGACCAAGGAATAGCCGCAAGGACATTCCCACCAAATGCTAAGCACCCAGACCATCTTTCAGCATGATCAGCATCCTGCATCCCCAGTATCAAGACCACTCCATTGCAGTCTACAGTGCTCTTGATGTAAAATGTGGAACTGGATTCGAGACTATTTGGTGACCAGGTAACTTTCGAAATGCTTCTAATTGACCCCGACCTTCTCCCTATTGGAACTGGTCTCCCGGAGTAGCTGAGCACAACTCATGCAAGCTTATCAAAAGTTTCTAAACTTTACAGTTACGCTTGTTTAACCTTTGAACTAAAACACTGAGATTTACATTTTACTTCAAAATCTGTATCTCCGGAACCCTCTGGTGGATTTTGCTCATCTTGGTGTCTAAAAATTCATTTAAATATCATAAAGTTTTATAAGTTAGTGTCGGATTTCTTTAATGTTGTGTGACTTTCTTATTCTGTTGTCTGGTGCTTCTAAAAGCTTTACACTTGTTCCTTTCTTTATGCCTTGCTGCTCAAACCCACAGCTACCCAGGGTTGAGCTAAAGGTTTTGAAATGGAGCCTGACTGGACCATTGTTTCTACTTATGGGCGCAACAAAGAAGGCTGTTTTTGAGAATCGAGGAGATTGAATACAGCATACACCTAATAAAACGTGCAACTTATCAGACGCGAGGAGTCACTCTACTTAGGGGACTCTTTGTCCACGTGAGTTGCTAAGCCATCTGCTTGAAACCCCATAAATGTGTAGGCCATCACTTTTTAGATAGTTGTTACACACTCAACTCCAGGTTGCTTCATCTCCCAGTCCTTATGAAGACCCATTAGGATGTTTTTAAAAAGCACCACAAGCTTTGAGAGTCGAAACGTCGACTATTGAATTGCGTTGCCTGTACCCATTATAAAGTGCCCGGCAATAACGCAGTAAAGCAATTTCCCATTGTCCTTGGCAACAGAGATTCAAGCATTTTGGACAGGCGTAACATACCGGATACATGTACTGGCTTTGTGAAGTCCAATTTTGCCCTTGTTTATTTATTTGTTGTTTTCGTGCTTTTTTTCACTTGATGCACTGCATGAGCACTTTTAAGTTGCACCTACAAAGCAACCTATATGATTACTGACACATTTATTAATCTATATATGTTTTGAACATTTTATTGTAAACTACTTGAATATACCCAATATTGGTAACCAGACCTGTGTTTTTTTTTTTCGTTTTTTTTTGTGTTTTTTTTTTTTTGTTTTGTGTTTTTTGGCATTCAATGCTCTACTATATATGGGAATCATACTGTGTATATGTAGTTACTAAACGACTGTCTAAGAGTAAATCTATCAGACGCTGACAGAACCAATTGTTTTCTAGATTAATTACTACCCAGGTTGTGAGGAATACAGGGTTACCCTACTATAGCTTAATGTTGCAAAGTATATGCAGACCCACCTGAATCAGAAAACACACATAAGGACTCGTGCAACATGTTGACGTTGGTTGGATACATGAATCCATTGATGGTTGTGTGTTTGCATGCAAAGATGAAAAGATGGTTGGCTGGCTGTGGGTGACTACGGTAGCGGGTGCATACAATATATGGATTCGGGGAGGTTGCGAAGCTGGATGAATGCATGTGTGGGTGGTTGTGAGTTCAAGAATGAATGTTTGGGCGAAGGTGGGTGCAGTGGTGTAGAATGCAGTGGTGTAGAATGTTGTAGAGCATAGTGGTGTAAAGTGCAGCGGTACAGGGTAGATTGGTGTAGAGCGCACTGGCTTAGAGTGCACTGTTTTTCTTAGTAAAGTAATAAAGTGGTGTAGAGTGCAAGGGTTGGAGTAGAGTGCAATGGCATAGAGTAGAGTGGCGCAGAGTAGATTGTTTGAGTAGAGTGAAGTAGCGTAGACTGGAGTGCTGCAGGGTAGAGTGCAGTGGCTTAGATGGTAGTGGCAAAGAGTACAGTGATGCAGAGTAGATTAGAGTGGCATAGAGTGAATTAGCATAGAATGCACTGGTGTACAGTTGAGTGGTACAGCGTAGAGCACATTGGCGTAGAGTGCAGTGGCATAGAGTGCAGTGTTGCAGACTAGAGTGGCATAGAGCAAAGTGGTGTACAGTGCAGTGGTGCATAGCAGAGAAGAGTGGGGTAGAGTGCATTGCCATAGAGTAGAGTGACTTAGACAACCGTAGAGTGGAATGGTGCAGAATAGAGTGCAGTGATGCAGTGTGGAGTGGCATGGTGTGGTGCAGAGTAGAGTGCAGTATGCAGCGCACCATTAAAAATGTATGCAAATTGAATCACCTAGTGTAAAGAAGTGTTTTGATCTTATTCAAATATTTATTTCTGCCACACTTCCGAAATACGAAACCATTTAATTAATTATTACTCTCCTACTTCTGATATATTGTGAAATATGAGCAGAGCACAGTTCATTTTTGTTGTGTGCTAGAAAAAAGCCTTTCGTTTCCGAGGAGGATTGTAACATAAATCCTCTCACTTTGAACAGCTTAAAACAAATAAAGACAGCAAATAGAAAGCAAGAAAATGTGAGTTACAAACCACAAGGCCAATGGTAAGTAATGGGTGAAATGCATTACAAATGTCCCCAAGATGTAGTTAGCAAACTGGCCTGCTGTGCTGTCTGGTAGGCTTTGGTCTAAAAATGGGGCAGTAAAGAGAAAAATATTGTGTGACCTAGAAAGTGTTTTTGGTGATACGATGTGGGAAAAAGAACAAAGTGCTAGAATAGGTATTAGAATGGGCACAGAGGTCTAAGTGGCAGATCAAGATATCAACGTAGGAGTGAGAGAGAATTTTGAGGTTGAACACTCATTGGAAAAATGTCCTGCATTCAAAGACTATTGGTTTAAGCATATCCTGTTTTCTTCTTCCTTTGCCAAGGGCATTATTGTGTGTGTGTCAGGGCTTTCCTGGTAATGCATACAATTTAAATAAGTCAGGCCTGATTGAGTGGGATTACGAGAGCACGAAGGGCCAGATGTACCAAAATTAGGAATACTGATTTAATAACTACGATAATCTCCAAATCGCAATTAGGAAATTGATACGCCTAATATGTATGAAACTTTTTTTTTCTCCAAAACGTTATGTTTAGTAGGTCGCAAATCGATCAACCTCATGAATATTAATGAGAGAGGTTGCAATTAGCGACCCATGTGGAATTCCAGCCATCACAGTGATGCTGGCCTGCTGGGTTTAGCAGACCACCATGTCTGTGATTGCTTTTAAATACAGCATTTTTCTCTGGTAAAATGCAGCCGATGTGTTTCAAAAAAGAAAAGGAAACATTTAAGTTTCATTGCTTAAGAGCAGGAATGGTCGGATGGACCACTGCATGCTCCTAAATATTGTTTTTTACATTCTCAAATGGGAAGGGGGTCTCATAGGGATATTTGCTATTTGGAAGGGACGCCCTAAACACTCCACTACCAAACACAAAATTGGTATGTATGTAAAATCCCAAATAGCTATTCGTTAGTGTGCCACCGAATCAGTTTGAGATTAACACATACCAAAATACCATTTTGTATTTGCAAACGGCCTGATTATGTGAATCAGGCCATTTGCAAATGCAAATAGGCTTGATGCATATGGCCCTTAATCTTTATTTTTTGTGGTGGTTGTCTGTCTGTCTTAGGGCCCAGTAAACTAATATTTTGAATGTTAAGGTTTGAATTGTATATGAGCTTGGCATGTTATTTAAGACCTTATTTTCATAGTTGTAAGATAATATTAGTAGAGCTTTCACAATAGCAAACTGAAATTTTCTGTTTTAAAAAAAACTGCAGGACTGTGTGCATGGATTGAGCTATGAGGCCACCCGTCCTCTCACAAATTAGGCCTGGAAATAAATAAAATGGCAGCATTTGTCTGCTTTCGGTGGGTTTCTGTTAGAGAAGTGTTTTTGGTGTTCTAGAGTGGTAATAGATGAAGCTGCGCAGGAGTTCACCTTCCCCTCTCCATAGGAAATCATTGGTAAAGAAAGGATTCAGGTGGGACAGACACAAGGACAGATTGTGAGTGGGGCATGCTGAAGTACCATTATCAGACTGCAGACTTAATGGCATTCTAAGGTATGTGAAGAAGCTTACATGGCTTCGCAGATATACATAGTTATGGAAAAATAATAACCATTCAGCCAATACAATAACCATGAGGCTGATGAGATATGTAGATATTGGGTAGGGTCTAGACTAATCTAAAGAGAGTAGGAATTTGTGATGTAAAATATTTGAGGTATTTCTGACATTCAAGTTGTTTTATGACTACTGTGATAATTATCGTCATTCTAATACATAAGATGTATTAATGCATAATGACTAACTTCTTATTGTAAATACCAACACCTGTGTTTGTGTCTACTGCTTCTAGGGAACAAGGTGGGGATCAGTATCTATAGTTAGTACTTCCACTGAAGATAAGAGTTACAGGGTTAAATGACTCCTAACACTCTTTATCTTTATGAGTGTAACTCATTGTGGTGAGGAGTGAGGCACACCTATCTCCTTTTCTCCAAAGAGGACATGCTTCATATGATTCCTCTTGGATTCTAGGAGATCTACCCCCGTGTTCCCTCTTCTCTCAACACCCTGAGAAGTGAGGTTCACAATATGTTTTCAAATGTGGAGCTCCTCTCTAAAGGGCCGCTGAGGGCCAGGGACCTGGAGATAAGTTAAAAAACATACAGTCTTAGCTATTGATGTCCAGAAATATTTTACAATCTTACTCAGAAGATAGGATAGGTGTTCTAGGCCCCTTCTGGGGTTTTAATAAGTGCTTAAGAGATGCAAATGATCAGCCCACAGTGTAGGTACCATTATTAGGGCTCTGTGAGCAATAGCTAGAAAGCCAGAGAAGAAGGAATTGGGCAAGGATGAGATACCCAAAAACATTTGCACAGCCCTTACCATCCAAATGATGGCAAAGAAAGTTCAGTTAAATGGGGGCATAAAAGTGCTAGTGGTCGGAGCAGACCCTAAATATACCATCAAGGTTTTTTTACTCCGGAATTGACCTGGATACTGCAGATTCTGCTGGGCTATTCAAGTACATATGTAAGGATTGATCCTACATCCCAATTTGAGCCTTTTGTTTACATTGATGTGCCATTGACTTATATTGGTCACTAAATGTTTCAGGGAAACCTTCCATATGTAGTATAACATGTACGGTTAGGTCCACTCACATTGTCAGGGCAGACCTGGCCTGTATTAGCTACATTCACACCATATCCAGAAAGAGAATACCTTTCCATAGCAGAGACCAGGGGAATGGCTACAGTAGTTGTAAACATGTACAGACAATGGACACATCACATAAGGCAGCATTGAGGTATTGCTGTAGTAGGTACTGTACAAACGCCTACACAGGCAATAGCCATTAATACACAGATAATACATGCTCTTATGGGTGTTGCCCATCAAAAACAAAATAAAATACTGTTTGGTTTAGCAAGGAAAAGCTATCCATTCCATTGGGGCTTCACCTGAATCAACAGAGATTTAGTATGAGATTTAAAGGGTTTATTAACAAATTAATTCAAATCAATCATTAGTTCAGTAAGTATTTACATTTGTTGTCATTATTATTACAGATTAAACTAATTCAAAGTCAATATCCTAATATAAGATAAAAAAGCACATTAGTTAGAAGTACAAAAAATGCATAATATACAGCAAGTATGTTCCATAAAGGAAAATCCATCATCTAAATGATTGAAGTTTAGGCATAAAAGGGCATTTGTTTTCATCCAGCAAAAGGTAAGGTGTCTGTTTCAGAAAACCAAAACAGATAAGGAATGCACAGGCATAAAGCCTTAGCACTAAAGCAGTGGAGATTAGTAGAGGCTGGAAGGGTCTTCCCAACTCAGTCAGCAGGCATCTCTAAGATCTGCCTCCTAAATTCTGTAGCAAGGTCTCCTACCTAATCTAAGGAACACACATTAATATAATTCATCAAAACATTCATTGCTGCAATTCTACCATTCCCAGCTGCCATGATCCAATCAGTCTTCAGCAAACTCTGGGAGCAGGTAAACTCCCCAGTCTCTCACGTCTTTACAGTGGACTACACAACAATGTCCTTGGTTTGTTAATTTTCAAGAAGTGCGAGAAGCAAAAACATAAAATGATAATAACTTTCAGTTATCATTTTATGTTTGTGCTGCTTTTCGGGCGGGTGGGCGGGGCTGCTCTGCTCTCAGAGCAGGGCAGGGGAGATGCGCAATGACTGTTTGGTCGGCCCTCTCGGGCTGCCCAAACCAGTCGTGCACACTTTCCCCGTTCCCCATTCCCCATGCAGGCTGCATTACAGCCTGCTTGGAGAACATGCCCCCCCTCCAGCCCCTGGCTGAGAACCGTGTCAAGGCGCTCAGACCAATCACAACGCTTCATTGCAGTGTTGTGATTGGCTTAGGGGAGGGAGCCTGGCTGCCTACTTCCTGTTCCTGAAGTCGGAGGCAGGAGAGCAGGAGCAGAGATGCGGGACCCAGCGACAAGGTAAGTTATTTTTTTAAATTATGATCACTCCCTCCCACAATCGCTACTCCCCCCCAGCCCTTCCCACGCGCCTACCTCCTCACCCGCGATCCATGCTGGCCGCCACTGAAGTCGCACTTCCTTCCAGCTCCTCTCCTCCCAGTGAGAACCTCAAGATCAGTTGTCTAATACATAACATATGCCTATTCATTAGCTAAAATTAAGCTTCTGGAAAACTACAGCATCTGCAGGGGGAAGAAAGAGAAAAACACCTTGTGCAAACAGCATTTTAAACGCGAAAACAGGCCTCTAAATGACATTAGCAGTTAGGCTAACTTAATTCTTTACAAATACATTAATTCACGTGTTTGCTTGTAATGCCTAAATATGATTTTCTACTACACATTTTGCATTAAGTGTGTGTATGTTTTTCGACATTGAAGTTAGCACTTTACAGTTAAATGCGTTTAATTTACAAAATGTGGAAATTCGCTATATCACTTGTGAAAGGAGATTGGCTCCCCAACTATTTAAGGACCCATGTGCTACAAAATGGGCATTACAAATTACTGCAGCATTATACAAAAACCAAGCACGATGGGATAAAGATGCCACACTATGTGATTCTTAAAGCGATGATCCAAAGATTCAGCCAGAGGCTCAAAAAGATCTTCAATAAATTATGGATGAATTATGTCAGTGTTAAACACCTGTTTACCAGATTTTAAAACCTGATAAGTCTTGGAGATCTGTATTAGACTATCGCAATTTTAACTTGGATTGTAAAACATATGCAGTACAGAATGCACAAAACACTGGAATAATGAAGCCCCTAACGTGCCAGAAATTCAAGACCACATTAGACATAGCAAATTGCTTTTTTTTGTCAAAACTGTTTTTATTGATTTCCAAGTTTGCATATCTTCCATAGGAGTCAATTAAGTAGCCTCTCAGCAGTGTACAGAGCTAACAAGGAACACCGTTTATATGACATATGGGCTGTTACTTTACATTGACATTCATGTAGCATATCATTTATTCAAACTATTCTAAACTACCCTCCCTCCCGCCCCCTTCCCCTAAACAACACCCAAACAAACAAGGGAGACAAAAACCCTAAATCATAATCTTGTACATGGTTACCATCAAAGACAAATATTAAAGTGCTGGCTATGCGTTCTCCTTGCTCTATTTAATAGCAGGTGAGGTGTTGGGCCTGAATGCTGTCCCAGGCTCCGTGATCATTCAAGGTAGGACCTCAATTTAAATTTGAAAAAGCTGCAAAGCTCTTGTATGGGCGGGGCAAGCACCCAGGGGCAGGCCCTCCAAAAGATAGCTTACCAATGAACCCCATGTATATTCGAAATTCTTGTATGTGTCTGTGGCGATATTGGCCATACGTTCCATCGTGACTGCCCGCCACAATCTGGCATGCCATTGTGTCGGGGAGGGCACCACCTTGCTCTTCAAGGCAGCCGCTACTGCCATTTTCGCTGCCCCCAGACACAGCCACATCATTGACTTATCTCCAGTCGTTTGATACTTTAGCGTTTCGTGCCGCAACCCTATAGCACAAAACCCGGTTCCTCTGGAATCGGGTATCCCAGTATGGTTTTAATTTGAGCAAGGATCTCTGCGCCAGAAGGGGCGGAAGGTTGGGCAGTCCCACTAAATGTGTTTAAAGTCACCCAACATTCCGCAACCCCTCCAGCACAACTCCAAGGTGTTAGGAAAGATTCTCTTTAGTTTGACAGGGTACAAGTACCAGTCGTACAAAAGTTTGTAATGTGCTTCACTCAATGTCATGGAGTGGTTGTTTTGTGTAATATCTCACCACAGTCTAGACAAGTCATAGTCTGAGATTGGTTCCTCTAAGGTCTGTTCCCAGTGTTTTATATGGTGTGGTCTAGGAGTAAGCAGTGAGTTTAATAAGTGGGCGTTGACAAATGAGATATGGCCCTTTGCCCCCCGCCCCCTCCTTTAGCGAATTGTTCCAGTGGGGTCCGTGCTCTTGTGGCTGCCTCCCTCATTGTCGGCTGGAGTACAAAGCGTTTAAGTTGTGTGTAGCAGGAGAGATGGAACTCTCGCTTGCAGTGGTCAAAGGTTTTAATGTCTCCGTTGCGAAAGAGGCCCCAACCACCATGCCTCAAATGGTCCCATTCAAAGCGCTGGGGGAAATGCCGGGTTGGGGAGGGGAA
Source organism: Calotriton arnoldi (assembly GCA_963921515.1). NCBI lineage: Eukaryota > Metazoa > Chordata > Amphibia > Caudata > Salamandridae > Calotriton > Calotriton arnoldi. The sequence continues at coordinate 1,500,565 of CAWUFW010003874.1, read as the reverse complement.
AGTCGTCCAACCCTGCTGTCTAATTACATCATCCTATACCCTCAATGTGGTCCTTGTTGGGGTGCTCAAATAAACATTCTCTGGACTATCTCTTTGGTTTCCAGATCAGGTCCCAGATGTATTTCCCTGTCACCTCCCTGTCCATGTGTAGCCAGTGTTTCTGATTCCCTTGTGGACCATTCCGGAATTACCCGCAATTGAGCGGCCATATAGAGTAGATTAAAGTCCAGTAGCGCAAGGCCACCAGCTGATTTGGTCAGATGCAATACTTAAAACGGTAAGCGCGCTTTCCAGCCCTGCCATATGAAACGGATGACCAGAGAGCGCAGCGTTGAGAAGAACCCTTTTTCCAGTTCAATGGGAAGGCCTTGGAATAGATATAACAGCTTGGATAGCACCGTCACCTTGACTACTTGGATGCGTCCAGTCCAGGACAGATATAGTGGGCTCCACTGTTTGAATTCTGATTTCAGCTGATGTATTAGCTGGGGGTAGTTGGCCCTGTATAATACATCCAGACGCGGAGTGATCTTTATTCCCAGGTAAATAATATCGTTTTTGGCCCATTGAAAGGGGGTGATCCTCTCTAAGGAATAATTCTCTACCCGAGCCAGGGTCAGGGTGAGCATGAATGATTTTGTTAGGTTGTTACAGAGTCCCGCTATGTATTCAAATCTATGTAATTCCCCCATCAGGGCTACTATTGAGGTCCTGGGAGAGGTCAAGGACATCAATATGTCATCTGCAAATAAGGAGATCCTATGTTCTGTGGTGCCAAAGTGAACCCCTTTTATCTCCGCCGCGGAGCGTATTTTAGCCGCCAGTGGTTCAATGCTCAAAGCGAACAGAATGGGCGATGGGGCATCCCTGTCTGGTCCCCTGCCCCAACTTAAAAACACTTGAGCTCACCCCATTGGTAAGCACTCTGGCTCGCGGAGCCGCATAGTTGGCCTTGATCATTGTAATGAATCGCTCACAGAAACCAAACTGCCTTAAGGTGTGAAATATATATGCCCATTCCACTCGGTCAAAGGCTTTGTCGGCATCAAGTGCTACCAGGATCACTGGGACCGATTTCTTAGATTTTTTTCTACTCTAGATGGATGACTCTCCGTATGTTGTTGTGTGTTTAGCCCCCTTTGATAAACCCTGATTGAGCTGGATGGATCAAATTTGGGAGCAAATCATCCAGCCTAGTAGCCAAAATTTTGGAGTATAATTCTGCATCGAGATTCAAGGGGGCTATCGGTTTATACGAACCACAGGCTTTGGGGTCTTTGCCTTGTTTCAGTATTACGGAGATAATTGCTTCACTCATAGTTGTGGTAATTCCCCCTGTACTTGCCATGTGGTTAAAGAGTGACTAAATAAGGGGTGTGCTCCGAGCTAAATGTTTTATATAATTGGACAGTCAGCCCGCCCTGTCCCGGGGCCTTATAATGTTTCAGTGTTTTGACCGCTGCTCAAACTTCCTCCTCCATGATCGGGCTAGCTAACCAATCAGTCTGTGCTTTGGATACCTGGGGGAGAGTAACCTCTTCTAAGTAGTATATTTGGGTCTGCTCCCTCCTCCTCTGCCTTGTATAAGGTTTCATAGAAGCATCAAATATGTGCGCCTTTTCGGCATCAGCTTTGGAGCTCTCTCCCTTTTCATTTCTAATTTCTCCAATATATTCCTTCTCCCCCTTAATCCTCAATTGCCTTGCCAAATAGGGGCCTAGCTTGGTACCCTGGACGTATCCCGTTCGTTGTAAACATAACTGAGTAAGTTACGCCCGATAAGTATAAATAGCATTTAGTTTCCCTCTCAGTGCCGTCACTTTCCGTTGTTGTGATCAGGTTTGATTACCTTTGTGGGCTGTTTCTGCCACGTTTAACTCAGTTTCTAGTGCTTGCCTTTCTGCGCTCCTCTTTTTATTCAAGGCTGAGTTCAGGGCTAGATATTGTCCTCTCAACACCGCCTTAAAAGTGTCCCAAGTGTTCGCCGGGGAAGTGTCATCTGGTTTATTGAGCTGAAAATATTCCCTACTCGTCTTTTGCAAGTCATCGCGCATCAGGCTTTCTCTAATTAGTGATCCAGGGAAGAACCAACGATTATATCTGGCCATGGGGGCTTCCCAATCTAGAATTGTTTCTAAAGGGGCATGATCTGACAATGTGATGGGGTATATGGTTGCTGCTCGAAGTGCCTGGACTAGGGTGTTGCTCACAAAGATGTAGTCTATGCGTGAGTAGCTGCGATGCGAATGTGAGAAGAAAGTGCAATCTCTACCATTTGGGTGTAGGGATTGCCAGCTGTCACTTCCTCTGGGGTGCTTTAGAGAAACTGCCCGTTGGATGTATGCTATCTACAGCAGGGTCCCACATAAAATTAAAGTCTCCCAGCACCACAATGTCGCCCTCTGTGAATCCCCCCCAACATATAGATCTATCAAGGCCTGTAAAAAGCAAGCTTGATTTGTGTTAGGAGTGTAAAGCGTGGCAAAGGTGCATAAAGGACCTCTGAGGTGGCCTTTCACCATAAGTATCCTGCCCTCTTAGTCCTTTTTACAGCCCAGAGGTTGAAAGTTCATCGATGTGTGAAAAAACAGCGCCACCCCATTATTATTCAAATCTCTGGATGATGTGTATCTCGGGGGTAAGCTCTATGTCACAAACCATGATCTTCTGACCGCTTCAGGTGAGTCTCCTGGAGGGCCACTACATCATGTCTCCTATCTGTTATATGCTTCCATAGACTATGGCACTTCGCTGGAGAGTTCAGGAAAGTCAAGTTCAATGTTAGTGTGGTGATCACCATCTTTCAGCCTTGTATTGCCTTTGCCCATTGGGCCACATGTCTCCCGTAGCCCTCTCCGGCTCCCCCATCTTCCAATCAATGGGAACAGTCATCTCTTGTGTCCCCCTCTGGTCCCTCACTACCAGCCTCATTGATGAGGTGCCATGTACAAGTAAAAAACTCAAATCAAAAACCTTTACAGAAATGAATAAGATAACATTTATGCAAAATAACCATTCTATAGTCTGGTGTAACTACTATTCGGGTTCGCGTGGTCAGAAAATCGCTAAGGCATAGTAACAGTCGCTTATGAGTCGTGGAAACACTCTTTGATGGAGGTATAGATCTGAGACTTTGTCCACTTTTTGAGTGCATCTGTCCACAGGTGGTCCTCAGGTCTTTGAGTTTATTATTTGTACAGTTCTGCCTGCTCGCCTCATCCTGGGGAGAGAATCACGCACCCACCGTGTACCCAGAGGTATCCCCCAACCCTTGTAGAGCTAAAATGGGCTAACGCTTCTGAAGACCTCAACGTTTCCTCTGTGGTTTCGGGCGTGCCTGGTTTTGCCATTCCTGTTTGTCTTTCGCCAGTTTTGGGGAGCCTGAGTGTTCTTCAGTGCCATTCTTGGCTGCTGTCTCTAGGTTAGTTGACAGTCCCAGTATTTTTGCTGCGTCGTTCACCTCTGTGACGTGATGCGATCTGTTGAGCTTAAATGCTAGGCCAAACCGGTAGGTCCAGCGGTACCTGATCTGGCCGCGACACAGCTTGTCTGTGCCCGGTCGAAACTGAAGGTGCAGTGTCAGCGTAGCTGGCACGATGTCCTGGAACAGCATGCACTTTGCCCCCTGGAAGGAAACCTCACCTGTTTTGCCTGCCACCTGGAGAATTGCTTCCTTTACTTTGAATGAGTGAAGCTTAACCAGTACATCCCTAGGTCGCCTCTGTGCTGCTTCCTGTGGGGGTCTGACCCTATCCACTTGTTCAATCTTCACTTTCTAATTTGAAGTAGTGAGCAGCTCTGAGAATAAGCCTTCTAAAATAGCCTCCATGTCCTCTGACCCCTCCGCCAGGTTGTATATTTGGATGTTATCTCTAACGGATCTGTTTTCCAGGTCTTCGCATTTCCATATCGTAGCATGAAGTTGCATTTCCAAGAGTTGCGCCATGTCATCCATCTTGCTCGCCTGCTGCTCCGACACTTGCACTTTGGTCTCCAAATCTAGGGTCCTGATGCAGACTGAATCTATGTCTCCCTGGATTGTCACCAGACGCCAGTTGATTTTGTTTTTAAGGGATTCCAGGGATCCAGCCAGATCTGCCTTTAGTTCCTCCTGTAATTCTTTCTTAAACTCTTGTAGGGACGCCAAAAAATCTTCTTTAGTCAATGCTATTGGGTCGACTGTGCCGGGGGCTGGGGAGCCGCTTCGTGCTTCTGCTGGGGTGAAGTAACTGGATACCTTGTTCTGCTGGTTTTTCTTCGGTGGCATAGGGGAGTCTGCTCGTAGGCTATGCTGTTGCTTGATTTTCAGCACCAGCAGAGAGAGATATGCGCTGCGTTCCGTAGGTTATACCTGACTGCGTGTTCCGTGTTGGGGAGGCGATACGATGTTGGTTGAGCAGGTAGCTTGTAGGTCTCTAGACTCTCTGTGGAGGAGGACAGGGGGCACTAATGTCGAATATCTTAACCCTTCTTTAAATTCTGGCTCCCAGCCCAATCGCCTCTGGTTGACCATTCATGTGTGCGTATTGAGAGAAGATGCCTAGTTCCTTGCTCCACTTAGGTTTCGTCTCAGAAGCTGTGACTGGCTGCAGACCTTGTCTGTGTCTATTGCTAAATGCCTTCATAAAACAGTGTTGCTGTGCCTGGCCTGGTTTGCCGCCATCTTAAAGTCAGGCATATGCAGTCATGTTTTGAAGTCTCTAGCCGGTGGTTAGCATGACTTGGCCCTGCTTTATTCCTGGTTTCTAGCAAGCTCACCTCTTGCCCCTGTTGCCTGCAGCGACTTTGCTCAGGAATGCCCCACTCTCTTTGGTCTTCAACTTCTGCTCATGCTGGGTAGATCGGGGGCCGACCCATGTCTCCCTGTGGTATCACATCGGGAGATACAACCCAGTCTGCGCCCGAGCTCAGAGCTTTGTGTAGCCGGCAGAGGCAGGGTTGATGAGACAAGTTTAGCCATGTTGCCGTTGAGTGAGTGTGGAATTTAACCGCGTGCGGCTCGTCTGTCCGCCATCTTGTAGTCCAATTATCACAGTCCTCTGCCTGGGTGTTCCACTGCTAGGTGCCCTACCGGCTGCCCACCGGTACCGCGTTCAATAGTCTCTACATTGGGCGCTCTTCCTGTCCGTCCGGTCTAGGCAGCGTCCCCCCTCTTCATGCTCGATCCACCATCACAGTGACCCGTCCCGGCTTCTCCCCGGTAAGTTCTGTTTTGTAGCCGAGTTTGGCTGCTCGTATACTGGGGGGGGGGGTCTCACCTGGCTGTTAGCGTTTTCCTCTACTTGTGGCTTCTCCGGTCTACACAGCTGTGCTTCTCCTTGCACACCGGCGGGATCGAGGCGACTGAGGCATTCTCTCCGTTCCTGCCCGGCAGCCTGCTGCTTCATCGCTATCAGGATCTGACGTATTTCGGTGCCTGATCCACACTGCTTGGGGGGGTCACTGCACCAATTTCACCAATTGTGTCTCCTCTATGTTGTTGAGATGCTATAGTTCCCAGTACTTTAATTGCCTGTAGTGCGGAGCCCTTGTGGATCATGTCCACTCGGCCATCTTGGTTCTGCAAATTGCTTTTTATGTAAAGTTTAGGGTCAGAATCAAATTATTTAACATCCTTCTCACTATGCAGAATCCAATTTTTTCCCAAACAATTATCACAGAGGTATTAGAATAGCCCGGCTATATTCTCAAGAAAATTCTAATTACTTCTGTGTGATTTGAGTAAAATCTGACATGCTGATGACATATACATAACAGAGGATAACTTAAATTACCGTTTACAACATGTAGACAGAATATTCAGTGGTTGCTGGGTCAAGTTTTATAAGCTTAATTTCAGAAAATCCAAAATATGCTTTGTGAATTAAATATCTTTAGGATATGAATCCGATCTAGTGAAGGAAAAGGGCTCTTTCCTAGATTCTTGGAAAAATGTGGGACTCTTTATGCGTCCCAATTCTCTTAGAGAACTACAGACATTAATGGGATATTTACCAGAAAAGGCAGGAGCATGAATACGCACAAATCCTTAGAGTTATGGGTCACAACAGCACATCTGCAAATTCAAGACAATACATTGATTTAGCTAGGATACACTTATGTGCTATACAACAAAGGACAAACTATATCCATTGCCTACAAATCACACTTCTATGAAGCAGCGGAAGAGTGATTTGCTCTGATATAGAAAATACTCACTTCTGTGCACGATGCAATTATTGAAGAACAATCCACTGCTCAAGGAAAGCCAATAATTGTGATAACACCCATGCCTTCCTTGGAAGCTGCAAGCATGTAAATTAATGTGCATTGCATATGCGTTGGGTTCAATGAGCTGCGATTCAGGCAAATACAGAGGTACAATCTGAATATGACCCTTCGTTAAGAACACAGCAATTCTTGCAGTATCGACAGCTAACACTGGGAACACTGCACACAAAACAATTGCATGAATTTTATTTTTATTATACCGATGGACACACAGCAGCGGTATTTCATATATTATGCAGCTGTGCAAGTTAATATTGAGGATTGAAAATTCAAAATCAAGCACATACATGTGAAGTTTTAGGTAACTCAGCCGCACAGGCTGCAGAATTGAATGCACTTCACTTTGCTGATAAATCACGAACTACTTTGTGTCTGATTCATCAATTTGTGTACAGGGATACAAAGGTGACTTCAAGCGTTGGGAAAGCAATGATAACTAAGATCTCACAGGAAAACACAATAAATGCTAATCAACTTTGGGCTGTGATGGCTGCTCTCCAGAGACTGCTTGTTTTGGTGGAGTTCCAACCCACAATAGCACACCAAAGTGAGAGGATGCACTCCAAAAGCAATTCTGATACAGGTCAGGCTGAAAAATCTTCTGTACAAAAGCCTTTTTAAAGTAGCAACCAAGACCTGCCTGAAATCTAAGCTTGTTGGGTTGGTGTAACTTTTCTGCATCCATCCATCTACTCATGCACTGACACATTCATCCTGCCTTTAATGCACTCACTCGCCCATTAGTTATCCAGGCGCTCAGTCACTCGATCATATCTTTATCCACCCAACTGTAGACACATTCTCAAAGCTCCCTACTCACTTGCTCATCCCTACAACCACTCAAAAACTAGACTATCAAATAATTATGTGCATTTGCAAAAGCACCACACCTTTAGGCTTTGCAACTAGTTTTTTACTGTGTATTTAGTACTCTAGATCAGGCTAGTTTAAGCTTCCCTAGACTTCAAATTGAATTTAAACCCAAGATTTGAATGAGCAGTATCCAAATCCGGTGAGATGTTTTTCAACATTTTGGATACTTGGCCTTGCTTCTGGTGAGCTCTAGCATCAATGCCCTTTGAGTCGAGATGTTTTAGCTGGTTGTTTCTTTTTTAGGTCGAGCGTAAGCGTACGACCTCTTGTATACTTTAGTATATATATATCTCTGTGGGACAAATGCCATTCCTTGCTTCTCGTTTGTTTCAATGTCCTTTAAAAATCCTTGCTTACTAGTGGCCAGTCCTGCCTCTTTGTCCCTCCTTTTTCCTCCAAGCAGCAGGGACTTAGTACAATATCATTACGCTTTGTTCTGTTGATCTGCTCGTGGGGGGACTATTTTATTATGTTTTCAACCTCGCGTTACACTGTGGCTGCTCAAACCAATAGCTTCTTACATTTTATTGCTGCATTAACCCTCTCAGTACCTTTCATGTGGCTGGCATTCTTTTATATTCTTCCTGACTACAGCTCCCAGGCTGGCTTGGAATGCAAGCAATTAATTATTGTGGTTTTAAGTCTAAGTCTGCCTCCTTTAATTTCCTCTAGAAACAGGCACAAAAGTACTGCAAAAACATGCCATCTAGCTACTGCAGCTCTAAATCATGTAAAAAAGTTAAACCACTATTTAAAAACAGCCATTGTTTCAGTTCAGGTGTGATCACACTGGATACTGACTTCAGAGCAGAGGGCCCTGTTTCTGAGTTTATTTTGCTTTTAAAAGCACTGGCTGAACATTCCAGGCCTTTTTTTAATTTATTTTTAATTTTTTTAATTTTTTAATTTTTATTGTCAAAAAGAAATGCATTCAAACAAAAATTCTGATCCACAATAATACAAAGTACAAATATACAGTTATACAGAGGTGGTAGCAAGAAAATAAAGTAACAATACGATATAAGTGTAAATTAGAATATACAAATTCGGTATGCAACTTCGCAGTTGGTAATAAGTGCATTACACCTATACGCAGGTTTGCTGAGACCCATAAAACCATAACTTATGCATCATTTAACCAGCCCCATATTGCATCAAATTTTTGTAGGGCGCAGATACCCCTTACTTTAGCTAGAGCCTTCTCTCTTTCGCCAATTTTCCTAACAATTAGCCACCACTCCACTACTGAGGGAGGCTTAGGTGAAATCCAGGCTCTAGCTATCGCCAGCCGGGCAGCAACTAACATAATTGCAATTATGGACTTATGACCACAGCTATCCTCTTTATAGCCGAGCATCTTCTCAGCTATCGTAAATGTATATTCAACCCCAAGCCGTAGTTTAATAACAAATAACACCTTCTGCCAAAAAAGGCCTAGTTCTAGGCACGTGACAAACATATGAATCATATCAGCTGCATATAGCCCACACTTAGGGCAGTTACAGCGCGCCCCTCCATAAACCCCCCCCCCGCGTGACCCCCCCTTGAGACCATCTGGTGATCTTCTCCGGCGTGTAATAGAGTGCACAGATCGTCCGAAATTGTTGCAGTCGTAAATTGACCGAATGTACAGAGCATTCTATAATATCAAAAGCAGACTTTACCTCTCCTATAGCAATATTTATCCCTAACGTCTCGCTCCATCTTAACGCTAGTTTTTCACAACCATCCAGTCTAAACTGGCAGAGAGATCGATACATCCAACTTATGGCTGCCTTCCGGTTCTGCGCACACAAACACTCTCATATCCCTGAGCTTGAGACACTTCGAATAGCAAGGTGTCTAATAAAATAGTCCCTAATCTGAAGATATTTAAAAAACATCCGCTGCAGGATAGCAAATGTAAGCTGTAGATTCTCAAATGATCTAAAACCATTAGTCATACAACTGCCCCAAATAATGAACGCCATGCTTTGCCCATTGCTGGCCCGCGGAATCCTGAAATATCACAGGCAGCATTGGATTACTCCGGAGGGGGAGCTTATCATGTATAAGAGATATAGAAGATCTAACCATAATACCCTGCCATATATAAGCACAATCTCTAATAACCTTAAACCGTACCCGTTTAAAGTAGTTAGGGTCAATAATTCGATATAAAAACATATGACTCTCCGGGCCAAGAACAAGCCAATGCCAAAAATCCGCTTTATCTGGGTTCAAAAGACTGCGCAAGCGGCCGATAAATGCAGCCCAAAAATACAATTTAAAGTCTGGGAGTTCTAGACCCCACTGATTATACGGAAGCTTCATTAATCCAATAGGGCGTCTTGATTTTTTTATACCCCAAATTAAAACTACTCAAGACCCCATCCAACTTACTAAAAACGAATTGGGAATACGCAACGGGAACGACCGAAATAAAAATTTAGGTAGTATCTTCATCTTAATAATGTTACACCTACCCAGAATACTAATTGGGAGCTTGTGCCAAGATTTCAATTGCTTAGTAGTAATAGCCAACAAAGGATCCTAGTTTAATGCACGAATAAGTTCGATCCTAGGAGATATACGAACCCCTAAATACATATCGGTCGGACAAGCTCCTTCCACCGGAAGTTCCGGCTGATAGTTAAGAAGCACTTGCGTTTTATTAATATTTAATTTGTAGCCCGAAAAAAGGCCAAACTTCTTAGCTTCCATATTGATACCCTCTATTGCCGATATTGGGTCAGCCGAGAAGATAGCGATATCATCCGCATATGCGGTGACTTTCAACAGGCACTCCCCAATATTCAGCGGGCGTATCCTGACATTGGCCTGGAGAGCCCTAATAAATGGCTCAATATAAAGAGCAAAAAGGAGGGGGGAAAGAGGACAGCCCTGTCTAGTACCACGGCGAATAAAAAAAGGAGCTGTTTGAATATTAGAATAAAGTAATCTAGCCATAGGACTGTGATACATAGCTTGGACCCATTTCCGGAATTTCTCCCTTACCCCAAATGCAGTAAGTGTTGCCCAGAGATAATCCCAAGCCACCCGGTCAAAGGCTTTTTCTGCATCTAATAAGACCATGGCCAGGTTCGTTTTTAGCTTCCCCGCAGCATCGAAAGCTGCCACTGCCGTGTTGACATGGGCAGTGGTATCTCTCCCTTGTATAAATCCATGCTGTTGGGGAGAAACCAGACCGGCCATCATAGGGGCTAACCGGGTGGCTAGTATCTTGGCAAATACCTTAGCATCTGCATTTATTAAAGAAATTGGGCAATAGGAAGCCCGTTCCTCCGGTGCTTTATCCTTTTTTTTAAAAAAAAGATATTAGCAATATTCCATGAATTTGGAACTCGGGCAGTTACCCCAATTTGCTGGATTACCTCTCTTAGTAACGGGGCCACCACCCTTTTGCAGCTCTGCAGGAATAGCGTCCTCCCCTGTCGCCTTCCCCAACGGGAGCCCCCCTATTGCCTCCTCAATTTCCTCCAATGTGATTTCCTCCTCTAATAAGAGCGACTCCTCATTCGTCAAAGCCAGAAGATTATTCCCTTCCAGATAACTCTGCATATATGTCAGATCCTGACCTGCATCTGGAGAGCATAATTTCTGATAAAAAATAGAAAATTGATCAGCAATATCTTGAGGGCGCCTATGTAATGTACCCCCCTCGCCCTTAATAACTTTGATCATCGTCTTAAGGCGATTGTCCATAAGTTGGTGAGCAAGTACTTTCCCAATTTGCTCCCCATACTCATGTTGTAGTGTCTTATGTTTAATATAGCTCGCCGCTACCTTCTCCTTTAAGAGCCTCTTTATTGCCACCCTGTCTTCTATTAAAGAGGCATACAAAGAATCCTGATCTACTGCCCGCTGCCGGACAGCTTCAGCGTGCTGAAGTTCACTGGCTATAAGCCTTTGATAGGCTTCCTTACCTAACTTCTCTCGTTCCCTATTCTGTTGCCAAACAAACTGCTGGGTAACTCCTCGAATATATGCCTTCATTGCATCCCACACCACACATGAAGAAGTGGACCCTAGATTATCTTCCAAATATTCCGATAGTTTTTTAGAAATGAAAACCACATACTCAGAATCCGTAACCAGATAGTGCGGAAAAGAAAAAGGCCGAAGTATTTTAGGCCCAGGGTTAAGCCGAAAAGATAGTAATATAGGATTATGGTCGGATGTAATCCGAGGACACACCTCCATATCAGAACCCGGCAAAATGCTATCCGAAATCCATGCCATGTTGATCCTGGAATACTGCCGGTGTGGTATAGAATAATATGTATAGCCCGGCATTGTTGGAAATAAAGAGTGCCATGCATCCTGTAGTGAGTGTAGATGCCCTAATTCTAAAATAGAAGCTCTCACCTTTGCCATCCTAGAAGTGAGCGCCCGGCTAGTAGAATCCATAGCATAGTTAATGACACAGTTGAAATCAGCCATTACAACACGTTCCCCCTGCCATCCCAGTAATTCCAAGCAAATGTAATCCAAAAAGGGCCGGATCATCAACATTGGGTCCATACAATGCACAAAACACATATTTCATACTGTTGATCTCAATTTGAGCCAAAGCCCACATCCCCCTTTGGTCCGTTAATACCTTATGAACTTGACAATCCAGCGTCTTAGAAACCAAGATAGCAGTGCCCCTTATCGACACATTCTGTGAAGTACATATTACGTTTTGATAACCCAGTTGATTGAGAAGGCCTCGGTGCTTATATGCTAAATGCGTCTCCGAGAGAAGCACTATATGAGGTTTATATGCCCTAAGCTCTTCCCGTACTAATTGTCGTTTAGATCCTCTATTTAATCCTGACACATTCCTAGACAAACACCTAATCATTGCCATATCCCTTCATATAAACGCCATGCCCCAAATCAAAAACATAAAAATCCACCATTCCCCCCCACCTCCAGAATCCATAAAAATTCTTTTTTTTTTCCCTTTTTTTATAACCCCCACACCCTTAGGTGCACCCACCACAAAACACCTCATCCCTACCCCCCACCCCCCTCCCAATATCCTAAAGAAGGAATCACCCTCCCCAAAAAGCGGCCGCTGGATATGGCAGCTAACGTCCCGCAGTCCCACGAAGGCAGCCCCAACCAGCCCCCCACCTACCACAAAAACTCTTAAATAGTAAATAGCAAGAAGTAAAAGCATAAGCATAAGCCTTCTTGAATCAGAGAAAATCAGAGAAAAAGAAAAAAACAGAACAAGATGATCGCGAAGGATAGGCATTGATCAGTCATCAACAGCATCCCTGTCCCTATCTCTAACCCAAAATGCAACACATATCTCTACCCCTTTACTTTTTAAAGAGTGCTAAATCCCATCAGTCCGATCAGATGCTCTAGCCAGCTGCCATTTATTCCAAGCTTGTTTAGCCTCTACATGTGTCAAAAAAAATTGTGAGTGCTCATCTTTGATAACTTTCAGCCGAGCCGGTTCCTGCAAAAAAACTTGGGCACCTTCTGCTTTGATGGGATCAATTAGTTGTCTCATTTTCCACCGTTTCTCCATTGTAGCACGACTTAAATCAGATCTAACAAATAAGGACAAAGAGTCAACAGCTATTGGAGAGCTAGGCCGAGCCTTTAAAGATATCGCCTGTCTTGGCAAACAATTCCCCCAAAAAATCAAAATAGGTCGGGGATACCGGGAACTAGATCTCTGCAAGGTTAAAGGCAACCTTTGCGCTCTCTGAATTTGACAATCCCAATCCCAGTCTGACAAATCCAGGAAGGCCTTTTGAAGGAGCTGGACTACATAAGCACGGGGATCAGATCCCTCCTTGCCTTCGGGGACCCCGAATAATCTTAGATTATTCTGGCGCTGCCGGTTTTCCAAATCTTCAATTTTAGCTTGGCAAGCCAGGAGCTGCACATCATGAGACTGTAATGTCTTAGCCGTAGTTGTAATAGTATCTTCTGTCTCTGCAACCCTTGTCTGTAACTCGGCCATATCCCTTGTTATAACAGCCACCGTGCAGTCACCTCATTCAGTGACTGCTGAATCCTGAAGTAATCAGCTCTGATCTGTGCATGATACTCTTGTGCTTCCCGCCTTTGTTCTTGTAATACCTGCTGTATTACAGCAAGTGACGGCTCCTTAGCAGATGACTGGCCTTCCGCCCTGTCTGTCGTGTCCAACATGTTTGTCCTTGTTATGTTCCCCAGCTCAGGTGCCTGCACAGCATTTGACAAAGGCCCCATCTCTGGACAGCTCTGAGCTAGATAATCCACCATAGTTAATACCTCAGAACTAACAGCACATCCTGTTGAGTGGGTTTCATGATCACTAGTGCTCTCAATACACTTCCCAAATTTTCAAGCCGGAGCCAGACAGCCGAGAGATCAGCGTCTTAACCTCACCCTTTGCTTGAACCCATTTTCAAAGAGGGCTACTCTCCAAGCAAGCTCTCCGACGTATGCTGGAACTACTATGCCAGCTAGTTCCATGCAAATCTGCCCCCTTCTTACGAGGTTTGGCCGCCTTGAGTTGCTCATTTTTACTCCCAATAGAGGGGCTCGGGGTACGTTGCGAACCCCGCCTTTTTTTTTCTCCCTCCCCAGTGATCGTAATATCAGTCCCATGTGGGTTCCCCCGTTTTGATTTGGCGCCTTGTTCCTTATATGCTGGAGAAATCCCCTGGCAGAGTTATCAAATACATCTCCTTCCCCATCTGTGCTAAAAGTAATAGGGTCCTGGGGAATAGAAATAGGGCTCCCGCCATTAACATCAGCCACATTGCCGCTCCTTGTAGGCGCATCATCGCCAAAATCATCCATACCCTCGGTTACCGGCAAAAGTCAATTTTCCCCTTCCAATATAGGCTCACCTGTAATGGCCGGAGTCTCCGCTGCCACTTGGGCCTCAGTGCAGTCCAAAGCAGACACATTCCCTTGTCCGACAGCGTCAGCCCCCAAAACTGCAGACGCTGCAGAAGGTAACAAAGTATCCCTATCTTGCGCTGAGAGCACATCCACCGGAAAACTGTTGTTAGGGGATCCCTCATGTGCAACATTTTTGCCAGCGCTAGACAAGATAGTATCAATTGCATCGGCCGTTTGAACCACGACCTCCCCCAGAGAGATCAATTCGGCCGCTTTTCCTGCTTGCAGCAAACGAAGTGCGGGTTTGCCAACCCGTGACAAGCCTCCTTTTGCCCCATCCTTTGTGATTGCTGCCGCTGCAGTCTCTTCTCCCCGAGATGCTCTCTGCCCGCCAGCCGCCCTAGTAGCTCGGGCAGGCTTCGCCGTGGTCTTAGGTGGCGCCATCCCTCTTACCGGTACATGTACCAAGGCAAGACCAGCAAGGCACGTCCAATGGAGCCCCGAGCTGTAGGGACCAGCCAGCCAAAACACAAGCCTTGAAGACAGCCAAAGCCGTCGGAAGCTCCTCGCAGGCCCAAGCATCTGCGCCCGCGTCGGCAGGATCAATCGGAGCCTCCGAAAACTGCCATAGTAAGTCTACCGGGCTCCCGCTCGGTTTAACGTTTTACCGCAACATGCACGGCTGTGGGGAAACTGGCTGGGAGCCGCTCGTGGTGCGTCTGAGACGAGGCGGCCCTAGTCCGCCATCTTCTTTCCCATTACCGACACAATTCAGGCCTCTAGCAATTCCAGACAATAAAAATGTCTATATAACTCTAGTGATTAATGTTGTTGCTGGAGAGATGGAGTTGTCTAGTGGAAGAAGTTTTGACTCATTGCAAGGTAGCAGAGGGTTAATATTCCGGCTGCAAAGAAAGTGTACCATGCAGAACACAAAATGCATAAAATGTAAATAGGTCAGTAGGTTACTGCTTTTCTGTTACTTGCAGCTTATAAGTTAAAATCCTAACCTAGAACAGTGAATTTATAACTGTCATCATAGAACTGCATGCACTGCAAAGTATAGATTAGAGCAGATATTACTGTTGCAAAAAGGGTTAATCTGGGTAGAAATATGTTCTTTTTATTTAAGAGAACCCCCAACTATGGTGTGCTGTTTTCAATTCTGAGTTTGTGGTTCTGGGGCCCAAGCACTCTTTAGCAATGCTGCCTACCAATATGCATGACTTGTGACTCCTACACCCTGAAGTCCTTTGTCTTATGTAACATTTCCTTTACGCTAATTTATACACATATGATTGATTGCCTCTGTGTAATTTGTGTGTGATGCAAAGTGCATTGACACCCTACACTGGTATGAGTGGTGCTTTATAACTAATTAAATGCATCTGAACATTAGTGGTAATGCAGCCTTAAGGAACACTGTTAAAGGGTGGTGGTGATGAAGGAATCCGCAACACTCAGCCTTACCTGAACATCTCCTCAGCACCACCTCAGCATCAGCACAGCACAACCTCCTCATCAGTGCACCACCACCAGTGCAGCACCAACTCAGCATCAGCGCGGTACCAGCTCAGCACCAGCGAAGCACCACCTTAACATCAGCACTGCACCATCTTAGCTTTAGCACACTATCTCCGCATCAGTGCACCACCACCAACGCAGCCCCACCTCAGCAGCAACTCTGCACCAACGCAGCACCACTTCAGCATCAACGCACAACCACCTCTGCACAGCACCAACTCAACATCACTCAGCACCACCTGAGCACCAGCTCAGAACCAGTGCACCACCACAGCATCACTCATCACCACCACAGCGTCACTCATCACCACCTCAGCATCACTCGGCACAGCACCACCTCCTCATTAGTGAGCCACCACCAGTGCAGCACCAACTCAGCATCAGTTCAGCACCACCTCAGCATCAGTGCAGCACCAGCGCATCACCATCTTTGCATTAGCACAGCACCACCTGAACACCACTGTAGGAAGGTGGAATCTGACTACATGGTTGCCCCCACTTTTTTTCTGGTGTTTTGATGGTTTTTTACTTAGTTTGGCTGGGAACCTGCTATTCAGGCCCCCAGCCTATCGGCTTTCTCTTATAAATTGATTCCATGTACTTTAGGTACACCACAGATTGGATTCTGGAGTGCCCTTATAAGTCCCTAGTATATGGTATACTATGTACCCAGGGCATAGGTACCCCAGAGGCCTACCAGGGGCTGAAGCATGTATTGTGCCACCCCTGGAAGGCCATCCAAAATGACACCACAGGACTGCTACTGCAGCCTGAGTAAGGTGGTGCAAGCACCCCTTACAGAGATATAGGTTCACTATATCTCACCTATCACTGCACATAGAAACCTATCAGTCACCCCTATGGCAGGCCTTATCAATCCTGAAGGCAGGGTGCTTGGTTTTATGTGAGAGGGTGCCCGTGCATGAGCAGAGCCCCTCTGCAGCCTTCGGAATCTCCTCTCCGTGGTTGTCTGTGGTGCAGCCTGACCATATACTCTTAAGTGCATTATATCTTAACGGTAAATGCTAACTTTGGGATGGCTGCATGGAAACATGTCGTGTTTGGTGTCAAACACCTTGGAATCATACCCCCACACCAGTAACTGGTGTGGGAGTATGATCCCACCCTTCTAGAGGGAGAGACATGACAGCACCGGTATACCCGGTACCAACTAAACAGAGCCTGGCATCACAAAATGGATGCTGCTGGCCTCCTGCTGCTGACCGAAACTCCGGCAGGGGAGGCCTGGACAATAGGTTTCCTGTCACAGGGAGGTGTTACCACCTCCCAGACAGGCCTTAGTGGATTGGGGCTGGGTGGGTGCACTCCAAGAGTGCTTTGAAGTCCTGCACTGGGGGCACATTATGTGTCCTCGTGCATACCCCAGTTCAAACCGGTTGCAGGGGCTGCCAGCCCCTGCTCTGGCGCGAAACTGGACAAAAGGAAATGGGTGTAGCCACCCCTCTTTCCAAACCCTCCCATAGGTGGGTCCCCAGAGTTAGTCCAACCCCTTTCTTTAGTATAAGTAAGGGAACCCTGGCAACAGGACTTTAGATATCCCTGGACGAAACTCTGCTACTGAATCCTGGAACTTCGACGCTCTACTAAAGACTAGAGGACTGAAGAAATCTCCCTTGGGGTCAAGGAGTGACTCCCCTGCTTGGCAGGCACCAACGAAGCATTTGCCAGTCTGCATATCCGAAGCTACCGCCGGACTCCGAAGTACTTGCAGCCCAGGAAGAGGATTTCCAACATCTCGGAGCCAACCCGAGTCCCCAGCAAAGCGGAGACCCGCAGCCCTCGTGAGTAGCGTGGAACCGGAATTCCTTGCCACCGTGCACATTTACTAGTGCATTGACTTCTCGACGACTCTTGAAGTCCTGCTTTGGGTTACTCGTAGCCCAGGCCCCGAGCACCATTTGCACCGAAGATTGTGAGCCTACACTCCACGAGTGTTCCGTGGGCCCGCTTCCTGCATTTCTGCTTGGGGCTCCTTCGCGATTCCTGGTCCGTCGACTGGTGGGTCCCTGTGAAGGCAACTCTGATTTTCTTTGGGCGTTTCTGGTTGCTCCAGACGTGCCCTAACTCCCCACCAAGTGGTGAGTCCCTCAGATATTGCTGGTCTGCACAGAAGCATCTTTCTCCTTTCTGCGTGGGTTGCTGTTGCCAAGGCTTGTTGTGTTCAATCCGGACACCAATGCTGCAGCACTCGACATCCTTCGTGGGACAGCTCGAATCCAGCTCCTGGTCGTCGTCAACGCCTCCTGGTCCTCGTGGCTGAAGAGTCAAGCTTCACCTCTTTCACCTGAAGCACCCGACATCGGTGGGCATTCGACTATCGTGCCCCTGGTCACTGGCAAGTGACCCAGACTCTGTCCCCTCAGCTTTCAGGTCCTTCTCATCTTCGATCCAGGCTTGGATCTCTTCAGACACTTCGCATCTTCCCCGCAGCAGCCCTTCGTGGCAGGTTGCCATTGAAAACGACGTGACCCGACACCATTTGACACCTATGCACCCGTCTTCCCTGGGTGAGGTAACTCGAGTACTCCGGTGCTCCAGTGGGTGTTGACCCTAGAACTGTCTAAGTGCAAGAGGGTTTGGTCCTAGTCCATTTCTAAGTGTCCTTAAACTCTAAAACGATAACCGCGACTTTCCCATAGACTTTAACGGACCTCGCGGCTGTGTTCACACACTGCACACAGCCCCCATGGGTCCCCTGTGTCACTACCTTGGGTGGTTCCTTGGGGTCCCAGCGATTCTACACGCTCTAGGCCTTGTGTCTACTTAAGTCGTGGTTCTTATACCACTTTCTTAATATATGGTTTGGTACACCCCTAGGGCTAATCGTATATTGTGCTATTTTGCTGTGCTATTTTACTGTGCTATTTGACTTGTAACTTGTGTACTTTCACCTCTAGCCTCATAAAGAGACTACTGGGTTGTGTTTAGTAATAAATACATATATTTTACATATATATCTGGTGTGGTTCTCCTTTCATTTGGTCATTCATGAGATTATAACTGGTAAAACAATAGCTTAACACTCCTTCAAGACTTAGCCTGAAGGCTGCTCTCCATAGCTACCACTAGGATAGCTTTCAATAAAGGTTGTCTTTAAACCTATCATCAATAAAGGTCGATTGGACTGGTGCAAGGTGCCCTCTATAACCAGTGGACAGCATATACCAGGCCAACCTCTCACAACCATCACCTCAGCATCAGCACAGCCCGATACCAGCACAGCACTACCTCCTCAGTGCAGCACCACCTGAGCACCAGTGCAGCAGCACCACCTCAGCATGACTCCACACCACCTCAGCACCAAAGCAGCCCCACCTCAGCAGCAACTCCGCACCAATATCGCACCACTTCAACTTCAGCGCAGCATCACCTCATCACAGCACCAACTCATCATCTCATCATCTCTCATCACCACCTGAGCACCAGTGCAGCACCACTACCTTAGCATGAACCAGCACCTCAGCATCACTCAGCACCACCTCATTATCACCTCGGCATCACCTCCTCATCAGTTCACTACCAACTCGGCATCAGTGCAGCACCACCTCAGCACCAACGCAGCACAACATAAACATCAGTACCATTTTCGCATCAGTGCACCACCACCAACACAGCACCACCTCAGCATCAGCAGAACATCACCTCAACACAGCACCAACTCCGCATCAGCGCAGCACCACCACCTCAGCATAACTTAGCGCAACAGCATCGCTCGGCACCACCTCCGCATCGCTCGGCACCACCTCCGCATCGCTCGGCACCACCTCCGCATCGCTCGGCACCACCTGAGTATCACTCGGCACCACCGGAGTATCACTCGGCACCACCGGAGTATCACTCGGCACCACCGGAGTATCACTCGGCACCACCGGAGTATCACTCGGCACCACCGGAGTATCACTCGGCACCACCGGAGTATCACTCGGCACCACCGGAGTATCACTCGGCACCATCGGAGTATCACTCGGCACCACCTGAGTATCACTCGGCACCACCGGAGTATCACTCGGCACCACCGGAGTATCACTCGGCACCACCGGAGTATCACTCGGCACCACCGAGTATCACTCGGCACCACCGGAGTATCACTCGGCACCACCGAGTATCACCGCACCACCGAGTATCACTCGGCACCACCGGAGTATCACTCGCACCACCGGAGTATCACTCGGCACCACCGGAGTATCACTCGGCACCACCGGAGTATCACTCTGTACCACCGGAGTATCACTCGGTACCACCGGAGTTTCACTCGGTACCACCGGAGTTTCACTCGGTACCACCGGAGTTTCACTCGGTACCACCGGAGTATCACTCGGTACCACCGGAGTATCACTCGGTACCACCGGAGTATCACTCAGCATCACCTGAGTATCACATCTGCACTAGCACACCTCCACCTCAGCCCCACTTAAGCATTACTTAGCACCACCTCAGTGTGCCCTCGAAATCTGGCATCTGTTGAATCTCTCCTAGTGCTCGTCCGCTGCTCGTGTTGTAATTCAGGTACTATTTCTCAATCTCCACCCTCCTATTGTTTATTTCCCTTCATTCATAACAACAAAAAAGCTATAATAAACAAGCATTACAACAGGCAGGTTGAGGTTGCCAGCATTGCAAGGACAAAAAAACTAGAAGACATTTTTTGTTATTTTTTTAAGTCATTTAATTGTACATAATGTCTTCTTTAAATTCCACTACATAACACTCCACAACACAAAATACCATTCCACATACTTCCATTACACACAGTCCCACTCCACATAATTCCAATACACTCAAAATCACATAATTACTATCCACATAATACAACTGCACATCATACCACTTAATTCCACTACACAAATCCACACCACACAGTTTCACACCACACAGTTTCACACCACACAATACCACAACTAAGAAGTCCAATCCAACCCACATCATTGTTACACACCACATACATCCACTCCAATCCGTAACACATAGGTAAGAGTAATTTACAATGCCAATATCTCCAACTTTTTTACACACAGATCTGATGCTTAGCTCCTGCCTATTTGTTCTTTTCCGTCACCAAAGACGCAAAGCTATACACACAGTTCCATGCCACACAATTCAGCTCCACACATTTCCAGTCCACACCACATAATTTAACACCAAATCACATAATACAATTCAACAACACAATTACAACACACACCACATACATCCAATCTACACCAAACAATACCACATTGTGCCGCAAAATTCAACAGCATAACACATAATTAAACTGAACTACTTACCACTCCACATAATAATGGCACTACACTGAATGCCACATAATTGTTAACCATATATTTCTACAGCACACCATGCCGCATAATGCCACTACACAAACCCACTCCACACAATTCCACACCACACAATTCCACAACTAACTAATCCAACCCATATAGTTCCACTACACACCACACACATACACTCCATAACACATAAGAAAAATACATTGCCATTTACAATGCCAATAGCTCCAACTCAAACAAATGCGAGACCTGTTGCATTTCCAATGCTTGTTGTTTTAATGCAGTCAGGACCTTTTCATTTGTGTAAAAAAAAAAACTCAGAGATTTGGTATTGGCCCAGAAACTGTCATCCAGCGTTTTTGTGTCAGCAACCTTCAGCCATTGCTTTCCTATATTGTCAATCACATCTTGGCTCAGCCCAGATGAGTGTTTCTGTCTCACAGACATGCTAATGGGTATATGCTATTTGGGCTCCCAGTATGAGTGCCAGTTAATAACGGATGGGTCCAGGAACAGGATCTACCAGGGCAATTGGAATTTTAAGTTGTTTGTGTTTCACACAGATGTCAGCTGCCTTTGGAGTGAGCAATTGGGGAAAACGTGGACATCAGTGCAGTAACATCAATTCCTGCTTATTATCTTCCAAAATGTTAGTCATGGCAATTTCCCCACCACCACTGGCGAGAGCCCTGGCAACTCTAATTTTGCAGATAGAAATTGCAGGGATTTTATTGGGGCACTTATAATAAGGGCCCAGTACTATTCCACCAATCGGACTGCTTCCATTGCAATTAATGAGGTTAATTGTTTGCAGGAGGTAAACTTTGCTGAACACAGATGGCATCTTAAAAAAAAATACTTTCCCCATAAATGCAGCACATACTGCAGGACAAACAAATGCCTACTTGAAGTCTGTTGGGCCCACACCCAGGCTGACTCCTGCTCCACTCAGAGCAATGACAATTAGATTTCAAGATGGTATCATGGAAAATAAACCTCTCCAACCATAGATACAACAATACTCAATTTTCAACAAGAGTCCCTTTTATTGACTCCAAGCTTATATTAATTGCTTTTTTTTTAAATTTTGAATTATTTTTAGGAATATTTTTCCCTTTTTGTAAAGAATTAAGAAAACATACGCCAGACGGCTACATCACAGTTTACACAAATATAAATTCATGAAAACAACCACGCATCAATATTTACAACCACATCAAGACAAAAAATGAAAATATTTACGACAAATCACATTAACGACATGTTAAGAAATCAAAAAATACTTGAAGAATAAACACATACAAAGTGCAAATAGTGGTGAGAAAAACTTATACTGTATCCTTATAATGTATCCTACAGTCTTATAAATTGCATTTACTGGGACTTTAAATACTGAGTCATCCAGACTAGTATATATACAGGGTCCTAAATGGGCCAGAGAAATTGTTCAGGCTTCTGTGTTTGTGCTTCATAAATCAAGCTCAAACCTTGAATAAAGTTTGTTTTTATTTTCAAAAAAAGAGTTAACTCTTGGCCTCTGTAATTAATTAGCCAACGCGTTTCGACCTTCTGGTTAGGACAAACGGTGAAGTTTGAAGGTCTTCATCAGGGCAGGGTACAGTTCAGATGACGTGCTGTAGGCATCCTAAATAAAAAAGAGTGAATGTTTTGTAAAAGGATAGTGAACACTAGTGTGTGAGGTTGATCCTATTTACAGTGAAATTTACATACCGGCCATCTCATCTACACGTGTCTTGATACTACGTGGGGCAGTTAGCGTCGTTGTATACCTTCAAATTGGTATAATGTCATCTTCTCTGGAGCATCATGTCCGATTTTCTTAAGGAGGAAGGGAAAAGGAGACTTCTGAATTACACTGTCTTGTGTAGCTTGTGCACGAGTGAACTAAATATGACACAGTGGGCTATTGCTATTATCATGCCAAAGTGCTTTGTCGCCTTTTGCCCATATTGAAGATCGTAAAGTACTTAATTATGTCGACACTCGGTGCCAAGGGTGCACGGGCTTGCCTAGGTGTCTTTAAAAAAAGTGTTGTGCATAGGACCGGTGAGACTGAGAAGTCGTGACTCGTTAGAAGCAGAGGAGAGGATTACTGCCGATTTGTTATGCTTGTGGTTTTAGCTAGATTAGAGACTGTAATCATAAAGTGATATCAGAGCTCATGACAAGCGGTAAAAACGGCGAATGGTGAGGTTGCTGGAGGCTCATTACCTTTGATATCTTTATGTTCTTGGCTCTCTACATGCAGGTTCCGTACTCTTGATTTGCTCCTATCCGGTTCCGTCTTAATGCGCTGTGTTGTAGCCGTCACTTCTTGTCGGCCGTATCTGCGTGCTCGCCGGCTTCCGCGTTTGTTAGGCGATACGTGCTTAATTACTTTTGACAGGAAATGGAGAAGGACGTAAAACGTGCGTCCGTTTCAAATTGCCCGACTATGCCTGACTTCTTCTTTGGTCCCACATCAAAAACGCGTCGTTCACTGAACTGATTACGCAAAGAAGTTTCTTTCTTGAAAGGGTAGCAAGGTACAAGCACAGATATTCCAGGGCACATACTGTCAGGAATCGTTTGGAAACACAGAGGGGATAGTAGATGATTCTTATATACAATGTGTAATTTCATTAAATTCATTAAGGCCATTTTCGATAGTTCCTAGAAAGAAAATGGTTTTGGCTTCAAATTTAGACAGCACATTGTCGATGTTTTTGCCTGTAACATGTTTCAGTATGGTCCATTTCATGTCATTGGGTCCATGATTCTTGTCTTTACAGTGGGCCACCATGGGTGCATTCATAACTTGACATCTAATGCACAAACGATGTTGAGATATTCGCTTTTTAATCGGCTGGGTGGTTTTGCCAACATACGCTTGGGGGCAAGGGCATAAGACCCAATAGATGACGTTCTTGGTATTACAGTTTGTAAATTCATCATGTCTGATTGTCTTATTCTCATAGGTGAACGACGTGCCTTCAATTGTGCTTGCGCAGGCCACACAGTTGCCACATCGTTTATGGCCCTTGATCGGTGGTAGAGCTAGCATGGTTTGTAGAGTGTGTTGTTCTCTCTTTGCTGTAGTGTTTGCCCTTACAAGTCTTTGTTTTATACTTTTGTTCTTTTTTAGCGCAAACAAGGGTAGATCTTTAAATAATTTCAAGCCTTTCACTGTGTTCCAGTTTCTTCTGATGATTTTTTTCACTTCGTTTGTTAATCCGGAGAAAGTTGTTACGCATACCAGTGGGGTTTCCTTCGCCTTTTCTTTGGGAATAAAGAGTGTTTCCCGCGGCGTATACCAGGCTCTTTTCATTGACCTTTTCAGGAGCTTTTTGGGATAATTCCTTTCTAGTAATTTGTTCAGAAGTATTGAAGCATTGGTGAAATAATCTTCTTTTTTTAACAATTGCGCCTAATTCTCAAGAATTGGCTGTAGGGAAGGTTCTCACGTAAGTTCCTTTGATGGAAACTTGAAAAGTGCAAGAAAGTATTTTTGTCTGTGGCTTTTGTAAAGAGTGTGGTATACATGATTCCTTCTTCGTGTCTTACTGTCAGGTCTAGGAAATGGATCTCTTGATTGCTGGAATTTACCGTGAACTGAATATCGGGATTTCTTTGGTTCAGCCAAATTTGAAAGTCCAACAGTTGTTCTGGTGAGCCTCTCCATTGCATGAAGACGTCATCAATATATCGGTGCCACATTTTTATATGGCCGTCATATGGGTTGTTGTTGTAAATCCAATGGTCCTCAAACAGAGCCATAAACATTACTGCCATCTCCGAAGCAAAGGGACAACCCATAGCGGTACCTTTTGTTTGTAGAAAATAATCGTTATTAAATTGAAAAAAATTATACTTTAAACAGATCTCAGCAAGCTCCAGCAGGAACGAAGTAGGGACATTGTGGGGTCTGGTTCTTTTCTCCAAAAAGAAATGCAGGGCTTCTAAACCTTCTTCCTGTGGAATATTAGTATATAAACTGGTGATGTCAAGAGTGACCAGTAGTTCTCTTTCACAGTCAAAGGGTTGGCCTTCCAGGAAAGTAATTGCTTGCATGGTGTCTTTTACATAGCTTATAGTTTCTCCAACTAAGGGCTTGAGGAAGGTATCCACATACTTCGCTGGCCTCTCAAGTATAGAGTTAACCCCCGAAATGATCGGTCTACCAGGGGGATTGTTCACATCTTTGTGGATTTTTGGCAAAACGTAAATTAGTGGGGTCCTGGGTTGCTCATTTAATAAAAAAGTTGCTTCTTTTTTAGATAGCCAACCTTGATCTTCTCCTTTAGCGATTAAAGTCGTCAACTTTGATCGTATTACTTGTTCCCAATCATCAGTCGTTTTTCTGTAGTGGCTGGATTGGACAATTGTCGGATGATTTCGGCCTCGTACTTTTCACGCTGCATCAGCACAATTGCCCCGCCTTTGTCTGCAGGCTTAATGATGATTTCTTGATTTTTTGTTAACTGCTCTAGTGCTTTACTTTCATTGCGTGTCAAGTTCCACTTCGTATAGTTTTTCTTTTGGTCTAGTTTGTCCAAATCTCTCATTACATTTTTCTCAAACGTGAGGAGTTCCATAGGCATGTTAGCAATGGAGGGAAAAAAAGTGGACGCATTTTTGAGACCTGAATAGTTGCGTTCCATATTGTCTGTGTTCTCAGAAAAAAAGGCTTTGAGTCGCATTTTTCTGAAGAGTTGGATAATCTCCAGTTTAATTTGACCCATGTCAGGTTTGGTGGCTGGTATAAAGGATAGACCTTTTTCTAATACTTTGGTTTCTTCTATAGACAGAACATAATCCGACAGGTTGTATACTACACCTGTTTGATTTTCTACCATCTGTACACCTTCTTTCTCGTAGTTATTTCCCCTTGATATTGATTGGGGTTTGGATTGAACCATTGTTTTGCTCGTGTCTTGCCTCTGGGACGGCCTGTGCCTCTGTCTAAAAAAGGTTGTGGCTGGAAAAAATATGGCTGTTGGTTTCCCCTGTGGCTAGACGAGGGTTCAGAATCACTTGAGCTATCGGAGTATGAGGAAGCGTCAGAGAAAGTTATAAATTGTCTCCTACTTCTGCCTCCGTAAGTTCTCAATGCTCCGATATTGACAGGTTGTTGATAGTACTCTTTCTCCAAATAGGGATAGGTCTTTTTTTCACTAAAATTGGTGATATCCTTTTGGAGTTTCGATCTTTTAAAGTCCTCGGTAGTTTTTTTAAAGGTCGAGTTTTCCTTTTCTAATTTTGTTAGCAGGGCCTGTGCGTTCTCAATTGCTGTATTATTTAGAAGCGATACCAAAGGGGATGATGGACGGAGCGCTTGAGCTAATCAAACACTCACACCCAGTCAACTGATCTGGGTTTAATCCATCATCATTCTTTAGCTCACTCCACCACCCCAGTTCAGACCTGGCCATATGCAAATCAGTCTGACCCTGTGCCTCATGGGAACAGTCCAGCCCGAACTGCCAAGCCATGTCTTCCCTGGACCGGAAACAAGCATCCAGGGACCGGTTTCTGGCTATTCAGCCGTCATCCGCCAGGCTAGCTTGAATCCAGTGGTAAAGTGAGCAAGGGACCCACGTCTGGGCATACCCTGCCAACTTAGGGCGAGCAAAGCGATACCAAAGGGGATGATGGACGGAGCGCTTGAGCTAATCAAACACTCACCCCCAGTCAACTGATCTGGGTTTAATCCATCATCATTCTTTAGCTCACTCCACCACCCCAGTTCAGACCTGGCCATATGCAAATCAGTCTGACCCTGTGCCTCATGGGAACAGTCCAGCCCGAGCTGCCAAGCCATGTCTTCCCTGGACTGGAAACAAGCATCCTGGGACCGGTTTCTGGCTATTCAGCCGTCATCAGCCAGGCTAGCTTGAATCCAGTGGTAAAGTGAGCAAGGGACCCACGTCTGGGCATACCCTGCCAACTTAGGGCGAGCAAAGCGATACCAAAGGGGATGATGGACGGAGCGCTTGAGCTAATCAAACACTCACCCCCAGTCAACTGATCTGGGTTTAATCCATCATCATTCTTTAGCTCACTCCACCACCCCAGTTCAGACCTGGCCATATGCAAATCAGTCTGACCCTGTGCCTCATGGGAACAGTCCAGCCCGAACTGCCAAGCCATGTCTTCCCTGGACCGGAAACAAGCATCCTGGGACCGGTTTCTGGCTATTCAGCCGTCATCAGCCAGGCTAGCTTGACCCTTTGGTATCGCTGTATTATTTAAAAGAGCTTCTTCTAATTCATGTATGAGTTCAAGTTCTTTTAGACTCAAAAGCTCAGCAGTCTTGATTGAATGGAACATCCAATCCCTAGAGCATTTTGTGCCAATGTGGCTGAATCCTCCAAGGTATTCTGGCTGGTCTGTGAAAATAACAGGGACGTTTTTCACCTGTAGACCTGTAGATTTCAAGAAGCACCTCCTCTCTGCAGCTTTTTTCCCAGATGGTGGGTCAGACAGGACCTTTCTGCACTGACTCCCCACACCGTAGCTAACTACCGCTCCCTTCAGAGTCCCGCCCATTAGCAGTAAACATTGGCTGTCCTCCAAATTTCTGAGGGACTATTCTCTGCAGGCTAGGAGCTCAGGGGACTCGGGGCTGGTGGGTGGGGAGATGAAGCGTTGCTGTTTTAGACTTTGGTATTGTAATTGCATTTATATAGCGCTTTCTCCCCTGATGAGGCGTCGTAGCGCTTTTTCGGAGAGTAGCATGCTACTCCGGAAGCCAAAGAGGGTTAGTGGTGAATTAATATAGGGAGATGCGAGATTAATTTGAGCGGTGGACATGTGAGTTTATTTGGATTGAAAAAGGATAGTGGAGGGATAGAAGAGGGAAGAGTTTGCTTTTGTATAGGACTTGCTACCCCTGATGAGGTGTCGAAGCGCTTTTCGGCGTGTAGCATTCTACTCTGGAACCCAAAACGGGATCAGTGGGGAATTAGTATATGGAGATATGAAATTAATTTGAGCGGTGGACATGTGAGTCTATTAGCTTGATTGAAAAGGATAGTGGAGGGATAGAAGATGGAAGGGTAAGGAAAGTGTTTTGTTGGAGCTCATAGCAGTAGGAGGAGGTTTGGGATGAGTAAAGTGGAGGTGGAGACAGGAAGAGTCAGAGGGAAGCGTTTAAAAGGCTTGTTAGGGAGATCTGAATAGTAAAACAGGTATGAGATGATGCAAGGAGGGGTAAAGGCGGGAAGAGTCTAGAAAGGGTTATTTCGGGGTTCACAATAGTCAAATGGGGTTTGGGATGAGTCAGAGTGGAGGTAGAGGACCTATTGAGAGAGGTATAGGGTGAGAAATATGGTAGTGCATTGAAGAGAGTAGTAGAATGAGGTTTGAGATGAGCCAGAGAATGGAGGTAGAGGATATATTGCGAGATATAGGGTGAGATATAGGGTAGTGCACTGGAGATGCTGAATTAGAAGTAAAGTAATAAAGATACACAAGTTCATGGAAGGTGTATATGGAAAGTAATATATGTAGATGTAAGTTGTTTTTAATAAACTCCGATTTTCAAGTGTTGCTGTACATTATTTCATTTGTTTTTATTTATTTTTTTGTAATTCAATAGTGAAGCAATTGTCGATTAAATAGTTATTATAAAGATTTGCTTATTTATGCAGAATGAGAGCGTGGACTCGTGCTCCACTGGACTCAGCACACACTCCCCATGCCACCAAGGCCTGAAAGAATGATCTTGCTGCTGCCAACCAGCAGCCCTTAACAGATCTCGGAGTAAAAGGAAAATAATGTATGGGAGACGAATGTGGTATGATGGTCCACAGAGGTCTGCACAGCCTGAATAGCAAGCCTGACTGCACTGTCTGCAGACATGAAATTTTTTGGAATTAAGATAAATCTACCACTGCATTAATTAACGTAAATAAAGTCCTATATATTACTCTATAGCAAATGTATAACATGCACAGCTTTAAACCAAAACCGCAGCTATGAATTCCAAACTTAAAAATTAGAAAAACATAAAACTTCCGAAGTTAGAGGGAAAAATAGCACTCATCCTAGACTGCTGACCAGCAAAGACAAGCATTGGCAAAGCCAATAGTTTTCACCTATGCAAGAGCCACTGGCTTTACAAATTTCAAGATTCAAATTTCTTTATTGACCGTTCGATTAATTAAAATCATTACAGTAAAATGTGCAAAGCTCTTCCCCCACCCCCACCCCCCCCCCCCCTCCTCCTCCCCCACTTCCTCCAATGTCTTTGGAGTCCTTGGAGCAGCATTGCTCCCCTGACCCGCATGCACTCTTAATCAAAGATGTTGCACTTGCTGATGGAAAGAAAGAATCAGCTGCAAGGCCATTTGTTAGTGAGGATGACTCCTCCTTGAGTTAGGTCTATACTATGCTTCCCTACATGAGGTCTAGCTCGTCCTAAGGACTTGTGGGGGACTAAGATTTTCAGGCCAAGGTTAAATAAGCTGGTATACTTGGAGACCCTTGCGATCTATCTCTTCTATACCTGATAAGAATATGCTGTACAAAATGTTAAAAGAATATAAAGTGCATAAAGTGCTGGTTTAAAGTGCTATGTGCTCTCCCCTCGTGGCCTGTTGGGGATTCTGTGGCAGCTCTAAGAATGCAGACAGATAGATGTTAGAGACTTAAAATTCGAAATACATGAATTAAACTGTTATATTTAAAAAGATGGTGGACTCTTGATGTGCTCCCTCTTGATACTCGTCAGAGACCCACCATGCTGCTCCCTTCAAGGAGTAGGGAGCACCGTGCTAGTAAAGATGTGCAATAGTTAGCCTGTCATGGTAATAGCGTTGGCCTGTGCAGATTCGCTGAGAGCAATTCAGATTAAGTTCATAAACTTCCCCAGTCTGGCTAGGTTGCTTGCCATGGTTACGGTGAAGCACAGGACCGAGGCCTCCCTGCAAGTCCTGACTCTCTTTGCCCTGAGTATGGGGCGAACTAGGTGTCGTCGCTCCTCATTCAGTTTAGGGCAGCAGCACAGGAGGTGGAGCCAAGATTCTTTAAAGTAGGAGCATAGCCTACATGAGGCCATTTCCCCCTTGTGTGCCCAGGCTGGATTAAAATCTGTGATTCGTAGCACTGATAGTCTCACGTAGAGTATTTTCCTTCGGGCCTGTGCTGTCAGAGCATCGCAAAGGTAAGGTTGAGCTTTTCCCAGGATGTATGACTTGTCCAGTGGCTCTGTGATGGAGCTGGGTTGGAAGGTTGCAGAGTCTTTTTCAAACGATGTTGCCAATACCTGCTTGTTCATTGCTTTTTTCCAAGCTAATAGAGGAATATCAAGTGACTGTAGGCTAACTGCTTCAATCCTCAAGGTGTCAATTGGCCTGGCCAAGACCAAGGTGCCAGGGGAAACCCTCTTCCTCTAAAATGAACCTCTATTGATGTTTGAGTGAGTCTGCTGGTGCTCTCAAAATCCTCATGCTGCGGTGCGAGCAGCACTGACTTGTATTCCTTGGCCTGGGCAGTGATTAATGACCTATCCAGGGCTCCAGGGAAGGCCAAATGCCCGTAGCTGATGGCCGATATCAGTTTTGCTTTTAAGACTGTCCGTATTGGCTTCGGCAGTTGGACTTAGCAGGCAGTGGCTCAGTTGTTTCAGTATGTGGATGACACTGTTGGCCTTAGTGCTAAGGTGCTTTTGGTGGGTGTTCGGGTTGGCCCTTTATGAAAACCAGACCCCAAGGTAGTTGTAGGCTGTTACTGTCCCAATTTGAAGCTCTCCAAGTTGACAGTGAGCTTGCCCTTTTTGTGGATATTTTCTAAATACTACTACCTTGGTTTTACTCTGGTTAAATAATGTTCAAGCGCGATGAGGGCTCGCTGAAGACCCACCCTATTATGGTCCATTATTGCTGTGTCATCTGCAAATTGCAGGATAGGAAGTCTCACCCTGCCCAGCCTTGGAGCTACTAAGCAGGCACCTTGCAAGGCGACCCCCAAATCTGCAGTATAGAGGTTAAATAGGAGGGGGCTAAAACACAGCCTTGTTTGAACCCGTTGTTTGTGGGGACTTTAGAGGTTACTGTGTTAGGGCTTGTTTTGACTCGGGCCTGTGTCCTTTCATACAGCGATGTTATTGCCTTTAGGAGTTTGGACGGAATCCCCCAGGTGGTCAGTTTCCTCCATAGCCTGCCCCAGTCCATTCTGTCAAAAGCAGTGCTGTAATCAATAAAGCAGCAGAACAAAGGTGGGTGCTTCTTCTTGACCGCTTGTGTGGATAAGTATGCCAGCACTATATTATTATCCATGGTTGAGGTGTGTAGCCTGGCTTTGCCAATTTGTTTTAGCCATGTTGTACGCCAGCGTGGCTGCTGTTCATCATGACAACAGTTTTGTGACGTAGAAGAGAGTGGCATAGTGTTGTGGAGTGGAATGGTGAAGAGCAGAGTGTCGTGGAGTGGCATAGAGTCTCCTGTATTGGAGTGCCATAGAGTGGAGTCGCGTACAGTGGAGCAGAGTAGAGTGGCGCACAGTGCAGTGGCATAGAGTGCCGCGGCATAGAATTCAGCGGTGTACAATGCAGCATGATTGAAATCAAGTGGCATTGTGTTGCATAGCGTAGCACACTATCATAGAGTGCAGTTGCGTAGAGTATAGTGCAGTGGCATAGAGTTAAGTGATGCAGAGTGGCGTAGAGCGTAGTGGCAAAGAGTGCAGAGTAGAGGGCGTAGAGTTCAGAGGCGTAGAGTGCAGTGTTGCAGAGTAGATTGTCAGAGTGGAGTGGTGTAAAATGGAGTAGAGTTCATTGGCGCAGAGTAGAGTGCAATGGTGGTAACAGTGGAGTGGCGTAGAGTGCAGCAGGATAGAGTTCAGCGATGTACAATGCAGAGTCATAGAATGCAGTGGCATAGAATAAAGTGGTTCACATTAGAGTGCATTGGCGTAGCATACAGTGGCTTAAAGTGCAGTGGTGCAGAGTACAGTAGGGCATACAGTGGTACAGAGTAGAGTGGCATGCAGTGGAGTAGAGTACAGCGGCTTAGAGTAGAGTGGCGTAGAGAGTGGTGCGGTAGAGTACAGTGGTGCAGAGTAGAGCTCAGTGATGTTGAGTGCAATGGCATAAAATGTAGATGCACACAGTGCAGTGGCGTAGAGTGGAGTTGTGCATATTGGAGTGGAGTGGCCTAGGCTGGGGTGGTGTATAGTGCAGTGACGAAGAGTGCAGTGGTGTAGAGTGTGCTGGCGAACAGTGGTGCAAAGTTGAGTAGAGAGCAGTGGAGTAGTGCAGAGTGGAGTAGAATGCAGTGGCGTGGTGTAAAGTGGAGTGGTGCAGAGTAGAGCGCAGTGTCGTAGAGTGGAATATGCATGGTGTGGTAGCACACTTTTATTATAGACAACACATCTTTAATTGAAATCACCATTACGTTTGCAGACACACAGTTCTACTGATAAAAGTATAGAGCGCACAAACAATATTTGTTTCCACCACACTTCAGAATTACAAAAAAAATTGCTTCATTTGGGCTTTTCTAATTATGAAATATCTGCATAGTTCATTTACAGACATTTAAATTTTGTTGAGTGCTATAAAAAAATACCATTGCATGGCCATCCTCAAACACTCCCCCAGAGCCAGCATGATTGTCAAATGAATCCTCTCACTCTGAAGTCAGAGAAAGAAAAGTAAACACCAAGATCCCTGGAAAAGGGAGCCTGACGTTTGAACTCTGACTTTGAATGCACTGCAAATGTGTCAAGATAAGAACAAGATTTAAATGCCTGTTTACAGAAATCGAGCACTGATGGAGGAATACAGTAAATCGGCTTTTCTGAAGGGAAGAGACCAACTCTAGCTGGACAGGCTAAAACAAATAGAGCCAGCAAATAGGAAGCAAGCAAATGTGAGTTACAAACCACAAAGCCAATGGTAAACAACAGGCAGAATGCATTCCCTGGGAAGCTTTCCGAATGCATCCAAGAGGTCGTTAGCATACAAAAGGCTTTCAAAATGGTGGAATCAGAGGGATGGACTTGGTGTTTTATGATTGGCGTTTTAATATCATGTACGCTTACGACGCAGTCCTCATGGGACTGGTCGCTGTGGGTTTACAGTTATTACTGGACAAGTTTGTTGCCTTTATGGCTAGCCTGGAACTTGCAGTAAACTTTACAAAGTTGTATGTGATTGTAGTTGGCCACAGTCCACCAGATCAAAGACGTTTAAGGTGGAAAACCATCCCTTGGCTAAAGTTCCGGTCCTTTCCTATCTCGGGGTCCTGTTTGATTCGAATAAAAACTGGAAGCCCCTGACTGACGCTAAGAAAGTGGAGCTTATTAATTCCCCGGGTGCAGTGGCTAGTTTTTCCCAGAGGCTGGGCTCTAGGCTCCGCATTATTTAATCAAGTTTTACCAGGCTAAATGCGTCTCCTAAGATTTCATATGGCAGTGAGTTATGGGAATATACGAAAGCTGCTAATATCCAGACTGAAGAAAAAATATTTTTAAGGCGTATGTTGCAGTTTCCCACAAGTACTCCAGCTTTTTGTGTCCACGAGCTAGGAGTAAAATATATAGGAGACGTAACTGCTCGCAGACCGTTATGTTGGATCAAGGTATGGTACATGCTATAACAAGACCATCGACTCGAATGCAGTGCGCACTGTTCACTACTAAGCAATTTAACAATTTATAAATCACAATATGCAAGGTACTTTATTCTAACTTCTTTTTAATTATTTGTTTTCAACTTTAATTGTTTTGTATTTCACATTATTTTCAATGCCTCATACAATATATGAACAATACTTTCTCAAACATGAGTTCACTTTACACTTCATTAGCATCAAAGTGATACTGTAACATTTTTCATAATACAGAAGATGCACAACCTGATTCTTTTCATGCCCGATGCATTTCGGAACAGTTAAGTCCGTTCCTCAGGGGCATACCTGAAAACCCAAACGAAATATCACTTTTTAATCATTGTTTTGAAGTACATGGAGTTACACAAACAACCAATAACCCATTATATACATGCTGGTGCACAATTACAGTGTGCTACCTAATTGCCAACCTTGGAATGAATGATACCACCGTATGTGAGAGTGTTCTCCTGTATCAGCTTAAAACATGTGTTTAATGAAAGTGAAAATTGTGGTAATGAATACTTATTTGTGAAAAATATGCCTAAATAGAATCATGCTTGATCACCCAGTGCTTCAAATGACATCCGTGTCTGTAATCATAGCAATCAGCCTGGTGATAAACACCAATTCGCCTACCTAATGCGGTGCAACAGGTTACTAATCTCGTACTATTGAAGTCCAAAGAGACCACTAAGCAAACAGCTGCAAACATAAACCAGTTATGAATATCACCGCTCATTTGAGAGCTATGTTGTGCCACTAAACATAACTATAAGCGAAAGCTCACCTCTCAAGGAGTATCAGAACTCCCTTCCCATATTCTCCGTACTGTTTACCCTCCCTGTGATTACTTGTGTGAACAACCAAATGCTGCCAGTTAACCTCTTCAAAACAACATTACCCACTGCCGGTATCTAAATAAAGTTCTTCCGATCCATTCTTACTGGTCATATATGTGTCCGAGTCCACCTTTCCTCCGGCCACGATGCAAACTCTGAGCGTTTGGGGGCTGCTTGAACGCGTACTAAAACATGTTCAGTGAAGTAAACAACGGACTACTCTCTACCGAACCTGCCTTTATTCACATGAAACCACCGGCCCCATCTTGGAGTGTACGAATCTGTACTTTAGTCTCATTGTGAATACCTTAATCTGCCATACCTAATAAGTGGCCATAATCCCGAGTTGCCTTTCCTCTAGTAATATTTTTGCTGTGAACACCACATTAATGTATTACTCCTAAGTGTCATAGCCGCACGACACTGTCACGTATTATCACGTTCGCAATTATGCTTCTCCAATGTTCTAAACCCCGAACAGCCCGATCCCTTTACTAATGCTCGTTCTACAATATCAAAAAAATCACAGAAGACCAGCTGAGCTGAACAATGGCTGTCTGCAACCAGCCCATTATTTAAAAAAAAAAAAAAAACATAATTTCAAAAACCATATAAGTAACATATTGTGTACCCGAGTGCCCATCACCAAATCATTGCCATCAAGTATAATATTGAAGCAATGTGCTTACGTGTATTGTTCCCTGCAGGGTATGGCATGTGCATACCTCGGTCTGTGGTGTGCGGATTCCTAGCCCTAAAACTTGTGTATGTAATGCTGGCTTAATGCCTACTCATATGAAACAACTCCTCTCTACTCTGTCATTCAAACCTTTCGGTAGTAACGTATCCAGTCGTTTAATCCAATAAATCTCCCGTTGGAGCAATCTTTTAGTGTTATCAATTCCTGGTTTAGAAGTTAGTACCTCAATGATTTGAAATCTCAACTGTGAGATTGAGTGTTTTTCTTCTTGCCAATGCATAGCTACGCTGGATGTCTTACTTTTGATCCTTATCGCACTCTTGTGTTCAGTGAGTCTTATTTTTATTTTTCGCTCCGTGTTTCCTACATACGCTTTGCCACACGGGCACTTAATGCAGTATATCACATTCCGGGTGTTGCAATCTGACGTATGTCTGAGTTTTATAATTTCTCCTGTGATTGGGTGTGTTAAACAACCTCCGGTAATTACGTTATTGCAATGCGTGCAATTCAAACATTTGTTAGTGCCTTTGTGTTCATCCATGTTTGGTTTCTTGTCGGGTGTTGCCCAAAGTTCTCTCAAATTCTTGCCTCTCGTGTAGGCATGTAATGGCTTCTCCTTGAATAAGTAATTGAAATCTGATTCATTTTTCAATAGTTCCCATCTTATGTTGATTAATCTCTTAATTGCTCTCGAGCAAGTCAAATATTTTGAGACAAAAACCAAAGCATCATCTTTGGGCTTGTTTTGCTTAATGAACAGATCAGACTCTTGGTTGACCCTTGTAATGCATTCCATGAGTGTATCTTCTGGGTACCCTCTTTCAATGTATTTATGTTTGTACTCTGTAATCTTTTGGACGCTTGTGGTTTGGTCGGAGCAGATCCTCTTTATCCTCAAAAACTGTGAAAATGGTAGATTACGAATTAAACTCCTGGGATGAAAACTGGAAAATATCAATGCATTATTCCGGTCTCTAATTTTGTGTCTGTTTTCGTGACTAATACATCCAAAAAATGTATTCGGGATTTGTCAATGGTGTGAGTGAACTTTATCCTGGGGTTCTGTGCATTCAAAAACAGAATCATATCTTCAAGTTCACTTCTCGTGTCAGTCCACAGTACAAATATATTATCAATGAACCTGCAATATAATGCAATCTTTGTCTTCCACCTTTAGTTACATAAGATGTATTGATCCTCAAACTGTGCCATAAAAATATTGGCATACGGATGTGCTCCTGAAAAGCCCATGGATGCCCCCGTCAGTTGAGCGTAGAATTTTTCTTGCCATTGGAAATGGCTATGATGCAGGCAAAAATGAAGTAATTCCAGTAAAAACACCTTTTCTGCCTTGATGTTGTGCGATTGCAACAGCGCCCATTCTACAGCTTCTATCCCTGCATCATGGGGAATGAAGGTATAAAGTGGCGTAACATCTATGGTGCATAGCAGCCAAGGATCTTGTATTGATGCCTCTATTGTCTGGAGTTTTTGCAAGAAATCTGTAGTGTCCCTGATATAGGATTGCCATGTCTGTACAAATTTTTGAAGAAAATAATCCAGATAATTCCCCCAATGGTTCAAATAATCAACCGCAACCTGAAACTATCGGTCGAAATGGCGGATCCTTCAGATCTTTATGTATCTTTGGAATCTTGTATAGTTTGGGTCTGCGTGGGTTTGTTGTTGTCAAGTATAATCTGGTCTTTTTCGTCTATCCAACCCATATCCTCTGCCTTTTGTAAAATCTTCATTAAGATTCCAATAAGTTGTACTGTTGGGTCACTATCCAAAGGCATGTATGTGGTTTCATCAGACACATGTTGATTGACCTTGGATTTATAATCCGTCGTATCCATCACAAGAGCTCCCCCTTTGTCAGCTGGTTGAAACGTGATATTGGGGTTGTTTGCTAAAGACCTAATAGCTTTCTTGTCATACTGTGTCAAGTTCTCCTCGGAAGAACCTTGCTGATTTTTCCTGAGACCACTCATTAGTCTTCTGAATGTCAATTACTACTCTGTCACTACTCAGGCTGGCCTTCCTTGAGTTGGAACTTACTCTGCTGCTGATAGTTCTTTGCCTTGCAGCCTAATTTGGTAAGGTTGCTGTGGCAATTTAAGTGCTTGGCTCAATGAAGGACACGAGAGCTGAGTAGTTAACAAATGAAGATGATTTATTCCAGAAGAAGATCCCATCCATCCTGCATTCGGAAGCTCACTCAAGCAGACCCATTGTTGCCACGTTAGATAACAGTTACCACACAGCTCCTTCCTTTACTAAATGAACAAAATTCAAATACTGTACATGAAAATACATTTTTTAACTACATCTGAATTGCCATATGCCCCACAAATTAGTTGGGAACCAAAAGGTGGCGAAGAAGAAATACATCTATGTTAAACCCGAAGAACATCAAGGGTACAACAAAGAGTCAGACATAGTCCTTCAAATACTCTGGCTTCTTCACCGCTCTGCCGGAGCTCCTTGTTGCCTTGCTCTCCTCATCATTGTTGTTCTCCAACCTCTTGTATAGAACCACCCTATTCAGATTCCATATCCGACGGCCCTGGGTCTTAACCACATTATTAAAAGTCTTGATGACTTGAATGGGTTAAACAAACTTGGGGACGGCACTTCCCTTCCTAGGACGTTTGATTATAATGAAATCACCTACCCACACATCTGTTTTCCTTACGGCCTTCCTAGTATGAAAATCTTTTTTCCTAAATCTCACCTTCTTTTCATGTTGATGCCACATATCACAACCAACCTTTTTTCCCCAGATCTGATTCATAACTATTGACCCAGGAAAGTTCCACAAATGTATTGAAGTCTTCCCCAAAAAAGTTCAAAGGGAGTCTTCCCATTTGTGCAATGAGGTTTGACCCTGTACATTTCAATCATCCTGACCATCTCTTACTTCCAATCCAAAGCGTTGGACTGTCCAAAAAGATAGTTTCTTTGAGCACTCTATTCAGCCTCTCAATCATTCCATTTTTTTCGGGATGGTTCAATGCAAATTTTGTGTGCTTTATCCCTCTGTCATTCAAAAATACAACCATTTCTTTGGGGGTGAGTTGCACCCTATTATCCATCAGCAACGAGTGCGGAAACCCTTCCCTAGCCATGAGTTCCTTAACCTCTTTTTATAACATCTTTGCTCTCTATGGAACTAGTAAAGAAAACCTCAGGCCACCTTGAATACATGTCAAGCACGACAATGAGAAACGTCTGATGCCCCTGACCATGGATAGGACCTACGATATCCAGTGCAGCTTATTCCCACGGTCTAACAGGGAGCATCCTGACAACCATGGACTGCACTTTAGTTTGCTTGGAGTTATCACTTAGAGTACACATAGAACAATTACGCACCACTCTTTCCACATCCTTATCCATACCAGGACACCAGTACGAGCTATGCATTCTTTCTTTACTCTTAGACATGCCTTGATGTGCCTCATGGGTGAGATTGATCAACTCCTCTCCAAGACTAAGAGGTGGTACCAGTCTGGCTCCCCTGAACAGTAAATCCCTGCTAGTGGATAATTCATCTTTTACACACCAATAGTCTCGACAATCTTCAGACCCCTGCTTTCTGTACTTCCACTCTTGTTCGACCAACACCATCACCTCCTTGAGCACCTCATCCTTGATCAACTCCTCACGCCACTGTTCCTATGACACTGACCACACAGATAAATTCCGAATCTCATGCTTCTAAAACTTCAAACACCCCAGCTCCTCTCTAAAAACGTCAGGAAAATCATTCTTGAGCTGTTCCAACAATGCTCTTTCGGTAACGGCATTAACACTACAACATGCCACCCTCTCCTTCAAACAAATGGGAGAGGAGCTGCTGGAGTCCAACAAAACACCCAAATCACCCAACTAATGATGCTGTCACCCTTCTTAGATGCATAAATCTTACCAGATGTAAGGCATTGCTTATACTTAATCACACCAGTGAAATAAACATGTAGTTTTATGGGTTCCCCTACTTATGCACATGGTCTGATATCCCATTTGAACAATGTGTCTTTGTTCAACAATTTAGTTTGATAGAAGTGGTTGGAAATAATGGTTATTTTAGCTCCTGAATCAAACAACACATCAGTAGATTCACCTTCCACGGAAATTGTATCAACAGGGCTGGCTTTGACTTTTCCTTCACCTCCAACTTGAAGGACTAGTTGCCCACACACAAAATCAGTCATCATCCTCTTGATTGCCCTCAACCCACACTTGTTTAACTTTGGGCTTGAAAATTTTCATTTTGCGCACTGCAGCGTAGTGACCATTTTCTTACACTTAACACATGTAGCTTTCAGTGTGGGGTACCTTTTGTCATTTGCAAGATAGTCAGTTCTGTCACAACGGTAACACCTACATGTGGCAGGTTTGCCTTTACCACCACAATCCTCTGATTTCACACACTTCTTCTAAACCTTTTCCTTAACTACACTCACCCCTGATCCTTCTCCTTCCCCTTCTTAATGACATCAGTGCACTCCATTGTATGTTCCACACGTTTTGCTACAATCAACACCTCATCCAGAGTGGGCTCATCCTTCAGCCACAGTTCACCTCTAACCCTTTCAATACCAGTCCACCATGAACCCGTCACGAATATGTTCATCTACCATGCCCCCAAATGTGCATGAAGAAGCAAGTCTGCGCAATTCAGTAACATAACCTTCTACTGATTCTCCGTCCTTCTGAAACCTAGCAAAATGATCACGTTCAAGAATAGTGCTGACCTTTGGCAGAAAGTGATCATCAAGTTTCTTAATGCACAACTCATACGCATTTAAATACTCCAAATCAGATTGTGAAGGCTACAGAAGATGGTAAAAGGTTTCCTGCCTCTCTGATCCTAAACATTGTAATAGTAGGGAAGCTGGACACCATGCTGCCTGCCATCGGTCATTACAGAAGAAGACCCATGGACCCTTTGCCTGCTGGAACTGCAACCCCGCCATCTCCCACGCCAGCTCCTCTCGACGCCCAGGCGCCCAAAAGCACACCCGACCTGCTCAACTGCATCCTCCTCAATGTGTGGTCCCTCCACAAACACACCGCAGCAATCTGGGACTTCCTCGACGCCTCCTCTCCTGACCGCTTTCTTCACGGAAACCTGGACTAACCCCTGCCCTGGACCGGACATCGCCATCGCTATCCTGGACGGCTACAAAATCACCCGCAAGGACTGCCCCGATCCCCCTGGAGGAGGCATCACCATCATCCACAAGTACACCCTCCGACTGACCACGCACTCTGATGACTCAACGAAGACCATGGAACACCTCCACTTCCAGTTCCAGACCAACCCCAACACCACCCTCCCCGGCACCCTCGTCTACAGGCCAAACGGCCCCCAACCGCCCTTCTCCGACTCCATCGTAGACCTCATCACATACACCAACTACATCCCACTTGGAGATCTCAACTTCTACATGGACAACCCCAGTGACCAGAACACCTCCTCCCTACTGGAGAACCTCACCAACATCGGACTCTAGCAGCTAGTCACCACACCGACCCACACAGCCGGACACACACTCTACACCGACTTCTCTGCCAGTGGGAACATCAGCTATAGTCACACCACCGAACTCTCCTGGACCGACCACCACTGCATACATCTCACCTTTACCACGCCCACTGTACACCACTGCCCTCACTGCCCCACCCGTCGCAGCTGGATCAAGGCTACAGAAGGACTTCTCATGGACTTCCTCAGCACAACCACTCTGCCAATGGATGCAAGCATAGCAGCATGCAACCTCCACCGATGGATCTCCAACTGCGTGTACACCCTGGCACTCCTCAACAAAAGACTAGGCAGGCAACACTCCAAGAAAGCCAGCTGGTTCACTCCCGCACTCCACAAATCCAGACGCACCTGCAGACGACTCGAGAAGAGATGGAGAAACATCAAAACCCCAGAATCCCACGCTACCTTCAAATCCACTGTCAATGCACACCACCTCTTCCTCGAAACCACAAAGAAAACGTCCCTCCTAGACAGAATCAGCGCCAACGCATACAACAGCAAAGAACTCTTCGCCATCGGCAATAAGTTTGCCAGGCCCAACAGTGAGACCAGACGTTCCTTCCTCCCAAGACAGCTGCAACAAACTCTGCACCTTCTTCCACCATAAGATCTGGCAGAGCTACGACAGCTTCGACACCCTAGACCCTGCTGCTTTGCCCGCCACCACTGTATGCAACCTCGCCGCACCTCAACAGACCATACTCTGCTGGACCCCGCTCACAGCAGAGGACACGCTCAAGACCATGAATAGCATCCATTCAGGAGCCCCGTCAAGTCCTTGCCCGCACCCCATCTTCCACAGAGCCGCCATCGCCCCCCAGCTTTGCTGCACCATCAACTTCTCCATCGAAACCGCCACCTTCCCCGATGACTGGATATAAGCCAAGATCAACCCTCCCCTTCCCAGCCAAGGTCATCGAGAAGGCGGTCAACGCCCAACTCTTTGCGTTCCTAGTGCTAAACCACGTCCTGGACACCTCCCAATCGGCTACCGAAGCAACCACAGCATGGAGACCGTTCTCCTTACCGCCACCAACAACATCCGCTTCCCCCTCGACCAGGGCGAGACCGCAGCCCTCATCCTACTGGACCTCTCGGCCGCCTTCAACACCGTATCCCACTTCACCCTAATCATGAGACTCCAAGACGCCGGCATCCATGACAAGGCACTGGACTTGATCCACTCTTTCCTCAGCGACGGATGCAGCAAATCAGATTACCCCAGTCCCTCTCGGAACCTACAGCGATCAGCTGCGGAGTTCCCCAAGGTTCCTCCCTGAGCTCCACCCTCTTCAACGTCTACATGGCCCCCCTCGCAGCCATTGTCAGAAGCCAGGGACTCAACATCGTCTCTTACACCGACACCCAGCTGATCCTCTCCCTCACCAGAATAAACTTCCACAGTGGAATGAAGGACTTTGCTACCTGGATGAAAGATAGCTGCCTCAAGCTCATCTCAAATATGTCTGAAGTACTCATCCTGGAACGCACCCCTTCAGCCTCGGAAGACTCTTGGTGGCCAGCTGCTCTGGGATCCCCTCCAACCCCGACCGACCACGCATGCAACCTCGGCATCATACTGGACTCATCACGAACAATGAACCGCCAAATCAACGCAGTTTCCTCAGCCTGCTTTCACACCCTCTGACTGCTCCAAAACACATTCAGATGGATCCCCACAGAATCCAGAAAGATGGCCATTCACGCACTTATCACCAGCAGACTCGACTAAAGCAACGCACTCCATGGTGTCACCCAGAAACAGCTCAAACTATGGAATGTCCAAAATGCCACAGCCAGACTGGTCTTCGGCATCTCCTGTCGCAGTCACATCATGCAACACCTCCGACAACTCCACTGGCACGACAAAGGACCAGCATACTTGAACCACCGTCTTGCATTCCACGCACCTGCCAGACAACTCCATTCCGTCCAACTCACCCTAGCCGCTGTCGCATATCCACAAGACCAGACCCGGAGGAAGATCCTTCTCCTACCTCGCAGCCAAGACCTGGAACACCCTGCCCCTCCAACTCAGCCAATCCGTGTTGCTGACCCAATTCAAGAAGGACCACAAGACCTGGCTCTTCAAATGATCCTACAGCCAGAAGGACCTGCAGCCCCCCTCCCTCCTCCAGCGCCTTGAGACCCTCATGATGAGTAGCCGTGCTATACAA
This sequence comes from Calotriton arnoldi, assembly GCA_963921515.1. NCBI lineage: Eukaryota > Metazoa > Chordata > Amphibia > Caudata > Salamandridae > Calotriton > Calotriton arnoldi. The sequence goes on along the minus strand of CAWUFW010003874.1, from coordinate 1,457,871 downwards.
GCCCCTGATTGATTTGATTGATTGAATAGAGAATTGGTCAATATTTTCTTCACACAGAGAACAGCCAGAGCACAGGTTGAATCACAGCAATACTGATTCTGGAACTTGGTACATAGTCCTAACCGTCAGCAGCAGTGCAAATTTCTCTCAGCAAATAAGAGTCATAGCTTAAGCACCAGCAGTGCAATCTTTTCAGTAAGACACAGCAGGTGCATGACACAGAGCAAGTTTCACTCAGACATAGCAGGTACAGTACAGTCAACAGCAACACAAGCTTCACTCAAAATCATGTCAGTTACAGTGTATGAGACGGCAATGCAAGCTTCACAAATGGATGGTTCATCCTGTCCTGTGCATTTTTTTGCAGCAACTGTCCCGTTTTTGCTAAGGCTTTTCTAATTGTACAACTACAAATAACAGTATGAACAAATAAAACAATAAACTACCATGCCTGACAGGAGCTGTCTTCATATCTCTGTAGAGTATGCAAGTCAACAAAATGCAAACAAGAATTAATAAAGGGGGTGTGCCACAATTTGATATGCTCAAAGACCTTCTTTCATCAGGTTAGGTATGGCTGGTTCATCAGCATTCCAACAGAATATTGATAACAGACTGTCATGGAGAAAAAATATTTTGGCAAGACTTTTGAGAACCAACATATTTATTGTGAAGGTATGTTTACATAAGTAGTTATAGTAGAACCACATTTCCACAAGGAAAGCATTTATTGGTTTGCTAATAACTTTGGTGTCGTTTGACCCATCTTCATTAAACATTTTAAAAAAAGTTCACCCACCTCAGCTCCTTCCTGGATCTGTGAAGCGGGGGGGGGCTAGGAAAAGAGGGGTTCCAAAACGCGTTTTTCATAGGAAAATTGAACAGCAATACTGCAAAATCTGCGAAATGGAATTGCACCAAATGTGGCAGAAAGCTAGATCTTGGTCTAGAAAGCTTGCTTTTTGTGATTTGAGGTAAGTCCATTCAGTAGTTTTGAGTAATTAAGGTTTAAAATGTATGTATATATCATGTCACAGAGGATCCGTGAATCCAGCACATCTAAAGTTATGATCGGATTGCCTCCCATCACATCAACAACAATGGCAGCATCCACATTAGGACACATTAGGGGGTGGGGTCAGGGGCACCCACCATGGGGGCAAACATTGATTTTTTTAAACTGTGTTGTGGATCCTGTTGTGGACCAGGCCCTGAGGTGGGGTCTGTGCTTTTATTTTATTTTTTTGGAGCCTTTTTAGACCCCGGGGACTCCATTCCCTGGGGCTGCTTTTTAATGAATGGGAAATGGACATGTGGCTTCCCCTCTCTGAGCCTTTTTAGATGCTGGGAACCCCATCCCTCCGGACCTCTTTTTTTAAAATCGGGACGGGGTGTGCAGCCCCCCTCCATGAGCCTTTCTAGGCCCTAGGAAACCCATCCCTTGGAGCAGATTTTTTTTAATTTTGTTTTTTTAGGGGAGGGGCTTGCAACCCCCTTCACCGAGCCTCTTTGAGGCCCCAGGGACCTCATCCTCTAGGGCGAATGTGTTTTTTGGGGGGTTGTCGGGCCCCCTCCCCATGCCATATATCGTCCCTAGGGGCCCCACTCCAGTCAGTTCAACAGTAGGGAAAGTGTTGTATTGCGGAGGGGTAAAACTTACTATTCCCACTGCAGTCAGTTCAACAATAGGGAAAGTGTTGTATTGCGGATGGGTAAAACTTACTATTCCCACTGCAGTCAGTGGAAAAGTAGGGAAAGTGTTGTATTGAGGATGGGTAAAACTTACTATTCCCACTGCAGTCAGTTCAACAGTAGGGAAAGTGTTGTATTGAGGATGGGTAAAACTTACTATTCCCACTGCAGTCAGTTCAACAGTAGGGAAAGTGTTGTATTGCGGAGGGGTATCATTTACTATTCCCACTCCAGTCAGTGGAAAAGTAGGGAACCTGTTTGAATGCAGATGTGTAAAATGTACTATTTCCACTTCAGTCAGGGCAAAAGTAGGGAAATTGTTGTATCGTAAAGGGGTAAAATTTACTCCTCTCACTGCACTATTAGAAACAGACTAAATCATTTCAAAAGTATAATTGTTTGTTTTTTAACTGTATTAATATAAAAAGTGTGTATATATAGTTGTTTAAAAAAAACAATTAAGTATTTTAATACATATCATAAATTAATACAAGTACTATTTTATTTAAAATACCAAACTTTATACTCCAATTAATAACGTGCAATAAATAGTTATTTAGAATTAAAAATAACGGTATAATTAACAAATTCCATAATTTAATAAAAATATTTATCTATTTTTAGATTTGTTATATAATTTCTCCTACACCTCTACAAACTATACAAATACATTTGCCCTTTGTCACTGTCTTCCTTTATTTTTCTTCCTCCTCGTTTCTCCATTCTCTGGTCTACCTCTCTTGATCTGGTTCAAAGTCTGATGATAAAAACGATGTCCCAGTTTCCAAAAATGAGTGCTAGCACGCACCGCCGGCAATCTTTGACGCTAATTAAGCACTGCACTTCAGTACATTCATGCACATGAATTTCCTAATGTCTGCCTTATCTTTTGTTGGTGTGTATTTTAGACTATCAATCCCAGAGCTTGTTAATCATTACAATTGTTTATATTTAAGCTCTTTGGTCCAATGTAACTCATTGCAAAGACTGTAACACAACCACAGACTAAAGATTCAACACTCTCATTCCAAACACCAATATCTTATTCCAGCTTTCATTTAAATTTTTGTTTAAAACAGGCAGGACTGATGGCTTGCCCCAAGGCTCCTGAGATTGACCATCAGCTCGAATTCCATCTTGCAACCACAGAGGACTTTGAAGGGGTTATGGCCATTTCTGGAGATGTTTATGGGGGAATGGACTACTTACCAGAGAAATACCACAGCTGGCTGCAGGAGACTAACCGGAGGACATTTGTAGCCAAACGCAAAGGGCAGATGGTGAGTTAACCAAGATGCTGGTCATTCAATCAACTTCTTGCAAGCTTTGTTCTGCTCATCACCAATTCCAAATCTGAGCACCACCTAGCCCAGGGTCAATGTGGCTAAATATTATCCACTCCTGGACTCTCTATCTCCTTTGCAGCTTTAACAAGTTTTTGGTACCGCCGTGGCCATAGGTCTCTTTTCTCTCTACTACTGGTGTACATGGACCTCTTTCACTCGGTATCCCCTCTACTGCTGTGTTAATGTACCCTCTCTGCTGCATATCCCCTCTACTGCTCGCTCTCTGTATCTCCTCACACGGTCTTGCTCTGTATTACCTCTGCCGCTCTGCCTCTGTATTTCCTCTGTCTCTATATCCACTCTGCAGCTAATAATGTATTCCCTCAGCTGCTCTGTCTCATTTTCCTCTTTGCCGCTTTGTCTCTGTCCCCTCACCTACTCTCATCTGTATCCCCACTGCTGCTCTGTATCCTCTCTGCTGCTCTGTATCCTCTCTGCTGCTCTGTATCCTCTCTGACTCTGTATCCTCTTTGCCACTCAGTCTCTGCATTCCCTCTGCTACTCTCTCTGCATCCTCTCTGCCGCTGTTTCTGTACCCCCTTGTCCTCTGTCTGTGTCTCCTCTGCCGCTCTCTCTGTATCTCCTGTCGCTCTTTCTCTGTATTCCCCCACCTGCTCTTTGTCCCCTCTGCTTCTGTGTCCTGTCGCCCGCTCTGCCTCTGTGTCCTGTCGCCCGCTCTGCCTCTGTGTCCTGTCGCCCGCTCTGCCTCTGTGTCCTGTCGCCCGCTCTGCCTGTGTGTCCTGTCGCCCGCTCTGCCTCTGTGTCCTGTCGCCCGCTCTGCCTCTGTGTCCTGTCGCCCGCTCTGCCTCTGTGTCCTGTCGCCCGCTCTGCCTCTGTGTCCTGTCGCCCGCTCTGCCTCTGTGTCCTGTCGCCCGCTCTGCCTCTGTGTCCTGTCGCCCGCTCTGCCTCTGTGTCCTGTCGCCCGCTCTGCCACTGTGTCCTGTCGCCCGCTCTGCCTCTGTGTCCTGTCGCCCGCTCTGCCTCTGTGTCCTGTCGCCCGCTCTGTCTCTGTGTCCTGTCGCCCGCTCTGTCTCTGTGTCCTGTCGCCCGCTCTGCCTCTGTGTCCTGTCGCCCGCTCTGCCTCTGTGTCCTGTCGCCCGCTCTGCCTCTGTGTCCTGTCGCCCGCTCTGCCTCTGTGTCCTGTCGCCCGCTCTGCCTCTGTGTCCTGTCGCCCGCTCTGCCTCTGTGTCCTGTCGCCCGCTCTGCCTCTGTGTCCTGTCGCCCGCTCTGCCTCTGTGTCCTGTCGCCCGCTCTGCCTCTGTGTCCTGTCGCCCGCTCTGCCTCTGTGTCCTGTCGCCCGCTCTGCCTCTGTGTCCTGTCGCCCGCTCTGCCTCTGTGTCCTGTCGCCCGCTCTGCCTCTGTGTCCTGTCGCCCGCTCTGCCTCTGTGTCCTGTCGCCCGCTCTGTCTCTGTGTCCTGTCGCCCGCTCTGCCTCTGTGTCCTGTCGCCCGCTCTGCCTCTGTGTCCTGTCGCCCGCTCTGCCTCTGTGTCCTGTCGCCCGCTCTGCCTCTGTGTCCTGTCGCCCGCTCTGCCTCTGTGTCCTGTCGCCCGCTCTGCCTCTGTGTCCTGTCGCCCGCTCTGCCTCTGTGTCCTGTCGCCCGCTCTGCCTCTGTGTCCTGTCGCCCGCTCTGCCTCTGTGTCAAGTCGCCCGCTCTGCCTCCCGTCGCCCACTCTGCCTCCCGTCGCCCGCTCTGCCTCCCGTCGCCCGCTCTGTCTTCCGTCGCCCGCTGTCTCTGTATTCCCTCTACTGCTCTCTCGGCATCATCTCTGCCACTCTGTTTCTGTATCCCCTCTGCCGCTCTGTCACTGTATTCCCCCACCTGTTATCTTTGTCCCCTCTGCCGCTCTGTATCCCGTCACCCGCTCTCTCTGTATCCCGTCACCCGCTCTCTCTGTATCCCGCTCTGTCTCTGTATCCCGTCACCCGCTCTGTCTCTCTATCCCGTCACCCGCTCTGTCTCTGTATCCCGTCACCCGCTCTGTCTCTGTATCCCGTCACCCGCTCTGTCTCTGTATCCCGTCACCCGCTCTGTCTCTGTATCCCGTCACCCGCTCTGTCTCTGTATCCCCGTGTCCGCTCAGTCTCTGTATCCCTGTGTCCGCTTTGTCTCGGTATCCACTCTGTTGCTCTGTCTCTGTATCCCCTCTGCTGCTCTGTCTCTGTGTCCCCTTGTCCTCTGTGTCTCCTCTGCCGCTCTCTCTGTATCTCCTCTGTCACTCTTTCTCTGTATTCCCCCACCTGCTGTCTTTGTCCCCTCTGCCGCTCTGTCTCTGTGTCCTGTCGCCCACTCTGTCTCTGTGTCCTGTCGCCCACTCTGTCTCTGTGTCCTGTCGCCCACTCTGTCTCTGTGTCCTGTCGCCCGCTCTGTCTGTGTCTCTTGTCGCCAGCTCTGTCTCTGTGTCCTGTCGCCAGCTCTGTCTCTGTGTCCTGTCGCCAGCTCTGTCTCTGTGTCCTGTCGCCAGCTCTGTCTCTGTGTCCTGTCGCCAGCTCTGTCTCTGTGTCCTGTCGCCAGCTCTGTCTCTGTGTCCTGTCGCCAGCTCTGTCTCTGTGTCCTGTCGCCCGCTCTGTCTCTCTGTCTCTGTCGCCCGCTCTCTGTCTCTGTTGCCCGCTCTCTGTCTCTGTCGCCCGCTCTCTGTCGCCCGCTCTCTGTCTGTCGCCCGCTCTGTGTCCTGTCGCCCGCTCTGTGTCCTGTCGCCCGCTCTGTGTCCTGTCGCCCGCTCTGTGTCCTGTCGCCCGCTCTGTGTCCTGTCGCCCGCTCTGTCTCTGTGTCCAGTCGCCCGCTCTGTCTCTGTGTCCAGTCGCCCGCTCTGTCTCTGTGTCCAGTCGCCCGCTCTGTCTGTGTCCAGTCGCCCGCTCTGCCTCCCGTCGCCCGCTCTGCCTCCCGTCGCCCGCTCTGCCTCCCGTCGCCCGCTCTGCCTCCCGTCGCCCGCTCTGTCTCCCGTCGCCCGCTCTGTCTCTGTATTCCCTCTACTGCTCTCTCGGCATCATCTCTGCCACTCTGTTTCTGTATCCCCTCTGCCGCTCTGTCACTGTATTCCCCCACCTGTTATCTTTGTCCCCTCTGCCGCACTGTATCCCGTCACCCGCTCTCTCTGTATCCCGTCACCCGCTCTGTCTCTGTATCCCGTCACCCGCTCTGTCTCTGTATCCCGTCACCCGCTCTGTCTCTGTATCCCGTCACCCGCTCTGTCTCTGTATCCCGTCACACGCTCTGTCTCTGTATCCCGTCACCCGCTCTGTCTCTGTATCCCGTCACCCGCTCTGTCTCTGTATCCCGTCACCCGCTCTGTCTCTGTATCCCGTCACCCGCTCTGTCTCTGTATCCCGTCACCCGCTCTGTCTCTGTATCCCCGTGTCCGCTCGGTCTCTGTATCCCTGTGTCCGCTCGGTCTCTGTATCCCCGTGTCCGCTTTGTCTCGGTATCCCCTCTGTTGCTCTGTCTCTGTATCCCCTCTGCTGCTCTGTCTCTGTGTCCCCTTGTCCTCTGTCTGTGTCTCCTCTGCCGCTCTCTCTGTATCTCCTCTGTCACTCTTTCTCTGTATTCCCCCACCTCTGTCTCTCTGTCTCTGTCGCCCGCTCTCTGTCTCTGTCGCCCGCTCTCTGTCTGTCGCCCGCTCTGTGTCCTGTCGCCCGCTCTGTGTCCTGTCGCCCGCTCTGTGTCCTGTCGCCCGCTCTGTGTCCTGTCGCCCGCTCTGTGTCCTGTCTCCCGCTCTGTGTCCTGTCGCCCGCTCTGTGTCCTGTCGCCCGCTCTGTGTCCTGTCGCCCGCTCTGTGTCCTGTCGCCCGCTCTGTCTCTGTGTCCAGTCGCCCGCTCTGTCTCTGTGTCCAGTCGCCCGCTCTGTCTCTGTGTCCAGTCGCCCGCTCTGTCTCTGTGTCCAGTCGCCCGCTCTGTCTCTGTGTCCAGTCGCCCGCTCTGTCTCTGTGTCCAGTCGCCCGCTCTGTCTCTGTGTCCAGTCGCCCGCTCTGTCTCTGTGTCCAGTCGCCCGCTCTGTCTCTGTCCAGTCGCCCGCTCTGCCTCCCGTCGCCCGCTCTGCCTCCCGTCGCCCGCTCTGCCTCCCGTCGCCCGCTCTGTCTCCCGTCGCCCGCTCTGTCTCTGTATTCCCTCTACTGCTCTCTCGGCATCATCTCTGCCACTCTGTTTCTGTATCCCCTCTGCCGCTCTGTCACTGTATTCCCCCACCTGTTATCTTTGTCCCCTCTGCCGCTCTGTATCCCGTCACCCGCTCTCTCTGTATCCCGTCACCCGCTCTCTCTGTATCCCGTCACCCGCTCTGTCTCTGTATCCCGTCACCCCCTCTGTCTCTGTACCCCGTCACCCGCTCTGTCTCTGTATCCCGTCACCCGCTCTGTCTCTGTATCCCGTCACCCGCTCTGTCTCTGTATCCCGTCACCCGCTCTGTCTCTGTATCCCCGTGTCCGCTCGGTCTCTGTATCCCCGTGTCCGCTCGGTCTCTGTATCCCCGTGTCCGCTTTGTCTCGGTATCCCCTCTGTTGCTCTGTCTCTGTATCCCCTCTGCTGCTCTGTCTCTGTGTCCCCTTGTCCTCTGTCTGTGTCTCCTCTGCCGCTCTCTCTGTATCTCCTCTGTCACTCTTTCTCTGTATTCCCCCACCTGCTGTCTTTGTCCCCTCTGCCGCTCTGTCTCTGTATCCTGTCGCCCGCTCTGTCTCTGTGTCCTGTCGCCCGCTCTGTCTCTGTGTCCTGTCGCCCGCTCTGTCTCTGTGTCCTGTCGCCCACTCTGTCTCTGTGTCCTGTCGCCCACTCTGTCTCTGTGTCCTGTCGCCCACTCTGGTCTCTGTGTCCTGTCGCCCACTCTGGTCTCTGTGTCCTGTCGCCCACTCTGTCTCTGTGTCCTGTCGCCCACTCTGTCTCTGTGTCCTGTCGCCCACTCTGTCTCTGTGTCCTGTCGCCCGCTCTGTCTCTGTGTCCTGTCGCCCGCTCTGTCTGTGTCTCTTGTCGCCAGCTCTGTCTCTGTGTCCTGTCGCCAGCTCTGTCTCTGTGTCCTGTCGCCAGCTCTGTCTCTGTGTCCTGTCGCCAGCTCTGTCTCTGTGTCCTGTCGCCAGCTGTCTCTGTGTCCTGTCGCCAGCTCTGTCTCTGTGTCCTGTCGCCAGCTCTGTCTCTGTGTCCTGTCGCCAGCTCTGTCTCTGTGTCCTGTCGCCAGCTCTGTCTCTGTGTCCTGTCGCCAGCTCTGTCTCTGTGTCCTGTCGCCAGCTCTGTCTCTGTGTCCTGTCGCCAGCTCTGTCTCTGTGTCCTGTCGCCAGCTCTGTCTCTCTGTCTCTGTCGCCCGCTCTCTGTCTGTCGCCCGCTCTCTGTCTCTGTCGCCCGCTCTCTGTCTGTCGCCCGCTCTCTGTCTCTGTCGCCCGCTCTCTGTCTCTGTCGCCCGCTCTCTGTCTCTGTCGCCCGCTCTCTGTCTCTGTCGCCCGCTCTCTGTCTCGTCGCCCGCTCTCTGTGCTGTCGCCCGCTCTCTGTCTCGTCGCCCGCTCTCTGTGCTGTCGCCCGCTCTGTGTCCTGTCGCCCGCTCTGTGTGCTGTCGTCCGCTCTGTGTGCTGTCGCCCGCTCTGTGTCCTGTCGCCCGCTCTGTGTCCTGTCGCCCGCTCTGTGTCCTGTCGCCCGCTCTGTGTCCTGTCGCCCGCTCTGTGTCCTGTCGCCCGCTCTGTGTCCTGTCGCCCGCTCTGTGTCCTGTCGCCCGCTCTGTCTCTGTGTCCTGTCGCCCGCTCTGTCTCCCGTCGCCCCCTCCGTCTCTGTATTCCCTCTACTGCTCTCTCTGCATCATCTCTGCCACTCTGTTTCTGTATCCCCTCTGCCGCTCTGTCACTGTATTCCTCCACCTGTTATCTTTGTCCCCTCTGCCGCTCTGTATCCCGTCACCCGCTCTGTCTCTGTATCCCGTCACCCGCTCTGTCTCTGTATCCCGTCACCCGCTCTGTCTCTGTATCCCGTCACCCGCTCTGTCTCTGTATCCCGTCACCCGCTCGGTCTCTGTATCCCCGTGTCCGCTCGGTCTCTGTATCCCCGTGTCCGCTCGGTCTCTGTATCCCCGTGTCCGCTCGGTCTCGGTATCCCCTCTGTTGCTCTTTCGCTGTGTCCCCTTGTCCTCTCTGTCTGTGTCTCCTCTGTCGCTCTTTCTCTGTATCCCCTCTGCTGCTCTCTGTCTCGGTGACCCCTCTTCTGCTCTGTGTACCCTCTGCCGCTCTGTCTGTGTACCCTCTGCCGCTCTGTCTCGGTGTCCCCTCTGCCGCTCTGTCTCGGTGTCCCCTCTGCCGCTCTGTCTGTGTACCCTCTGCTGCTCTGTCTCGGTGTCCCCTCTTCTGCTCTGTCTGTGTACCCTGTGCCGCTCTGTCTTGGTGTCCCCTCTTCTGCTCTGTCTGTGTACCGTCTGCCGCTCTGTCTCGGTGTCCCCTCTTCTGCTCTGTCTGTGTACCCTCTGCCGCTCTGTCTCGGTGTCCCCTCTGCTGCTCTGTCTGTGTACCCTCTGCCACTCTGTCTCGGTGTCCCCTCACCAGTTCTTTCTCTGTACCCCACTCTCTTTGCTGAATTGTAATTGTTCTCCAGAGTCGCTTTTCTCCTCAAAAGCTGTCATTGTTTACATTGTAAGTGTACCTAGGTCTATCCTCCCTCTTTCTTCTCATTGGTCTGACTCTTCCCAGATTTCTTATGCCTGTCTCCAGCTTTCTATGGTATCCTTTACGAATGCACTAAGTCTTCTTTACTCTCTCCGGTTCTCTCATCCTCACCTGTCTAGGATTGTGTCAGTGTGCTGATCCTGTCTTCACACCTCTTTTCCTTACTGTGGCTATACTCGGGCAGTGTGCCTCCTCACCAGGCCTCTGCTCACTCTTCTTCTATTATGTACAGTGATCTCTTTTAAAAATAATCAGACCACATGAATATCTCTGTTCCTCTCCACTCGCCCCTACTCTTTCTGCTTGCACACTACAAAACTTTGTTCAACTTGCTTTCATTGTGCAAGGGTCCATTTTCTTCACACTTTGGCAGCATTATGCACTTTGGGAGTTCTTTTGAGTTTAGCAGATGTGGGACATCTACCAAAAGATCTGCAGATGCCCTCTCCTTGCTATTTAGAATGGACAGGGTCATTAATGTTGTGTCAGCAAAAGGGTCACTCATGCTACATCTACAAGTTTCTCTCCTCTTTGTCCTGAATGCACTTTAGCCTAAATTACACCCTTTTCAGATATACGTCCTGAAGATTGCTTTTACCTAAGTGTGAGTTGACAATACAAGCACTTTGATGCTTCATCTGGGTAGTGGTACACAAAAGGGGTTAAGCCCTAGATAGCCAGATGGGGCTTAAGTTAAAGTTTTTAAACAAAAAAGAATCTGGCTAACACTTTTGAAACGCTGCTACTTATTTCAGCAGGCTGTAGACCAATGCACTTAGTCTCCTTGGTCCCGGTTAATTGTTTACCTATTTGTTACAATATTATTTCAAAACATTAATCACTTTTGAATGTCTGAAAACATGTAGCAAGCACTATAGAAATACAATTACACTACAGTACACTAACATCGCCTTGCAAGAAGCTCTGTTACTTGCTTAATAAGTTTCCAGCCTCAAAGTCCAAACTTAACATGCACCTCAGTTCGTAAAGTATTCTTCACTTCAAAGGTGTCCTTGCTCCTAAGAGCTATTCTGCGTAAAGCCCTGATTTGGAGGTGAGCAGTAACGCAGCAGCCGCCAAAAATCGTCAGATGCTCCATCGTCCAACATTTCAATAACACTCTTTCTGGTGGACATTCTATCTAACCGCGGATTCCTCACTGCCCTCCTACCTCCCCGTTCTATGGAGAGACCTCTTTTTGATATTTAAAAAAAGTCCCAAGTTAGTATGCAACATGGTGATGAATGGAATGCTTGAATGAATCTTGGCTACTGGCAATAGCTCGGGCCGCATCCCAATCCACAGTTTTTCGCCCACCATTTCACCTCGGATTGGACCCAGACATATGAAAATCAGTCTTAAGCCTGCTCCAATGAGAATAGTTCAGCGCGAACTGCAAGCTAGGTCCTCCCTGAACCAGAATACAAGCAACCCAGGACCCGTTCCGCCCTGATAAGGTCTCTTCATCCAGGTATAGCTTGGTTCCACTGGCACAGTGAGCACGGGATCCATGTCTGGGCATTTGCATCACACTTTTTTAAGTTCAAAGAAAGGTTTATTGAAAATATTAATATGATCATACAGATAACATGCTTCGTCCAAACAATCATTTGTTGATGTACAGAAACAAGAAGTTATGACAGAGAGCAATTATGATATACCTTACTCCGTAAAGTAATTAAAAGATATTAGAGGAGAAGGTATAAATGCGGTCACAGGTTCATAAAAAATGTAATAGCAATACATAACAAGTTCACATAGTCTTAGAGAGAAAAAACAGTATGGGAAATGATAAACTAGGTACACTTGTAAATAAGTAATAGGAAGTCAGGGAGGCTAGGAAACCTCTTGTTGTGAGAGATCGGGTAAAGAAGTCTTCTCTCCAGTATTTCCTAGAAATTGTGTGAAAGGGCCCCATAGGTGTAATCGTTTTGTAGCAAGAGAGATAGGATGAACCAATGCTGTGTCGAGTCGATGGTTGTGACATACAGCATACCACCATGCTAAATAAGACAGTTTAGAGGAATCTTTCCAGTTCTTTGATATCTGCTGGAAAGCTACAGCTGTTAGCAAATCAATAAGTGGTAGCTGGGATTGGAATTGGTCTCTCTCCCATTCCGCCGCTAGACTGCCTAGGAAAATGTTTGTAAAGGAAAGGGGAACTGTGGCGTGAAAAATATTTTTGATTTGGTCCAGACCTGTTTCCAGAATGTAAAAACATGGGGACAAGTAAATAACATATGATGGAGATCCGCGTCGATCTGGGAGCATGTCCAGCAAGTGTTAGGGTTTGTGTTGTGTATTTTATTTAAGTATACGGGAGTAAAAAACAATCGATTGTATATGAAGAAAATTGTTTGTATTGTGCTAGCTGCCTTAGACGATTTCCTGATTTTTGTCCAAATTCTGTTCCAAAGAGAAATAGGCCAATTCGTTCCTAAATCAGATTCCCATAGAAGTTCTACTTTGGTTTTATCGCGAGTCGCGGGTGGTGCCATTAAACGGGAGTAAATGGTGGATGCTTTAGGGTTGTGAACAGAACATTATGCCAGGGGAAGAGGGGTTGGGAGGGTGAGGAAGGTGAAGATTTGAGTTTAGTGTAAATATCGAGTATTGCGTTTTGCAAAGTCAAAAATTTGGGTTTAAAGGAAGAAGGTAAGTGATGTATGGTTTGTAATTGCAGAAATGTAATAGGTGAGCCTTGATGAAAAAATTGATGAACCCAGAGCAAGCCTTTATTCCTCCAACTCTTCCAGTATATAGGTTTTCTTTTAAGAAGGATGTGTTTGTTATTCCAGATTGTAGAATTGAGAAAAGTGTCTAAAGTATGTACAGCCAAATGGGGGGCCATAGATAATAATTTGCTAGATTGTTTGATTATGGGATTAGAGAGTTTTTGTGGTTTAAGAGTGAAGGATAGGTATTCCTGAAATGAAAAAGGAGCTAAGAATGAGGTCTCAAGATCTACCCAGAGAGGTTTATCATCAGATTGATTAGTGGTCCAGTTCGTCAACTGATGTAGCTGGAAGGCTTTGTGATAATTAGAGAAGTGGGGGAAGTTGACTCCACCCTCAGATTTTGGTCTTACTAATTTCTGTAACGCCATCCTTAGTTTTTTAGCATTCCATAAAAAAGAGGTCAAGATAGAATTAATCTTCTGAAAAAATTTAGACGGAATGGGTAAGGGAATGTTGGATAAGAGATATAAAACAATCGGAGTTAGCATCATTTTGATTGTGTCAAGACGGCCCCACCAAGATAAATGAAGGGGATGCCAACCTGCAACCAATGTCTTAAGTTTGGAAGAACATTTGTCTATGTTTAAAGAGATAGATGTCTTGATAGAAGGAGAGAACCAGATGCCGAGATATTTTATATGTTTAGGACTCCAGGTAAAGTTAGAGATTTTAAAGTCATCTTTAAAGGTATATTTGGTTAAGGGTAAAATCTCACATTTCCCTCTATTCAGTTTATAGCCCCATACTAAACCGTATGTCTCCACCTCTCCCATGAAGGCTGTGAGGGACGATTGTGTTTGGGAGAGGAAAATTAGAATGTCGTCAGCGTATGCTCCTAATTTAATTTGTTGAGGGCCTGGAACAAAGCCTGTAATTAAGTGATTTTGGCGTATTTTTGACAAGAAGGGTTCTAGAGCCAAATTAAAAAGAAAGGGGGATAAGGGACATCCTTGACGTACTCCCCGGTTAAGATTGAAATATGGAGAAATAAGGCCATTGGTGGAAATGGCGGCCTTGGGTTCAGAGTATAGTAGGGCAATTAAAGAGACGATTTTCGGACCGAACCCAAACCATTTGAGAGCATGGAAAATGAAAGGCCAATATATCCTATCGAAAGCTTTTTCTGCATCCAACGCGATTGCTGCCAAAGAATCCGAAGAATGCGGTGATTTATATAAAATATCAAAGAATAGATGTGTATTATCAGTAATATTGCGGCCTTTGACAAAACCTGATTGTTCTTTTCCAAGCAGCATGGGAAGATGTGGTTCTAATCGTAGGGCAAGTGCTTTCGAATTTTTTTTATAATCTACATTAACTAAAGATATGGGTCTGTAATTCTTACAGTAGCGGAGATCCTTATCCATCTTTGGAATCAGACAGATCAAGGCTTCGGAAAAGGAACCAGTGGAATTACGGGAGGCGACAAAGGAGGAAATCAGAGAATGTAGGTGTGGAAGTAATAAATGAGCGAAATGTAAAAAAAACTCCACTGTAAAGCCGTCTGGGCCTGGGGCATTATCTTTTTTAAGAGTTTTCAAAGCAGTTAACAGTTCTGCCTGTGTAAGGTCAGCTTCCAAAGAAGTCAGATCCAATTGGGGATTAGTGTGTTTTTGAATGGTGGAGAAATATTGGAACATATCTGTATCTGAGGGTATGTCTTCCGGTGTATAAAGGGACTGATAAAAATGTACGAATTCCTGGAGAATTTCAGAGTCTTTGAGTTTTGGTATTTGACTTTCGTCCATAATGGAATCGATATGAAGCATCTGTTTTTTGATCTTTAGATAATTGGCCAAAAGTTTGCCCGATTTGTTTTGCCCACCATAGTACTTTGCTGAGGATTTTAGTAAGTAGAGGGAGGCCTGCTCAGTGGTGGATTCGTTGAAGGCGAGTTTTGCATTGATGAGATCTTTGAGGGATTCTTTCGACTTGGATGCATGGAAGGAGTGTTCAAGTTTTTTGATTTTAGCAAGAAGTGTATTATGTAATACATGGGAAGCTTTTCGTTTATTGGACACAAATCTGATGATGAAATCTCGGGCCGTAGCCTTAAAGGCATCCCACACTGTGTGAAAGGAAACATCCTTCGTCAGATTAATATGAAAAAACTCGAGTGAAAGAGATAAAGGATGAATTAAAATTAGGGTCAAGTTTGCGTCACACTTAAGGAATCAACTTTAACAATAAGGAGATGATGAAATGCTTGAGTTAATCTCAGCCACTGCCAATTGTTCGGGCCCGCATCCCAATCCATCCATCACCTTATTTTTTTATGCCCTAAGTGTGACGTTTATGCCCAGATGTGGGGGTTCACTGTGCCACTAAAATCAAGCTACACCTGGCTGATGAGCCCATAAAGAGAGTTAAACCGGTCCTGGGTTGCTTATGTTCTGGTTCAAGGATGGCCTGGCAGTTCGGGCTGCACTGTTCTCATTCGAATAGGGTCAAAACTGATTTCCACATAGCTTGGTCCAAACTGAGGTGGCATGGTGGGTGAAAAATGAAGGATTGGGATGCGGCCCAATCGACTGCCAGTAGCTGAGATTAATTCAAGTATACCATGCATCACATGCCCTATGTTAGTATGCAGCACACTAGTGCAGACAATTGTTCATTCTCTGCTTCTGAGGGCATAGAAAGGGATAGAAATAAATTGAAGTCACCACATAGGATTGTGGTCTGTATGTGTTCTTTGCGCCATCACTTCAGGTCAGTACTGAGCCAACCTGACACTGTATGGCCCACCTAGCGGCGAATGGAAGCACTGCTGAAGAAATCTTTCCCGATCAATTTTGGTGGCTGGGGAGTATTCTAAGGTGAGAAATCTGCTGCTTGATAAAGTATCCACCAGAAGGAGAACTACCTAAGATAAGTAATGTGTTCTTTTGTATTTGGCTACTTTAGGGAAAGTATCACTCATCCATTCCTGCAAAGTTTGCTGCCTCATCGCTTGCATTTTTTATGGTAATTAAGCAAGTTCAGTTCTTTGTGAGATATTTCAGTTTGATGGGCGAAATACTGAAGGAAAGCACCAGTAACTGTTCTTTTTCTCTTTTGGATTTGTTTTTTTTTTGGGTGGCTGCTTACATAGCCAGTCTCTAGTAAATAGTGTTTTTTCGCTATTTACCTGGCCAAGGCATCGAAATAGGAGACTATGACGATTGTGGCTAAGAGCCTTGCAAATAAACTTCACGAATATCCAAGCTGATGGTCCACAGGCCAGCCGAATAGCAGAGCTTCTGTGCTATTTTACAGGCAGTTGGTCAAATAGCAAAATGCCTCTATTTACACGATGGCCAACTAAACAGCGGGGATTCTGCACTATTTGGTTGTCAGCCAAGCACAGAGAAAATCTTTACTTGGCGCAGCAGCCAAGCCACCAGGAAAATAATCAAGTTTCTCTATTGTTTAAATGGCCACTAATTAAACAGCAAGGATTATGTACTAATTAGCCGGTAGACAGACAAATACAAAAACTTCACTTTAAGCCCGGCTGCTGGCTAAATAACATCTAGAGTATAGCCTTTATCCATACACCACATAAATAAATAAAAAATCCTCGCAGTTTAACTGGTTTTTAGCCAAATGGTACAAAATCTCATATTTGGCAGGACAACAGTCAAATAGCGAAGTTTCTCTGCTGTTGCCCGTATTTTGGCCAAATAGCACTGGATCTCTGGTATTTACCTTGTTGTCCGCTGCTGGCTTAATAGTACAAAAACTCAGCCATTTATCTGTTCACCAGTTAAAATAATACAGATTTTATATTATTTATCTGGAAGTTAGTTCAGGAGTGACATTCCTCTGCCATGTAGCCAGCTGTTGCCCAGCTACTACAGAATATTTTGCTGTATACCTGGCTGCTGGCTAATAGTGCAGCATCTTTGTTAAATATAAGGCCTCAGATTGACTAGAACAGAATAACTGCTCTTTTCTGGTTTGTTGACCTGCCATGACCCACCTTAAAGGGTTTTGTTGAATCCACAATTGATGGTGGTTTCATGTTACATTTATAGTGGAAAGTGGACACTTCCCCCATAGATGAAGAGCCGGTTGGTCTTCGCTGATGTCATGATTCATCGGTTAGTTTCCTCACCGGACTGTGCATGCCTCCAGGTGAGCTGTTGCATGCACGGAAAAGAGTCCATATCATCATTACACACACTTTTCATTATTTTAGTTTTTAATGCAATATATGCTCCCTCTCCTCTGTAGGTTGCTCCCCCCATTTTGTATCGGTTACCCTGTCCTGATGAAGACCCGCTTCTAAGGTTCTAATTGGCCCCATACCCCCAGCTTCAGGTCGAAACGTCAAAAAACTCAATTTTCTCAGCCTGGACTGAATATATTATCTACAGAGAGGCAATATTGACTCAAGCAATTGCCTTTATGCTATGGATGTAAACTTAGCTGCTCGATATGACAACAGACAGGCTTATTGTAGTTCGCTATGATCACTACTGATCCAAAGAGAATTGTTTGTTGTGATTCTCCCTTCTTCTACCGCTCATACACGAGTATTTCTTCTGAGCACCTTGTTGCACACAGTGGAGCAACCATTATATGTAAATGTATATATGCTGTTGATTCTGAATACAACTTGAATTATGTGCATTCATTTGTGTTTCTTTGTGATGTATTTTTTATGTACTTTTACCCTTTCAGAAATGATACTTACCCCTTTCCTCAGGATTGAAGGTTTATGATTACTTTTGCAGAATCAGGATATGCTAATTAATTTGGTTTACCCAATGCTTTTATAGTGTCCTTTAGGACCATTTTGTTGCCTTATTATTTTGTACTGCCCTGACCCACAGGCAGATAACAGATGTGTTCTGCTATTCTTCCACAGCTGGGTAGATAGTAGACATTATGTAGCACCTGGCCAGCAACCAGGTATGCAACAGAAATGATGTGCTACTTAGGCAAGCACATAGCAGAGAAATGTCAATAAATAATTTGCAGGCTGGTCAATGATGCACAGTCTATATTGTTTAATTAGTGAATGGATAAAAGGCAGAGATTTTGTACTATTACAATTAGAGGACCCATTCAGAGTCAAGCAGAAGATTTTCCCATGAGGGTACTACTATGATTGATTACAGGTTTAATCAAGTGTTGAAATGTACCATGTAAAATCAAATGTATTTCCGCATGCACTTCCCTCCTATTTGGAACAGGAGGACAATGTGAGCAGTAGTGGGAAACACATGCAATTTTTGACCAGGTGATTCGGGGTCCGGTATGATATTCCCCATTCCAGACCAGAAAACTCAGAATGGCTAGTAATGTGTGTGGAAATAATGGCCGGAAGTGGTATCTCAAGGCCAGATTTCTCCTACAGACTTACCGCCTAAGTCGGGATTGGGGTCCTGGGCCAGAGAAAACTCACTATAACTTGGCGGACAGTTAAATCCCAGTGAAATTATGTTTTCTTTTTGCCTTGATGCCCCTTAACAGTACATTACCACTGCCTTTTTCCAATGGATGGGTGAATAGTGAAGTTTCTATTCACTGAACATCTGAAGTAACTTACACATATACAACACTATCATCAATAGTTTTTAAATAGATAACCTACAAAAATAGTAACCAGAGAACTTTAAAAAATATTTATCGGTTATAGTCATCATTGATATTGACATCACAGATAGAAACACATAGTGAAAACTTGAAAAAATGGAGCTGAATAAAGGCCTCTGGATCATATTGAAATGCAGCCTGAGGTAAGCTACAGCAGGAGACCGCCGTCTGATAGGATGGCAGAGGTCCTTATCTCCTTCACCCTGGCCAGCCCCCACCTGCCACATTTAGAGCTCACATCTGGCCCTGTTGTGATCTCTGTACATTTACAGGGGTCATTCCACTCTGCTCTTCTCTCTGTGTCACCATGCTGGCTCATTGACTCCCTTAACTGGTCATCTGAAATCCACTGTTACTCCTCTGCTGGCTCTCATGGCCCTTTAGTCTTACTTCTGATAATCTTTGATCAGCTCTAATGGTGTCTTTCCCGAGTGCTCCCTCTGATTCCTTTGCGAACCGTTCCAACATTAGACCTCCAAACCAATAGCTGCTTGCTGTCTAATAATCTCATCTCCAAGCATTCAAATTCCAAGGCTTTCTACCTCCACTGATATCTGCTGCTCTTCAAGATTCTTTGAGCCCTTTTACTCGCCCTCACAGATTCCAGAACTCCTTTCCCAGCTCTGTTATTCTCACTGATGGGTTTAGAAACCCTTTGTTTGACTTTGGGACCGCATACACTCTGTCAGCACTGTTATCACCTTAATATTCCTCTGCCAGTCCTCAGAATCCATATTATCTATTGTTATCAATCAATTCTCTAAATGTTGAAGTAGCCCTCAAACCCAACACCAGAATGCTCTTCCTTTTCTTTATCTTTAAAACCAGTCTAATTCTTTCTGCCAAACGTTAAAGCCCACTGTATGCCCTTTTGCCTAACATTTGCCGTGCTTGGCTCAATTCCTTTAATCTCACCTCTTGCAGTCCATCCATTACTATTATGTGATTGCACCTCGATCAATCGATCAATCTTATAGCTCATGCAATCCTCTCTCTAGCTCATCCTTATACCCATGCCATCCTTAGAATGCACTTGGTCCATCCCTGCTGAAGCTCAGACCTCCTCTTCTATCCAGCACTCTCAGTATTAACTCTGCTAGCTCTGCGAATCTCTGTCAGCCCTCTCTGAACCCAGTGATGCTAGCTGTCAAAGCCCCTTAGCTCCTTCTTTGCTAGTCTTTGACCACTTCCACTGACCTCAACTCTGAGAACTCCCTTCAGCCCCTCTGTGAGTCCTCCCTCTCCTGCAGCTCTTACATTCACTAGCTCTCTGAACCCATTCACTAATGACCTTCAGATTCTTACCTTTGTCAGGCCTATAGCCCACTGTGCCCCTCTTTCCCTGCTGGCCATCAAAAGGCTGAGCCTGTTTTCCAGCCCTCACAGACTCTTGATGCACTCTTTCAATTCTCAGAGATTTTAGAAGCGTACAGCTAGCTCTCATATTCCCACTGTCCACTTCAGAATTTCTCTTTTGGTTCTCTGCTTCCTCTAACAGTTGTTAGAGCCCCTCTGTCAGCCCTCCAGCCCCTTCTACTTGCCCTTTGTTGGACATTAGAGCTCTTCTGCTAGCCATCAGAGTCCCTCCAATCCTTCTTTTCACTTAACTCATTTGGCCCCCACTATCAGTGTTCCAAGCACTCTGCCAGCCAGCAGAGCTTTGCAAAGTTCTAGTGTTTGAATCATGTCTGCCAGTTATGACACAGAGAACCTCTCTGTTGGTGTTTCTAGCTCACTTCATCATTCTCATTTTTCTTTATCTCCGAGCTCTCTGGATCATGTTTCTGGAACTCAGACCACAGCTGCTGGCCACAGCTTTCAGTGCCACTCCTGCTGGTCATGAGAACCCTTTGCTGTTCCTCTGAGCTGCTGCTTCTGTATGCTTCATTAAGTAGTAATAACTTCTCTACTGGATCTGAGCCCCCTATTTGCTGGTCCCTACTGCTGCTTAGACTGCCCTTATTCCTTGACATCCTCTGTCTACAGACGCCATTAGAGCAGCTATGTACCATAATCTATTTTGCCATCCTTCACATAACCACATCTCACTTTGCCCGTGCTCTATACTCTTCGATCACCTTTGCCAGGTTTCAGAGGCCCTCTCACGGCTCCTAATCAGTCTGTCTGGCCTCAGAACCCCTGACCAGCATGAGGCAACCTCTCCTATTTCTCACAATGCCTTTGCTGTCCTAACAACCCTCCCATATGGTAGCCCTCAATACCCCTCTGTTATCCTTGGCATGGCTACCAAGTGACTCTGGGTAATACATGTCATTGTCAGCCAATCCAGGCTTTTTATACAACTGCACTTTACAAGCTATTAATTTAAGCCCATAAAAGCAAAATTACAAGTGCCACAATATATTGTGTGGTTTATTAAAAAAATAAAATGGGTACTGAAGCCTTTATGCATAACAGTGACCACTTAGCAACCATAACTGAGCCCCACTGTGTGAACTGTAAGACTGTCAAACTGCTGACATTCTATGACTTTCCGGAAGCCCTAGGAGACCCTTAACAATCTCGCTTTACGGTCTCTACTGCGCCTCAAATCCTATTTGTCTACACTCAGGACTGTGTTTTAAGTGGACTGAAATAGGTGGGGTAGCAAGGAGGTGTGTCTTGCAATGAATAATTAAGAAATGTTTTTAAAGGTTTGGCCTCTGCATTTAAAGTTCTAATGCACGTGTCGTGGAATAATTTATGGTACAAGTCATTCAGGGGGCCCTCGTCCTTAGGGCTCTCCAGCTCCTGTACCTGGACATCCACTTGGTCTTTTTGGTACAGGTCCTCCTGGTCATATTCATTATGGTTGTTCTCATTCTTATAGTACTTCTGGTCTTCCTGTTGGTCCTGATCCTCCATTGGTCATGTAGCTTGGCAGTCCTGATTCTCCTCCTCCTCCTCCTCCTCCTCCTCCTTCTGCTGGTTTTCCCAGTTTCAGGGTCCTCCTGAATCTTTTCATTCTCTCCCTCTTCCACCAGGTTATAATTGGGGAGGGTGAATCCTTAATGTCACTAAATTAATCTGAGCTCAACAGCTGGCAGAAAAGGCACAGAACAGACAGGCTTAACTTAGGGCAAAGTGTAAAGTATTTATACAGTAGCAAAACATAATTAAGTTGAAATACAACACAATAAGAAAATCCCAAACCAAACTAGAACAATAAAGTAACAAGCATTTGCAATGCAATAGGTCTCGGATTTGTAAGAGTTAGAGGTATTGGCGTTGTAAATGACAATGTCTTTTACCCATGTGTTTTCGTTTTGAGTGGATGTATGTGGTGTGGAGTGGAATTATGTGGGTTGGATTGAAATTGTTAGTTGTGGAATTGTGTGTGGTGGAATTGTGTGGTATGGAGTGGATCTGTGTAGTAGAATTATGTAGCATGGTGTGCAGTGAAATTATGTGGATAGTAGTTATGTGGTATTGAATGTATTGGATTCATGTGAAGTGGGATTGTGTGTCATGGAGTGTAATTATGTGGAATGGTATTTTGTGGAGTGGTATGGTATGTAGTGAAGTTGTAGTTGTAGTGATTGCAAAGGCAATTCAAGACAAGGCTTTAATTCAATGTCATGATAATCCATTGGCCGGGCGTAAGGGAATACACAAAACCATGGTCCTAGTGAAACGCCGTTTTTGGTGGCCAAATATGACCACCCACAATCAACAATATGTCACTACCTGTGAGACTGGTGCCCAAAGAACAACAAGCAGACAGGCTCCACAAGGGTTTTTACAACCATTACCCATAGCCCCCCATTCCCGGCATACCATCACCATGAATTGGATTGTAGACTTGCCTCTTAGTCAGGGCACAACACAATCTTAGTCTTTTTAGGCACCTTCACTAAGATGGCTCACTTTATCACATTAAAGGCCATCCTAAATGCTAAAGAGTTAGCTCAGTCATTTAACCCACATATAGTGAAGACGCATGAAATTACCAAGATAGTAATCTCTGATAGACGGTGCTCATTCTTTTCACATTTCTGGAGGGCCTTCAAGTAAGGATTAGGACTGACAGTTCGATATTCCATTATCTATCACCCCTTAGACAGATGGTCAGACAGAAAGAGTAAACCAAGAACTAGAACAATGTTTAAGACTATTCATTTTAGATCAAGAGGGAGAATTGTCTGACATGTTGTGGACAGCAGAATTTGCACATTATAACTCTACAAATGTTTCTACTGGGTTTTCCCTTTTTTCCAGAACTAAAGGAGACATACCAATCTCTTTCTGGGTCAGGAAAACATTGAAGTTCCTGAAATTCAAGAATTAGTGAGACAACTAAAGACAGCATACAATTCAGCCAAAGAACATTTTGAAAAATCTAAAAGGACCTATAAAAAACATGCTGACAAACACAGAAAACATGCCCCAGACTATAGAGTGGGTGACAGGGTATGGTTGTCCTCTCGATACAATTAAAAGGAAACAGGAAATTCCAATCACGGTTCGTACGTCCCTACACAATTGAAAAGATCATGGGTCCAGTAACAATGCATCTGACACTGCCCCGAAGACCAGGCATCCATCCGGTATTCCATGTCTCACTCTTAAAAAAGACTCCACCCAATATCAGGTTGACTAAACCACCCCATCTTTTATATGTTGATGGTCAGAAGGAGTATGAGGTGAAAAGAATTATTGATTCAAAAATGGTTAAAAGAAAGGTCCACTATTTAGTAGACTGGAAAGGTTGAGAAGATGAGAAGTCCTGGGAACTCTCCACAAATGTCCAGGCCCCCAGATTAGTAACATCCTTTCATAAGCAGAATCCACTAAAACCAAGGCTGGTGGACTGGCCTTTGATGGGGAGGTACTGTCAGGACAGTTAGGAGTAGAGATTCCATACTAGTGTCATTGTGGGGCCAAAGAGTGTTGGGTCACAAATTGAACCTTAAGTATGAATCCAGGATACATACCATTACCTGCTGGAGACTACTTTTAAAAAATAGGTACCAAAACCTCTTTTAAGATGGTGCAGATTCTCTGTTTATAAGACTTGCTTTTCAGCGCGACCTTTCGCAAGACCATATAGAATAAAGTGGTCGCATAAGCTTTCATCTGCGCATCTCAATTGAGGAGATTCCTGAGGAGAGTAGTGTTTTGCTTGCGCACCATCTCAGAGTGAACAACGCTCATTAGTTGTTCTCTCCCTACCGTCAGTAATGCTCAATTTCTTTCCCTTCCCCCTTTTATCCCAGTCAGTAAAGCTCAATTTCTTTCCCTTCCCCATTTTTTCCCATCCCCAGTCCTCCGGAGCTCATGATGCTTGCGAGCTAGCCAAGTGTGAGTGTTGGCATCATGACTAAACCGACTCCAGGTGAGCATTACGTCTTGTTGCGTCCTAGCGACGATCCTTGGTGCGTCATTTTCGTTACTTCTCGAAATACAATTGAACTGAAACATTGAACTATTATTCTGGACAAAAACTGTGATATTTATAGGTGTCGTTTCCTAAACACATTCATAAGAAACTATGAGAAGAGAATTTACAGTCTCCCATTTAAAGGGTATGTGCATGACATGAATAGAGTGTGATTGCATATATGTTTTAGTATAAGATATATTCATACATATAGTCAGGCTATTTATAAGAAATATTAAAGATTGTACTTATTGATACAGTATCCTCTGAAGATGAAGAAAAAACAAAAGGAGATTGATAGTCACAACACCAAGGAAGGAAGACCAATAGAAAGCCGAGAGGAACCTTAGAAAACTGGGAGCAGACTCTTCTTAAGCCCATCCCTCTTTCCCATAGATTCCTGTGGACTGATTCTCTGTAACTCTCTGAGACAGTCGACAGGGGTAGCGAGGCACTAGGAGTGTACGTCAGTTTGCTCCTGTGGAATTTGGGCTATCTTGACAATGAACAACAATAATGTAGGTACTGCATTATAACCAGTGCTTAATTTGTAAAAAAAATAAAACAGAAGTGCCAGAGCCCTTGTCAGGAGGCCACTGCAGCTAGCACCACCCCTTTTCCCCTGCCAGCACTGCCACTGACAGTACAAACACACCTACTAACCATCACACTCATGCAAGTGTGACAATCCACTCTACTCTAGGCCCCCAAAGCTACAAGAATGGCTTGAGTGGCAGTTATTTGCCATTTTAATATATATACAATTAATTAACAACTGCTGTTGTGCTCGTCTCTAAATAAGACAAATAGTGCCACCTGTTGGCAATTAAATGAAGAGGATGTAGCCTGACGGCTAGAGCCAGGTTCGAGTCTCTGCAAGGGGCGCTCAACATCCTGCGATTTTGGGGAAATCACTTAATTTCCCCGTGCCTAGCAAAAATAAATGTGTCCATCTGTAATGCAACTGGTGCTCATGTAAAGCACTCTGATACTGTCGAGTCAAGTTTGCGCTATATAAAACTCAGAAAAAAATTAAAAAGTGCCAGTGCCGAGCACCGGAAACCACAGGCTCAAATTAAGAACTGATTCTAACTAATTCTCCCAGTTTTAAGTTTGTACTTATGTTTACAGATAAATACTGGCAGAAAACCATCTATTTCCGTGTCTGTATTTACTTTTTAAATATGGATAAAACCAGAAAAAAACTATTTTTCAGTGGGTCAAAGTGCTGTCAGCCAAGACTACCAGGCTAATAACTGTGCCTACTGGCTGCTCGGGGAATTAAAAAACAAGTATAATACTTTCTAAATAAAGCTTGAATAGTTGCAGCTATGACTGTGTGTGAGCTGCAATGCTCTTGTTTCACATGAGTGTATTGATGTATCATATAGGGGTGCATGTAGCATCAAAACTTCCCGGGCATTCAAGTATAAACATACATTTTTCAGTTCAATATATGCAAGAATATATGAGCTGCAGCTTCATTTTTTGACATATACCCGAGAATAATATGAGAGAGAGAGAGAGAGAGAGAGAGAGAGAGAGAGAGAGAGAGAGAGAGAGAGAGAGATATATATATATGCGCAACACGAAAACTAAAGCAAAACACGAATGTACCCTGCAGTGCACACACCATCATGCCATGCACCACAACAACATGAACACCAAACCCGCCCACTACACCAGTCTGCACACGCTTTAGACAATACATGTGAATTAAAAGGGTTCTTACAGCAGCTGGAGAGACGGTATATGTAAGAAACTGCCCTCGGGGATTTCTGTAAAGCCCAACCTCACAAAGGACATAAAAAGAGAAAAGTTCTAACACGCCGCGTCGTTATCACCGCGACGCTCTAACTCGTTATTTTACAGCACAGACTGGCAGCATGCAGGTCTGTCACCTGCGTAAAGCACCAGGCAGCGGCCGGGTATCAAACATTACTGCAAGCAGACCCCGTGTCGTTCATCAAAAGCGCACAGTGTACGCAGCGGCTGCTGGTCCCCTGTCCCGCACCTTAGGAGAGATAACTGAACACTTACAGCGAAATGATATCTGGGAGGAAGTTGTCGGGGATATCCTTGGCCTTCTCACACAGCGCGTTGTCTTTGGTACAAGTGCACCCGCGGGGACATTTTGTCTTCTTGGCTTCGGTCAGCAGGAGGAGGGATGAAAGGTACAGGAGGTAAACCACCCTCCGAGAGGGTCTGCCGGCATTCCCCATCCTTCCGAGCCGCTCCCCTTCAGGCCAGTGAGAGGGGCAGACTCACACATGAACAACGTAGCGTCTCTCCTCGTGCGGGTGCTATGCTCGGTGCACGCGCCTGTGTTTTGCTTCAGCAGCCTCGCGCTCTGCTCCCTCTCCTCTCGCCTAGAAACAGGGACCTGCAGCTGGCGTGCGCACGGAGGCTCTTCACGCGCCTGACAGACCTGTGCGGTTTGTTTTAAAAAATAAGGAAAAATCTAGCCGAACCTTGCAAGGAAAATGAAATGAAACTAAACAGTGGTGCGCGTGCACCACAGAGGAGCGGGGGGAGGGAGCACGGCAGCGAGGCGAACGCGCGCTGCTGCGCGTGCTAGCCACCAATGGGAATGGGAGGAGCAAAGGCGGGACATGCGCCCGCCTTTGCCCAATTGCGTGCCGTTTTTTGTAAAAAAAAAACACGCTAAAGCCAATGGCAGCGGGCGAAAGCAAAACCACACGCACGCACGAGCTTTCAGAAGCCCGTACAAGAGGTCTCGGGGTGCGCGAGCAGTGCTGCGCACTGCAACGCTAGGCCCGAGACCTAAAAAGTATTTAACAAAAGGACAGCAAAATATCAAGAACCCAATAAGGGGACTGAAGATATGGATTTTTAATTTTTTAGGTAGGAATAGTGCCAAGAAGCATAAAATGCTAATGATAGTCAATGGCCGCAGCAGACTGGGATCTACGTGTAAATTGACACTGACCGTGAAGGAGTGAGGGTCTGATGCACAAACCAGGTTTGCCCTTGTCAAATATTTTACCTTCTGGCTTTAGTCTTTTAAGTCACAATACCATACAGGAGTACACTTCTAAAGTACCCAGGACCTCAGAGGAGGCACTTAGAGACTCACAGGGTGTCAGGTAGAGGCCAAGCAGCAGAATCCAATTGCCTCTGGTCAGTTTGGTAGTTGTAGGAGAAGGCCTCTTGTAGCTTGATATTTCCCTCTAACTTTAACATGAGGTCAGCCTTGTGATCCTTGGAGTTTACTTCTTTGTCCTGGGTATAAAAGAGAGAAGGGGAAGTGCCTCAGGGCTCCTAACATTTCGCAGACCGCAGGTTCAGTCCTCTTCTGATCTTTCTCAGGTCCAGGAGTGTTCTAAAGTGGCTGACTAGAAATGCCACGTTTATGTCTGGCACAAGCTAGTGGATAGGAATGACTCCTAGACACACTCTAATCAATGCAGTAAAAGTTACTGGGGCCAAGCCTA
The DNA here is from genome assembly GCA_963921515.1 of Calotriton arnoldi. Lineage (NCBI taxonomy): Eukaryota > Metazoa > Chordata > Amphibia > Caudata > Salamandridae > Calotriton > Calotriton arnoldi. The sequence goes on along the minus strand of CAWUFW010003874.1, from coordinate 1,431,054 downwards.
CCCACTTTGCGCATTTTCAGGATGGCAAGTCTTGGGCCACATTAAACCTGGGCTCTGTGAGCTGGGCATCTGTGTGGGGAATGTACTGTGGTAATCCTAGTATCCTTCCACATCAAACCCATCAAACACCACAATCCAGGTTGAAGCAGCCACAATACCCCAAATAAACCCAGAGACAGAAGTCTGGTAGAACAAAGCAAGGTTTTCCAACAACCAGACGGTGGATACACAAGAATTGTTTTAGCATCCTGTTTACCTTTCTTTCAAGTGCGCCCATAGTGTTATATTTAAAAAACAGTAGACCTGTCATGCAGGATTTGTCATTCAAGCAGGGTTTAATACTGTAATGTCAAAAAAGATGCTCAAAGCCCCACCCTGCATATTTTGTCAGTTTCAGAGAAGCCTCCTTTGCCCATTCAGTTCAGCCTATTTTGTGCTCCAGTAAAGCATTTCACAACTTTTTCACACCTATTCTAATGCTAATTACTGTCTCTCAGAAATTGGAGAGCAGATGCAAATTCAGCCCCCAGAAACGTCAGGCTGGAAAAAGGTAACTTTCTAAAAGTTACTTTTCCTTAAAAGTTATTAAACATCTGACTTCAAAATTGAATCAGATTCTTTTATAACTATGAAAAATAGTTGATTAATTATTTTTTCTAGCTAATCCAATTCCTGTGGTATTTGATTTTAATCTGTAATCTGGTTTTCTATTTAGGACAGCTAAACCGAGCAAGGTGAAAAATAGCTTTTGTTTACAAGTCAATGTAAGGACATGTTAACATTGTCTACTTTTAAATACTATGCATCTTGCCCTGTGGGTTACAAGGACTACATGGGATGACTTATTAATATTTAAAGTTGAGGTTTTGACATGGCAAACCGGTTTAATTTGACAGGTCAGATTGCAGGTTTTACACACTAAAGTCAGGCATCAAATAGTAGGCCTGCTGTCATATTTGACCTGTCACTGTAGTGGATGGCACAATATGTGTTGCAGTCTACTAGTAACATTTAATTTACAAACCTGGAGTACAAATTTATACCATATATTTGGGACTTATAGGTGAGTTAAAATAGGCCAGTTAGATGTATGCCAATTTCATCATGTTGAAAGGGGGAGCACATGTACTTTACCAATGGTTAAGTGGTTAAGAGGGGCAAAGTGCACAGAGTTCTAAAGCATGCAAAAGTATAGGACTCAGCAAAAGGAGAAAAACATAGGATGGCCACACAAAAAAGTCCTCCATATGGTCTTCCTGCTCCTCTCAGCACTGTGGATTCTTCTGTTCTGGGGCCTCAGGTGCTCCTGTTGATGCTTTCAGTATTTTGAATGTTTTTATTCATATTGTGGTTCTGATCCCACTCTTCCTGCTTCACCTCCTCCTGGTCTTCCTGCTGATCCTGATTCTCCTCTTGTTCTTCCTTGCCTTGTCCTCCTCCTAATGCTTGTGGCCATGCTACCCCACCCAGTCTTAACTCTCTTGGCTCCAGTACTTTTGTTCGTAATCCAACTAGTCCAGGTCCTAATCCTTGTCTTCTTTGATTCTCCCCCTAGTCTTCTACTCCTCCTCCTTGTCCTCCACTCCTCCTCCTTGATCTCCTCTACCACCTGCTCCTCCTGGCCCACCTCTTCTGCCTTCTGGTATTCCTCGTTTTAGCTCTCCTGTCTGCCCTCCTCCACCTCCACCCTTTTCTCCTCATAAGCCTCTGCCTGGGCCTCTCCTTGGTCATCCTTGTCCTAGACACCAGGTTCTAGCTCTCACCCCCTCCTGGTCTCCTCGTCTTTCTTCTGCGCTTCCTAGTCCTCCTTTTCCTCCTCTTGTTCTTCCACTTCTGGATCCATCTAGTCTTGGTCTTCCTAGAGCAGTCTTTCTAGTTGCCTTCCTCCTTCTGTTCTGATGCTCCTCCTCCTTCTGGTCATCCTAGTGTTCTTGGTTCTCTTTGTTGCCCATCTCCTCTTGGCACTTCCCTTCCTATACCTTGACCTTTTGATCTACGTTTACAATGCCACCCAAGTGTTGGTCCTCCTGTTCCACCTTACCCTTCTGTGTCCTATTCTGGTCTTCTGGTGAACCTGCTCCTCTTGGTCCTTGTAGTACTTGCCCTATCCTCATGGCAGCCTCTGTCCTGGTGTTCTTCTGGTCCTCTCCCTCTTCTTCTTGATCTTCCTGATTCATTCTCATTCTGGGCTTCTTTGCCCTGATTTTCTGGACATTTCTGATGGTCTTAGTAATTTGTATACTCTTCTTGGTGGTGCTGGTCTTTCAGGAAGTCTGAGTCCTGGATGCCCTGGTCCTTATCATGGTCTTTGTGTCCCTCCAGGCCCTCCCATCTCTTTTGATCTTCTGAGTCTTCCTGGTATTCCTCCTCTGATTGATTTTCCTACTGGTTTTCCCTCTTCCTTGTGGTCCTACATTTCAGTCCTTTATCCTCTTTGAATCTTTCTCACACCCCTATCCCCCTGAACTGATGAAAAATAGATGCACATGTGGGGCAGATAGGAACCTATTAATGCCCCCTTCACATCCTTCTATACTGTGCAGATGCACCTGTGTAGGGATTGCATTTGTTCACAAGTTAACTGGAATGAGGGGCTGCTTCACAAAAAATGTGTTGCTAAAGTGGGCTTCACCTTTAGAAATGCTAAGAAGGATGAATGTGTGCAGTGGTAAGGTTCTGATCCAGCAGGAGAGCGTCACTAAATCCCAGGGGGCTACCCCAAAGCTACATAAGCCACATTGTGTTATTGGTTAACCTGGCCAGCCTCAAAAAAAAATTAATCTTTTTTTGCCAGTTTTCCCAGTTTTCTCTCTGTTTAAAAAATTTCTCAGAATCTGCCTATTTTCTTCAAATTCTACCAATTCTCCCCTCACCTTACTTGCTTTGCCTCAGTCTGGCGGTTCTCCCCTCAAGTATTCCCACTCTCCTCTTACTCTCCCTGCTTCCCACAGTCTGCTCTCTATCCTTCTAGCCTTCCCGTTTGTATCTTTATCTGCCATAAAAGGGTAGTAGGATTTTAGGCCTTTGAGGGTTGAGTTTTATTTTCATCTGGGACATCCATGAGCTAATGTCAGATTAGTATTGAACTAGAGTGTCAGCATCATCTGTGCTGTCAATCTTGAAGTAGAGCTGTGTATCATCAGCATACTGGTGGAAGTCAATACGTGGTTTGAAAAATACCTCGCCCAGCGGTTCATCATACAAGTTGAATATTGAGGAGGCTAGGTTAGATCCTTGTTATACTCCAAATGGAATGGCTGTGGGAGTGGGCAGACAAACACATGTTTTAATGCATTGCGTTCCGTTGGATAGGTAGGCTCTGAACCAGTTTAGTGCCATGCCTTTAATGCACATCCTACTGCATAAAGTGTGTAGGTGAATGTTCTGGCATCGAAAGCTGCAGATAGGTAATACATTACTAGCAGTGGTGGCCGCTGCAAAACTCAATTGGGGGACTGGGGGGGGATGGGTGAGACAGGATGGGGTATTAGGGAAATAATAAGATTTCTTTTGTAAAACTTACCTGTTCTGCTGCCGACGCTGCCATCCACCTTGGTGGTCCTCTTCTCTCCTGATGGTGTCCCAGCAGTCCATGGGACACCAGCACAGGTTCTCCACCCAATCCCAGTGCTGCTCTGAATAGCAGGAGAGCAGCACCAGTATTGGTCTGAGCGGGGCTCGATTTGCTGCTTAGACAATGCCTGGGAGTCTGTGCTGTTTCTCCAACTCGGATGTGCAACACAACTGGGTTGGAGAAACCTAAGTGCGCATGACGGTTTTGCCGGCCTAAGACGGCCGGCCAAACCATCATGCACACTTACAGTGCTGCACTACTCCAGACTTGGCTGGCTCTAGCAGGGAAATAAAAATAAAATGATAATAAATTGGTTTTATTATCATTTTATTTTTCCCGTTTTTTTAGCGGGGACGACGCTCTTCCACCATAGCAGAGGAGCTGCTGCTGCAGCGGCAGTACGTGCAGGTAAACGCGGTGGGGTGGGGCGGGAGGGGGGAGGTCGACAGACAGAACAGGGAAAATTAAATAAATCCTATTCCTTCGTTTGTGGACATCCCACGCCGCCCCACTGCGCTTACCTGCACGGACTGCTGCTGTGCCGCTGATCACTAGCATGGAGTGTTTCATCAAAGATCACAGAAGACATCTATGTTCTCAAGCCGCGAGGTTCCTGTGTTATGACCACACCTAAAAGCAAACTGATGTAGCCCCAGTAACTGATTTAGTGATTTTTATGCCTCCAACTCGGAAGCTAGACTATCTCTATGACTTTGGCCTCGAATAGCTTTCAGTGTTATCAGGACCAGCCTTAGACTCCCTTTAATAGAGGTTTAACGTTGCCCACTTTTAGAACATCTGGAAAAGTGCCTTGCGCAAGAGTGGAATTTATGATTCATAGGCTTAAGAGCAGAAAGGTATTGTCATGTGTGAGCAAAGTCTTAGTTCTTGCAGTGACTTTTTCAAATCAAGTTCTTAAATGGTTCGAAAGGAATCGAACACTGATGGTGCTCTTCCTTTGTAAAGAATTGGTTCTGGTTTGAGTACAAGGTGATCAATATTATCAATGTTCTGCACTTTTTGAGTACAGTGTTTGGCTCTTTAAGTGGTTGTTTTGTGCATCTGGCCATGCATCATTTTTTAAAGTGTGTTGCGCCACTTTTAGCATTTGAAGTCTGTCCTGGAAAATATAGACTTTGACTGGAAAATGATCTTTTCCAGTCTTTTATTGTGCTGTAATCTGTTTGCGCTATGCACAGCTCTCCTACGTGCTGGTATGGATGAGGAGTAAGCAAAGCTAAATCTGTCCTTGAGGAGAGTACAAAAATGCAGACACCCACACCATTGTCTGCCTTTCCCATAGGACCTCCTGGAGCTCGAAACTTTTATCAGTGGTAGACTAGGTTAAGAAAGTCTGTAAAGACTTTAAGGGTCTCATTTATGAAAAGTGTTGTATCGCTGCATGAAAGCATCGATGCAACACTTTTCAGTGCACCCTCCTCGCGAAACAATGGATGCGCCCCATTTATTGTACAGCGCGATACGTCGCAAGGAATTCCTGATGTATTTTTTGGCGCAAAATCCACGCATTGCTGGAGTTGTCGTAAGCATGACGCAACTCCAGCAATGCATGGGGAGGCCTATTCCCATTACACTGTGTCACCCTTATGCCTGCTGTGAGGCAGGCTTAAGGTTGTGATGCAGTAGCGTCCTAGAAGTTGCGCAGTGAAATCTGATAGATTTCACTACGCCACTTCTATAAGGCTTTTTCACGTGGGAAAGCCCACCCTGCATACATTATACCTGATGCAGGTATAATGTAGCGCAGGCATTTACAAAGTCACTCATCTGCTTAGATACATCACTTTGTAAATATGGCACAATGTGGCGCATTATATACGCTGCTGCTGTGTCTCAGAAAGTGAAGCAATGGCGGAGTAAAAGTGTCTAAATTTCTAAGACTCATCAAAAATCTGGTGTAGTTGGTAAACTTCAGTGAAAGTTTCAACTTCTCAACATGTATGTATGCAGGTGTACGCACCTCTGAGTCCTACTTATTTGTACTGAAATATTTGGAGTAGTTTTGTATTTGGAAAATATAGCATGTTTGATTTCAGGTAAAGCTGCTATCTTAGTCAAGAGTAGTCAGGAGTTCTTTTGAATATGCTGCCCTTTGTTTTAGATTATCCACTGATGTTGCATTCTTCCATGAAATTCTAGAATAATAGTTCTTGGTCCTTTCTCAGCTGAGAATATGGTTGGGTTAGGGGACAGTGATGAAAAAAAATGTGAAACATTTTCTATGGGTGCTTTGTGAGGGCTTAAGAGGGGTTGGCAATTGATGACCGCACAAAGCTATTACTTGTGGCTTGGATTGCATGCATCACTCCACTGCTGGGCGGGAGTCATGAGTCATGGAGGGAGAATGGGAGATTGGGAGGGACATGGTCATGGTTGGATTTCCAACCCTGGCTGCAATGAAGGTGGCGGCCCATATTGTGGTGTCCATCATGTAGATATGTGTGACTAGCTGGACCTTTTCAGATTTACCCTGAATTTTATTGCTTAACAAACTGTATTTCCAGGCAAAATACTAATGCACAACATACAAATGATGAAACCAATATGTATAAAAATATAATTATTTAAAATAAGTCCCATAATATAAAATTCCACCCACACTGCCGACAACACATCCACACCATCCCTAAGCCCAAGAAAACATAAATTAACAGAAACCTTACCCAACACACACCACCCACACCACTCACAACAGTAACAAATCTTCCAACAATCCTCCCCTCATGGTTAAAGACTAAAAGCCAGCCTATCAAAACAAAATGAATAATTTTCCCTGACAGAAAGTCTTTCTTTTCTGTCCACTAGACTATCAGGATTGGTATTCTGATCCTACAAGAGTCTGTGGGTGGAGGGGTTTGGCTATGGCCACTTCTTCACCTGTGGGCTAGAGGGGTGACTGTGGTCCCTTGCCAGCTGGAAATGGTGTGTTTTCCTGCTACTCCCACCTCATCCTTCTCCACCACCTGGTGAAAGACTGCAACAATGACTCCATTGTTTCTAGAGGAAAGGTTAGGACTATCTTCAGCCGATGTGGTGTCCTTATTGAGAAAAGTAAAACACAGAATGAATTGGTAGTATTCACTCAGTCAGTGCCTACAGTGATTGCAAAGTCTCGCAATGAGGCTGGTTCTAACCTTCTGCAAGGACACTGGAATTGTGACAGTCTGAGGCCGAGGCATTTTCTGCATAATTATGTGTTTGCCTCAGTTTCCATAAGCGCCATTGACAGCATAAATTTAAAAAAAAATGCAAAATTGTTTCCAACACAAACTGATCAAATGTTAATTTTAAAAAAGCCCAACACATGGTGCTAAGCATTGGTACTAATACGATAAAATATTTGCATGGGCTGCATTAATTGTGTTTTAATTACAAAAGAGGAAAATTATACTGCAATACAATGAGTCACATAATCAATCTTTTTACCACATTATTTAGTCAACCCCACTACATAACAGGCCATTCATTACTTATTAATTCCAGTGGTCTTGCACTTATCCACCCCAACCCCAATTTATTACAGCCAGTAGTCTTATTGCGAGTTGGCGCAACAACAGATTGACAGGCGGGATCGGAAGTGAGGAAGCTAATCTGCTTCTTCCTTCTGTGTACAAAGCACAACAAAAAAATGAAAATAAAAATGAATGCACACACCACGTGATGTGGAGATTATCTGCTAACACTACATGCCAGTGTGCGCATTTGAAAACCGCCAAAAACTGCATTCTTCAGTAGGGAAGCGGTTTTCTAAAATATCAGGGGCGGCCCCTCCGCAATGGCAGAGGAGTGTCGCACCATTGGCTCAGAGCCAGCAGCAAAAAAATTAAACGATATTTCAATATCTGCCAGCGTCTACAGGGAGGGGCGGGACAAGGCATGGGAGGGGGAAGGAGGAGGAGGAGTGCTAGGTTCACTCCCTAAGTGCTCATGTGTGTTTGGCCGGCCGTCTTGGGCCGACCAAAACACACATGCGCCCTTAGGTTTCTTCAGCCAGGCTGCGTTGAGCAGCCCGGCTGTAGAAACCCCACAGTGTGGGGATTGGACAGGGAGTCTGTGACGTAGTCGCAGTGTGTCTTGCTGGGACAAGGAAGTCCCAGCACCGAGGCGCGAGCGGGAGGCAGCCGGCAGGAGGCAAGCGTCACATTTTTTTCATTAATATTATTTTAAACACAGATCACCCGCGCCCCACTCCCGTGCTCCCCTGCTCACTCTTCCCCCTCCCCTGCTCTCCTCTCTTTGTATATGGCGGCCACCACTGAAAAATATAACGGAAAACTGTTGCGTGCTCACAGAGAATCATTAACTCCGCATGAGCATACACTGAGAGATAAAAGATCGCATTTGCGATCAAATATAAATGAGGGTGTTCATGTACATTTTGAAGGATTTCTGGGTGCAACAGAGCTCCTTTCAGTAATGGCAGTTGCCTTGTCACACAAATGTGGATGGATGGCCAGAGTAACACAATTTCCTGCAGTGTTGCATCCCTCGACCCCAGGCTAGAGCTGGTGGCCACTCTGCCATCAGAAATGGTCTAGTCCCCTGCCCTCAAAGTTTGGGCAGGGGGAGGGATAAGAGGGGGAACGGGACATGCAACATTTTTGGCGGGAGTCCTGCTACTAGACAAGCCAAAAACCCTGATGTTGTGGGCTATTCACAAGTCATTTAGGAGTACAGCAAGTAATACAACCTTACCTACTTATTAATGCAATTCACATAACTGTGGGTAATGATCTAAGCCTGTCCTATACTTCATGTATGTAGTTTTTCATCAGGAGTGTGGATAATGTTGCACATGTATGTATGTTTTAGGAGTAAATGTGGGAGTGGCTGGAAAATGGTGAACATCTACTACAAAGTGGGAGGAAAGGGAAAATGCAGGAGGCGCACAGGGCGGACAAGCAAATGCAAAAACACGTCTACAAAAATAAGTTGCAATTCCGGAACATTGCACGCACATCTACTTTAGTAGTAATAAGGAGCAACTAAGCTCAGATCTATTCTAGACAGGCCTAAGGGAATAAGACTGAAGCACAAACACTCACCCAAAATTAAATAAATAACATGCCGTCTTTGTAGCTACCAATATAATCTGCATAGAAAAAATCATAATTAAAAAGTAATTGGCCCAATTTCTTTTCACACTACAAACACTAGTATAATGCATATTTGAAGAATGTACACATAATAGATGCACATTATTATAGAATTCTGTTAAAAATAAAAAACATATAATCTGACATCACCACCACAAGAAATATACACCAACATAACTTAGAGTTATACTTGTAACAGAAAAACATTTCCATTTAAAATATGACAGGTGTAACCCTAATCACTAACATCATTAACAACTGTTACTCCTATGCTTGTTGCCCACGTCGACTTCCCTCTTTTTCCAGGTATTTACACAGATACTGCATTGATCAACATACCACAGGCAGAGTTCAATGCCAACCCCGACAAACAGGAAGTTCTATGCCCAAAATGCAGAAGCAGTCACTCCTGAGCCATCCTTAAATTATTTCATAATCCACCAACATCCTCTTGATTTTTTTTCTAACGCCCCAAAATGCCTGTGGCGAGAGGGGCCCCAACTTTCTTCCGGAAAATATTTTGGTAATCGGGGAGGGTGGCCCTCCAGAAAAATTGTCAGCTGTATAGAAGGATGAAAACCCAGCAAGTGAAGAATGCAAACTTTCCATGTCCTAGAAGATTGCTATTTGTCATGCTATAGTGAGTGCTACTGATGGAGCAAGGTTTCATAAATGGAACTTGCTTGTATTCAATCCTCCTCATAGTATTAATCTATTAAACTTGTATTGTTAATACTAACCTTTGCATACACTACACAAAGGGGAAGGATGCTTGCCTATGTGTTTTACTAATGAATAACGCTTGTCTGTAATCCAAAATGGCCGCTATGCGCGGGAAAACTCAATGCGCATGTCGCAACCATATCACATGGTGTGACGTCTTTCTTTGCTTGGTGGGAAACTTCTGCTTCTGCGTAGTGTGCATTAAAATGGCTGCTTGATGTTTTCACATGCTTCAGCTTGCTCTCATGTCATTACTAAATTGTCGTTTCCTAACGATACTAACGCGGGATAGTATATATATTTAATTGGGAATAGAATAGAAAAAGTGGGCATACAGTGAAACATTTTATTTGTGATTTTAATATTTTCTTCTTGCACTTTTATTAGTTCGTAAACTTGGGCCTGGGTTGGTGACCTGAAACTCGAGAGACAAATGGTTCTGCGCATGTGTCTTGTGTGCCTGCCAAATGAAGTCAACCTGGACGTCGTCCAAGGCCGTAACCTGATGGCCGAAGATGTTGTACTATTGTTTTTCCTGTCGCACATTGATACAATGTCTATGAAAATTGGTTTACATTTGTCATGAGACAGGTGGGAAATAAAGCAAATGTATTAATTTGAAGGGGTGGGAACGTAAAGACAATAGGCTTTACAATTTAGGCCAAATCGATGTGGTGCGAGAATCCACCCCCTGTCCAATCAGAAGTAGTGGACCCATATTTTAGCAACATTTTAGGGGAGGTACATGGGCGTAGAAGGGTATAATAGAATATAGCATTAGTTAATTAGTCAGAGCAAGATTCCACGAGAACAGGCGTCCATGCTGTCAGAGCGCTCTTAGCTCCAGACTGCCATGCTGATCGGTTGCTGACTGAATCCCTGTCCAGAAGAGGTCCTGAGGAGGGGGCGGTGGAGTCCATTAGAAGGAAGGCACGGGAGAATCGAGGAGAAGTCGAGTACCAGAGAGGGGAACGACGCAGGCGTCGTTGTAGAGAGGTCACCGGTCCTGTCCTGATCCTGGAGGAAGTCTTTGCTCTTCATCCTTCCTGGGTCCTATTCTTTCCAACTCCTTGGCTAAGGGGTTTTGGTTCTCGCACTTAGGTAAATATAATGCAACCTTTAGTTGCGCTGCTATCTCTATCCTCTCCCTTTCTATAAACACCGTCATTGATTAGCAATAATCATTTCTATGCTTAATCTTGGGTATTGCGATTAAGTACCATGTGGCTCTGTATTTTACTCTGCTAAATCTTTAGATAAACATTTTAAAACTTCCTGACTCAGTGGTTATTTCAGGATTATGTACTATAATGAATGTCACTCATTTTAAATTTCCCAATTAGCAAAGGATTCATTGGTAAGTCATTACTCTTCAATCAGAAGGTAATTGGTAGCAGGGATTTTTGATAAGAGTAACAACTGATGAAACCCAGCGTAAGTATTAGCGTAGTGTGAATGTATGGGCCCAAGTGAGTATCTGGTGTATGAATGCTGTTTGCTAAAATCGCGCTGGATCAGTTTTCTGGTACTCAGAGGATGGTTACTCTTTGTTAATTGGGTAATGAGAATTTTTATTTGTATTTTTATGAACTAACATCTGCTTATTTTAGAGTTTTTGTTTTATGTTGTCCAGAATACCCCGGGGTAAAAAGAATAGCGGGTGGCAAGTGGAAGCCATACTGCAGTGAGGTTATCTGTCAGGCAGAAATAGTACTGAAAAGTTAAGCAGGACTTTCAGTACTCGTTAGGGACTCTATGCGTGTGAGTAATAGCAAAAGAGTACGCTGGTGAAAATTTGATGTTATATCACCTAGAAAGGGTAACATTGAAGAAGTAACAGGTATTTCTGGAGCTTGCGTGAAGAGTAAACGGAAGGGTTTTTACTCGTAGTGTATGTTAGTAAATGGAAAGTTTTTTTTACTAAGTGTGGGAAAAAACTATCTTTTTCGAATTTAGAGAAACTGGCACGATAGCGAATGTTTTATGTTGTTACTGAAATTTAATTGAAGATTTATAGAGAAAATAAGTTTTTGCGTAAGATTTTGTAAAGGGAGGGTCAGTTGCCGGAGAGGGAGCTGACGTCAGAAAACGCCGCGCTGGGATTGGTTGAATCAGCGGGTGTGGAAAGACTCTTGTAAAGGAGGGGTCAGTAGTCAGGAGCAGTACTGACGTCACAGGTGCCGCGCTGGGATTGGTTAAACCAGCAAGGATAGAAAAGAGCAGATTGTAAAGGAGGGGTTGACAGAGAAACGTCACCAAAAGGCCGCGCAAGGATTGGCTCAGAAATAAAAGATAGCAGACATTTGAGTGGTCGAAATTTTAGAAGCGAAATTCTTAGTGGTGAAAGGATTGCATGTTAAAACGCGATCCGACTTTAACGGGAATTCGACCGGATAGGAGATATTTAGGCTTTGCAGAATATAATTTTATACATCGGTACTTACCCAAGATGTACGGAGAAAGGAGGAAAATGTCATTTTTACAAAAGATCAAGAATTATTTTAAAAAGGACAAACCAATCAAAACTAGAGAAGGAATTATTATTCCACCAGCTAAAACGCCCGCATCATTCATGATGATGGAGAGAGGTTATCATACTTGTGTATGGATGGAGAATTGGATAGAATATACCAAAAATGATGGAGTACTAGCATTTCCCGAGAATGGTACTTTTAATGGGAGAATTCTTCAAAATTTGGGCCAAGAAAAAGGAAGAAGCACGAACAAGTAGAACAGCATCGGAATATGTGATGAAGGAAACAGGGAAAGCAGACCAAATGTATCCAATGCGAGAAGTTGCAAGAGGGGAGGATATGTACATGTCCCATGGAGCAGACAGGATATTTTGTCATTTACGAATGACTTTCCAAAGTTGAGAGAAAAACCTATTGAATGGTACAAGCAGGTTGACAGGTTTGTGAAGGTGTCGAAGGTATTGTTGAAGGATTTGGATGGGTTGTTTGACTTAGTGGTACCTGCCGATTTGTGGACAGATTGCAAAATCACAGTGGATTAGCCAAGTGATGAATATCCTAGAGATCCGAAAACAGGTGCCCCGTCAAATGACGTGATGAAAAAGTATCAGCAGGTGATAACTTACCTGAAAGGGAAAATACCCCAGAAAGAAACAGATTGGGTAAAAATAAATCGAACTACCCAAGAAGCTAATGAATCAGTACATTCCTACTATGAGCGTCTATTACAGGTATTTAAACAGTATAGTGGATTTGAGGACATTGGAGACAAGAACATGAGTCAGTTTGTGTATCGGTTTGTTTAAGGTTTGAAGCCAGAGATTTGCCAGATGATTAAACAGCATATGCTTTGTTGGCAAGGGAAGCCCATTGACGAGATTTTGAAGTATGCAAAATATTGTGGAGACGATATTGAGGATAGGCACAAGAAATTGCAGGAAAAAGTGATGTGGGCACAGGTGAAAATGGCAGAGAAGCAAGGAATTAATTTGGAAAATCCGAGTGAAAATCAAGGAAAGGATTCTGGAACGAGTGGTGAAAGTGGGAATGGTGGAAAAATGAGAGGACGAATGAGTAGAGAAGAAGCTAAAAAGAAATTTCCTTGTCATGGATGCGGAAAATTGGGGCAAAGGAAGGACGAATGTAAAAAGATTCGGAATAATAATGGCCCAAATCAAAATTTAAATCCACAGACGCAGAATGACTCACAGCAGGGTGTAAATCCTCAGAGTCAGTTGCCACCTGCACCTATTATGGGTAATGTAAGCAGAGCAAAGCATGGTACAGACATCGGATATCAAGGAGGAGGGGGTAAGAATGATTATATGACATCACAATTTCTTTTGCAGGACGATTTCTGTCGATTCAGTCCATGACGGTGCCTAGGAGAGGGGGAGAAGGAGTGCGTACTTGCCGCATCCTTACAGGTAGATCAGTCTGGTCCATATGTTGAAGGGAATGTGAAAGGTAATGATATTACTTTCCTTTTGGACACTGGTGCTACCAGGTCTACTGTGACATCCCAGACCTTCCTCTCTCTGGTGAAGATATCCAAGTAGTAGGGGTAGCTAATCAAAGAATTAGAAAACCTCTTACCGAACCAATGGAAGTTAAAATAGGAAACTTTAGAGAAATGCATCAATTTGTAGTATGTGATTCTAGTCCAGTGAACTTATTAGGTAGGGATTTATTGTGCAAGATGAATTGTACCATTTTCTGCACACCGGATGGTGTGGCAGTTCAGACACCAGATGAAGATCATGTATATAAAATTATGATTGCAAAACAAGGAACAGAAGTAGACGAGATGTTTTCATTAATAACTAAAGATGAGTTGCCAGAAGAATTAAAAGGTACAGTAAACCCCATAGTATGGGATTTCACCGGAAAGGAAGTAGGACTTATGGCTAAAATAGATCCAGTCAAAATTACTGTGAAAGAAAGTGCAATTTTCCCAAATACCAGACAGTACAAAATGAGTGCAGAAGTAAAAGCAGGAGTCATTGAAGAAATCAATCGAATGGTAGAACAAAACATCCTAAAAGAAGTAATGAGTGGCCCATGTAATTCACCAATCATGGGACTAAAGAAACCAAGTGGAAAATATAGGATTGTTCAGGACCTGCGAAAAATAAATAAGATTGTGGAACCATGTTGTCCCATAGTGCCAAATCCTGCAGTAATCCTATACCAGATCCCTTGGAATGCAGGATGGTTCACAGTAATTGATTTGTGTCAAGCGTTCTTCTCAATACCATTGCATCCAGACAGCCAGTATCTTTTCTCATTTAAATTTGAGAACAAGGTCTATGTGTGGAATCGTGTTCCTCAGGGGTACACAGGAAGTCCTTCCATTTTCAACCAGATACTGAAAAAGTGCCTTGAAAAACTAGTGATGCCAGGAAGCTCAGTCTTAGTCCAATATATCGACAACTTATTGGTGGCATCGAACACCAGAGAGGATTGTGTTGTTGATTCCATAGCATTATTAAATCTTTTGGCAGAAGAAGGACAAAGTCTCACCTGAAAAATTGCAATTCTGTACAACAGCTGTTAAGTATCTGGGACACCAACTTAAGAGGGGAAAAAGAAGAGTAACAGCTGAAAGGGTAAAATTAATAAAGAAAATGCAAATGCCTGTAACACAAAGACAAGTGAGAATGTTCCTAGGAATAGTAGGTTACTGTCGACAATGGATACCAGGATTTTCCATGTTATCTAAGCCCTTAATTAACATGACAAAAAAGAAAGCAAAGGACCCTGTTGAGTGGGAGGATGAAAGTGTAGAAGCCTTTGTAAAATTGAGAAATGCCCTATGTTCAGCACCTGCCTAAGGCATGCCTGATTATAAAAGAGAATTTGCATTGTTCTGTCATGAGAGAGAAAATTGTGCACTTTCTGTCCTAACTCAGAGACATGGATTAGAAAGACGTCCTATAGCCTATTTCTCTGCTACATTGGACCCAGTAGCAGCCGCGTTGCCAGGATGCCTAAAAGCAGTGGCGGCTACTTGTTTGAGCATTGAACAAAGTGAGACAATTGTGATGGGACACCCTGTAAAAGTGTATGTTCCACATGCAGTTGTCATTCTGTTGACAAGAACCCGAACTCAGCATCTTACTCCTAGTCGGCTGACTAAATATGAAAGAATAATAATGGGTGCTGAAAATGTGAACATGGTAAGGTGTACTATAATAAATCCAGCAACCTTACTACCAAACCCATATCATGAGAGAATTAAAGATGATGAAGACGATGAACATGATTGTATACAAATTACAGAATTATGCACAAAACCACGCCCAGATATAGAGGAACAGCCTCTTAAAAAGCCAGACAGGGAGCTATTTGTTGATGGTTCATGTCAAAGACATGAAGACGGTAAACTAACTGCTGCCTATGCGGTATGTGAATTAACTGGAATAGTTGAAGCATCCTATTTACCAGGAGTCAAGTCTGCACAAGTAGCTGAATTGATTGCGTTGATAAAAGCATGCAAAATTGGGAGGAATCAGAGAGTAACCATATTTACAGATAGCCAATATGGTTACGGGGTTGTGCATGATTTTGGCCAACTGTGGATGCAGAGGGATTTCATGACTTCTTCAGGATCCCCCATTAAAAATGGACAATTTGTAAGGGAATTGCTAGAAGCAATACAATCACCAAAAGAATTGGCTGTGGTGAAATGTGCCGCACACCAGTCAGGAGATGACTGGGTGGTAGTCGGCAACAGATATGCGGATCTGGTGGCTCAACATTGTGCCAAAACCAGAATGTCAGTCAATAAGAGGGTGGAAAGAATGGGAATCAGCTGCCAACTTATGCTGTATATGCCACCTGAAACTTGGAATGACGTCAAGAAATTGCAAGATGAGGTTGATGAAAGTGAAAAGAATTTGTGGATCAAAGTGGGCTGCTCCCAAAGAGGAGATGATGAAGTGTGGATCAGTGCTGATGGCAGACCAGTCATGCCAGACTGTTTACTCTCACAAATGGCTAGGATGTATCATGGAGACACACACATAGGGAGAGATGCAATGATTAGGCTGTTCAGACAAAATTGGTACAATCCCAAATTCAGGGCTGTTGCAGAGAGTCTTTGCCAGAGATGTCTAACTTGCCAGATGCATAATCCGGGGAGGAAGACAGTAATTGGATTTGGAAAAATTGGAAAGGCAGAAGGTCCATTTATGAGACTTCAGTTTGATTTCATACAGTTACCATCATGTAGAGGGCTGAAATATGTACTAGTCATAGTGTGTCTGTTTTCAAAGTGGGTGGAGGCTTACCCTACTAGGAGAAATGACAGCATTACAGTTGCGAAACTGTTGCTACGAGAGCTCATACCTAGGTTTGGTTTCCCAGTAACTTTGGAATCAGATAGAGGAAAACATTTTAACAGTGAAGTGATTCAAATAATCTGTGAAGCATTCCAAATTAAACAGAAACTGCACTGTGCATATCGCCCAGAGGCTTCTGGAGTGGTTGAACAATTGAATGGCACTATAAAGTCAAGATTGGGAAAAATGTGTGCATCAACATCATTAGAGTGGCCAGATGCATTGCCACTTGTTCTAATGGGACTCAGAAGTATACCTGACAGAAACACAGGATTGAGCCCCCACGAAATAATGATGGGAAGAGCAATGAGACAAACACATGTTCCCACAAACAAACTGGTGAATATATCTGATGATATGGTTCTGGACTATTGCAAAGGATTGGCTGACCTAGTGCGTTCTGTCTCTCATCAGGTTGGAGAAGACGCAGTTTCCAGGCAGCCTGAACAAGAACATGATCTGAATCCTGGTGACTGGGTGGTAGTGAAGAATCACACCAGAGAAACGTGTCTATCACCTAGATGGGGCAGACCGTGTCAAGTCATACTGACAACGAATACAGCAGTGAAGTGTGCCGGATTTCCTAATTGGATTCATGTAAGTCACACCAAGAGAGTACCAGATCCCGAGGAAGAGAATCCTCAGACAACACCAATCACTGAAGAAGCTGAAGGTTGCCCAGCTGAAGGATCTCAGGTTCGAGATTCCAGAGAAGCTGAAGAAGAACAACCGAGCACAAGTCAGGATTGGATACCAGTGGTAGAAGTTCCTGAAGTATACCACAGAACAAGAAGTCAAGCGAAATTGGAAGAAATTGAAGAAGATCAGATAGGTGAAGAAGAAGCAGCTCAGGTACAGGAGGAAAAGACAATAAGAGAACCTGAGCAAGGTCAGATAGGGAAAGAAAATTGGACTCAAAACAGTGAAGACCTAATAGACTTTGAACAGGGACAGACAGGTTTAGAAGAATCCGGTCAGGCTGCAGAAGTTCACAGTGCAATAAGCCCTGATCAGAACAAGTTAGATCAAGAAGAGTACACAGAAGAAGAAAACGTTGAAAAACATGAACTTGAAAAAATAAACAAAGAACAAGGTCAATTATTGGAAACACACAGTGGAGCTGTTACAGAGAAACCAATCAGACCTGAAAAAGAGCAAACAGAAGAAACAGTGATCGAAGAAAACAAAGCAGTACTAAGCAGTGAAATTAACGAGATCTCTGAAGACGAAAATAAAGAAACATTGCCAACAAAGAAAACAAGAAAAGGAGATCATTGGCCGAGTGTCATTAAAAGAGTAAAGTACCACATTACAACCAGAAGTGAAGATCCAGATCAAGTACCTGAAGTAACAAGTCAAACTGATCAAGAGAAAAAGTCAGTGAAAAGAAAAAGCAAAAGACTGAAACTTGTGAATAACAAATTCAAGGGTCCTGACTGGACTTATATCATTCTTGAAGATTTTGGAAGCTCAGAATCAAGTGACAGTGGTGGCGAAGGAACAAGTGCAGAACTAACTTACGAAGAAGAAACAAGACCACCCTGACTAAGCAAAAGAATAAGCTAAAGAAAAGAAGAGATAAGAAGAGCAATCTTCCTTGTCGAAAAATGCCTGACGATAGAGTTACTAGGAGACCAAAACAGAAATGTTGTAGAAGATGCTGTGCAATATGCATATGTAGTCTAGTGATGGTGCTTATAGTATGGTTAGTCCTGATTGTAGCAGTTCCTTACCTTATGATAATAGATAAAAAGATTAATAATGAAACTAAAGGGAGGACAGCAAACATGAAGGGCAATAGAGTAGAACTAATGGCAGAAGATGAGGCAGAAATTCATCATGAAATAGCTGATAACGACACTAGTTTAAATGTTTTCACAAAGTTATTATTTCAGTATGTAGATACCATGGAAGTTAGTAATTGTTACGTCTGTATGAAGTTACCCGAATCAGTAGCAGAAGGTCTAACATATCACCATTTACCACTGACATATGGCATATCATGTAGTGTTTTGTCTAGTTTATTTTATAGAACAGGGAAACTTCAGTATTATTATTCAAACTTAGATGTGATATTTTCTGAGGTTCCGATTCGCAAGAGTATGAACCCAGTGCTTAGTAGTCAAGACGCACAGTTTATGGGAGAATTTTTCTTAACAATGAAATCAATAGACATAACCAATGCACATAGACACAATCTAACATGTTCTTTACTTGAAGAAGAAAAGGTATTTTTGAATTTAGTAGAAGATAGAAGACAAGATTTCCAAAAGAAAGCTTCTGAGCATAAGGCTCATTTACCACCTTGGGCTGAGAAAGAAGGGAGTTACACACCTGGCAAGGCTCAAGCTGCTATGGCTCTGGATTTCGTAAAGACAGGGAAAATTTGTCTTCATAGGTTAAAGACTGATTATAACAATGTTTTCATCGGTACCAGTAAATGTGAACACAATTTTTTAATTCTTGGAGGTTGGGGACAGAAAGGAGGAACAGATTCAGTTTTTCCTGGAATCTATTATGTGTGTGGGAATAAGGCTTACTTCAGCCTTCCTGCACGGTGGTATGGAAGTTGTTATTTTGGAATAGTATTTCCAAAAATATACCACGTAAAAAGAAACACTGGGAGCAATGAAAACAATAGTGAATTAATACGTAGTAAAAGAGCTCGTTTTTTCAGAAATTGTAGGTGATATATTTGGTGCATTGATACCTTCAGTGGGAATAATTCTGAACTCAAGGAAAATATGTAAATTGTCTACAGTGGTTGATCGTTTATCAACGGATACTGCTGGAGGTTTTCTAATGATTAATGCGGAAATGGTTGCGATTAGATCTATGGTGATGCAAAATCGACTTGCTCTTGATATTATATTGGCAAAAGAGGGCGGAGTCTGTAAATTATTGAAGACGAAACATTGTTGCACTTATATTCCTGATAAGAGTGCAGAGATTGGAACGTATATACAGAATATAACTAAACTTGAGAAAGAACTTAAACCACTGGAAGTTGATAGTGTATGGGAAAGATTGACAAATAGTATTACGTCAATTGGAACCTGGTTTGCTAATGTAGGAAAAGGACTTATAGGTCAAATATTAGTACCCCTAGCAGGGATAGCAATAATAATCTTGGCAATAACAGTATGGTGCAAATGCTGTAAAAAGAATGGAACATATAAGGTGACAGGAAGAGGAAAGAAACAAAAGGTAGGTGAAATCAAACTTAAAGAATGGAGAAGCGAATTATACAAGAAATTAAAAGGAGATTGTAAAAATAGAAAATGTAAAAATGAGAATGAAGTAATTTGCTAGAAGTTGGCATCTGATTGAGGGTAGTGTTTTGATGGCTCAGAAACGCCATCAGAGAGGGGATTGATGGAGCAAGGTTTCATAAATGGAACTTGCTTGTATTCAATCCTTCTCATAGTATTAATCTATTAAACTTGTATTGTTAATACTAACCTTTGCATACACTACACAAAGGGGAAGGATGCTTGCCTATGTGTTTTACTAATGAATAACGCTTGTCTGTAATCCAAAATGGCCGCTATGCGCGGGAAAACTCAATGCGCATGTCGCAACCATATCACATGGTGTGACGTCTTTCTTTGCTTGGTGGGAAACTTCTGCTTCTGCGCAGTGTGCATTAAAATGGCTGCTTGATGTATTCACATGCTTCAGCTTGCTCTCATGTCATTACTAAATTGTCGTTGCCTAACGCTACTAACGCGGGATAGTATATATATTTAATTGGGAATAGAATAGAAAAAGTGGGCATACAGTGAAACATTTTATTTGTGATTTTAATATTTTCTTCTTGCACTTTTATTAGTTCGTAAACTTGGGCCTGGGTTGGTGACCTGAAACTCGAGAGACAAATGGTTCTGCGCATGTGTCTTGTGTGCCTGCCAAATGAAGTCAACCTGGACGTCGTCCAAGGCCGTAACCTGATGGCCGAAGATGTTGTCCTATTGCTTTTCCTGTTGCACATTGATACAATGTCTATGAAAATTGGTTTACATTTGTCATGAGACGGGTGGGAAATAAAGCGAATGTATTAATTTGAAGGGGTGGGAACGTAAAGACAATAGGCTTTACAATTTAGGCCAAATCGATGTGGTGCGAGAATCCACCCCCTGTCCCTGTCCAATCAGAAGTAGTGGCCCCATATTTTAGCAACATTAAGGGGAGGTACATGGGCGTAGAAGGGTATAATAGAATATAGCATTAGTTAATTAGTCAGAGCAAGATTCCACGAGAACAGGCGTCCATGCTGTCAGAGCGCTCTTAGCTCCAGACTGCCATGCTGATCGGTTGCTGACTGAATCCCTGTCCAGAAGAGGTCCTGAGGAGGGGGCGGTGGAGTCCATTAGAAGGAAGGCACGGGAGAATCGAGGAGAAGTCGAGTACCAGAGAGGGGAACGACGCAGGCGTAGTTGTAGAGAGGTCACTGGTCCTGTCCTGATCCTGGAGGAAGTCTTTGCTCTTCATCCTTCCTGGGTCCTATTCTTTCCAACTCCTTGGCTAAGGGGTTTTGGTTCTCGCACTTAGGTAAATATAATGCAACCTTTAGTTGCGCTGCTATCTCTATCCTCTCCCTTTCTATAAACACCGTCATTGATTAGCAATAATCATTTCTATGCTTAATCTTGGGTATTGCGATTAAGTACCATGTGGCTCTGTATTTTACTCTGCTAAATCTTTAGATAAACATTTTAAAACTTCCTGACTCAGTGGTTATTTCAGGATTATGTACTATAATGAATGACACTCATTTTAAATTTCCCAATTAGCAAAGGATTCATTGGT
Source organism: Calotriton arnoldi (assembly GCA_963921515.1). NCBI lineage: Eukaryota > Metazoa > Chordata > Amphibia > Caudata > Salamandridae > Calotriton > Calotriton arnoldi. Next base: position 1,410,014 of record CAWUFW010003874.1, on the reverse strand, counting down.
AAGTCATTACTCTTCAATCAGAAGGTAATTGGTAGCAGGGATTTTTGATAAGAGTAACAACTGATAAAACCCAGCGTAAGTATTAGCGTAGTGTGAATGTATGGGCCCAAGTGAGTATCTGGTGTATGAATGCTGTTTGCTAAAATCGCGCTGGATCACTACCACAAGAGTAACTGGGTGTGCTGCAAGAACCAAAAGAACCTCCGGTGCTGGGCTTGGCTGAAGGTCCATAAAATTACTGCCAGGACCATACAGCACCACAAACTGACCCCTGGCCGAACCTACTACGTAGGGGATCCTGCAATCCCCCTTTGTGGATGTCCATTGCCATCTGAAAGACACCAGCAGCAGTACAGCTGTAAGTTCTGCATACAGTTATTGAGATCTGATGCATCTTGCTTGCTCAATATGTATTGTTAGTTAGAATTGTCATGTCCATTTTGTCACAATGACAGGGCGGGATGCATAAAGTGTCAAAATGACCAAGTAGTTAAAATGATGGGTGCTTACTTCAATGTGCCCCAATGATATTTTTGCATTCCATTCCTTTTCATAGACATTGTCACTAAGGAGACTGATTTTAGCAGAATACATCTTGATTTCAACAGGGTCACCATGTCATTAGGCACCACATTCCTTAGAAAAGTCCTTTTCCATTATGTTCGTTCAAAAATGTCACTTAAGGAGAAGGGATTGTAGAAGGGGCAATGGAAGTCTATCTAGTAGGAATTAATGTGAAATTGACTGCATGATCTTTGATGCACGTGAAGTACTGAAAATATGCATTCATGAGTATTATCCTTATTCCTATGCAGCAGGAAGTAAAACCAAGGAGGGGAGAAACAGGATCAGGAGCACAGCCAATGGAGGACCTCAACTGCAAGGTGGGCTCAGGAGGATACCACTGCAGAGGAGGAGGGTGAGGACTCCAGAGATGGTGAGAGTGTGCCTACATGGAGGCAGACATACTATCCATGCAAAAGGCTACGAATGGAGGTCTCCGCCATGGACACGACATGCCAGGAGGTGCTGGGTGATGAGGCTCCTCCAGGACAGGAAGGAACTGTGGTATCAGCAGAGGAAAGCCCTTCTCTAGCAAAACCTGAGGCCACCCCCAGGAGCACTGACTATGCCCTAACACCACCAGATCTGAGGCTTCCTCTCCCATCAGTCCTCCTCCCATATATGAAGACCAACTGGAATAACATGTCATTGTGACGCAGTGATTAAACATCCATCGAATCACGTCCTGGGAGACAGCAACTGGAGAGAATGGGTCAGTGAGATCCAGCCATTCACTGGATGTGAGACATAAGATAGCACTGAATACTCTGACAAAGGGCATATCACTCTATCATTACTTGAAACAGGACATGGTTGGATTAAGTGGGTGATAGGAAATACATATATGTATTATTTTCAATGAAGTTCCAAAATTACATGGTATTTGTTGTGCACTAGGGACAGAGACACCAGACCTGTTACTTCACCGATTGCATCTTGTGGTAAAACGTGTCGAACATGGGGATATTAGTGCCAATGATTCACAGTTTCACTGTTTTCACACACTCCGACTTAGAGAAACATACATTACTGCAGATTAACATAGATGTTTATTTGCCTGACTCCGTCATACGTTTGTCATGAGCCAGTCCACAAAGCAGCACAGACAGTGTAGCAGTGGTGGAGGTGTTAAGTTTCACGAAAAGATGCAATAGGTGAATGTTGTATTGTTACTTGTATTAGCATATATTTGCATACATTCTGCACATGCCATGTTATGCTTCGTAGTGCATTCTGGATTCCAGGTGAATGTTGATCCTGGAATTCCTGGCTGCACTGCAGTTGAACTGGAGTTGACCTACCTGTAGAATGCTATGCTGTTCTGTTACTAATAAACTTTCTACTTTAAATGGATTACTGGAATTCAACAGTGGTGACGTGTTGGTGAGGTACCCTGCCATCATTACAGTACAGGAGTGGATTGCCTCACCTACCCACGGATTTTGGGATTATTCTTATTTTTTAAGACTTCATTATTTGTCATCTTCCAGTGAACCTGGTCGATGATCTGTTACTCAATCAGCTGTGGATGCGCGTATAAAAGAACATTTTCTGGTTTGTACTTGCGATTTATCTTTCACTTAAAAGCGCCCATCGGAGGGTGTTTATTTTCCAAAAGCACCGCAGACCACTGGTCTTTCAAACACAGAAGCTTCAGCCATGGTGCATTCCATTCGATCACCAAAGGCGGGGCAGTGAAACGCACTCTGGGCATCTCCAGTGTCTCCAGTGTACGGTTGTTCATCTTCAACGTGACGTGGACGTCCGGCTGCGCAGCGTGTTTACATCATCACGTGCTTGTCAGTCATTTTGGGAAGGGAAGCAGTGGTGGTTATTGGCAATTACGGAGACACGATCTTTGGATTTACATCAACTTTGAAGGAAATGGTTTATTTTCAAGGAGAAAAACTACAGATGCACCCATCAAATCGGTCGGTATTGTGAATATTTTTTTTCTTTTTCCCATACAAACTGTTGGATATTTTCTTGCTAAACAAAAAATTAAAAAGGGAAAAAACATTTTGCAATGTTCCCTCAATTTGTGTCCCAGACTATAGTTAAAGTACCTCATTCTGTGTATTCTGGAGGTATTTTGTGAATATTTACTTTAGTCAGCGCTATGCAGTTTGAACCTCCAGCAACATTTTTACAAACTAAGGGAGAACTCCCCATTCCATGGGTGAGGTGGAAAGAGGAGTTTTTCACTTATACGAGAGCCATAGATGGTGAATGTATGGGAGCAGAACAGAGGAAAAGTATATTTTTACATTGTCTCGGATCAGAGAGTCAAGAAGTTTTTAGGACATTACCTCAAGTTAGGCCTCCTGAATGACAAAACGAAATTGATGGATACAAAGAAGACATTTTACTGATGGAGTTGAGATTTAAACCCACCACTATAGTGGCGTTGAACAGATTCAAATTTTACACTATGGCACAAAAAGAGGAAAAGTCCTTTGATGAATTTTTGACTGCACTAAGGGCTTTATCTATGAATTGTAATCTTGGTAATATTACGGATGAGATGATTCGTGATCAGATAATAGTACATGTTAGTAACAAGAAAACTCGAGAGCAATTATGGGTGACTCCTAGTTACTGGATACCATTGCTACAGCCAAGTTGTTAGAGCAATCTGAGAAGTGGATGTCGGCTGTGAAGAATGTAGGTGTGGCTAGTACTGAAGAGGTGTGTGTAATAAAAAGGGTCAAAGAACATCGCACTGAGGGGTCTACTGTAGGTGCGAGTCCACGGGTGAATAGTTATGCAGGTGTTAAGATATTTGACAGAAAATAGAGGCCCGGTGTGTGCTACAGATGTAGGAGCAGTACACACATAGCATTATATTGTAGATGTCCTGCAATGAATAGGGAGTGCAAGAAATGTGGGCATGTAGGTCATTTTGCGCGTGTTTGCAGAGTTTTAAGAAGAAGTTGGGGGTCAGATTAGGGGTACGGTGTCATACACAGCTGAGATGTGTGAGGTCAAGCCTCTGTGCGAATGCAGAAATTGTACAGACAACAATAGAGGTATTGTTTTATCTATCTAAGAGAGTGGGAAAAATTTCACTGAAGGTATGATAAGAAATCCCCCTAAGTGTGCGGTACGGATTTCAGGGGTGGAGTTAGAGCTTATGGCAGATTCAGGTTCTCCTTGGACTATTATTAGTAGGAAATATTTTAAAGAAAAGTTCAGAGATATTTGGGACATGGAGAGTTTGCACCAGTTGGACATTTTGGTCAAGGGTTTGATGGCTCCACAATTGTGATGGATATTTATGTGTGCGTGGTAATAGAATTCAAAGGAAGAAGTGCCCAGATTAAACTTTGTTGCTGTGAAAGGAGTGAACATATTAGGATGCCGAGACCAGTGGAAGCTAGGCATAATGCTGAATCCCCGGTGCAAAGATCCTGTGATGTTGTGTGAGGAAGGTTACGACAAACCTGTTTCATTCACTGGAGAATGTGACAGAGAGAACTGGCTTAAGGAACATTTTAAGTATGTGTTTTCTGAGGATTTAGGTAAGTTGAAAGATTTTACACACAAGATCAAATGGGAAGATAATGCAGTTCCTGTTAGGCAAAGGTTGAGGGGTGTTCCAATCAATGTGAGAGGTGCGTTAACAGATATGCTGAAGGAATTGGTCAGAGAAGGGATATTGAAGAGATTGAGTCAAGTGAGTGAGTTTCTCCCATTGTTTTAGCCCGGAAGCCTGATCAAAAGTTGCATTTGTGTGTTGATTTGAAGTCATTAAATGCTAATATATTGATTGATTGCCATCTGTTGCCTAATATCAACAAAGTTGTTTCTATGTTAGAGGAAGCAAAGATATTTTCCACATTAGACATCAGATCAGCAAACCATCAGGTCGTTTTCGGCTGAATAATCTAAGCATCTCACCGCATTCATCACTCCTCAGTGTTTGTATCAATGTACAAGAATGCCGTTTTGCCTGGCCTCTGTTTTTCAGAGGGCTATGTTCCATATTTTTAGGGACATTGACAAATACATTAAGTGTTTTCAAGATGACATTGTAATATTTTCCCAAAATGAGGAAGAGCATTTACAACACATGTTTGAGGTGTGTGACAGGTTAGAGAAAAATGGTTTAAGGCTCAAGGGTAACAAGTGTAAGGTGTTCAAAAAATCGGTGGAATATCTGGACCACACTTTGTCTGGCAATGGAGTAGTGCCAAAGAAGTCAAATGTAGATGCTATTGTGAATGCCCCTGCACCCACAAATAAAGAACAGTTGCTTTGATTTGCTGGCATGTGTGAGTATTACAGTAAGTTCTTGGAGAACGTTGCCACTAAAATGGAACTACTAAGAGAACTGCTGAGGCACAATGTCTTTTGTGTGGTCAGACAGACAACGTGTGGCAGTTGAGAGCATTAAACAAGAAATTGCTCATGCTCCTACCTTAAGACCATTCTGTATAGGGAAGGAGTGTATCATCGTAGATGCTAGTATGTATGCTGTGGGCAGTGTAGTTGCTCAAAGGTGTGGTAAGGAAGAATGGAATGTTGCTTTCGTCTCCCACACCCTGAATGAGACAGAACGGAGGTATGCCGTAATTGAGAAGGAGCTTGTTGCTTGTGTGTGGGCCATTGAACATTTCATAAATTCTATATGGGGTAGTAAATTTATTCTCAGGACCGATCATAAACCTTTGGTTAACATTTCGTCTCCTGGTGGCGGTTGGAACTCTACTGCACGTATTGCTAGACTCACCTCAAGATTGCAGGAGTATAGTTTTAAAACTGAGTACGTACTTGGTAAGAAAAATGTGACTGCAGATTTTCTGTCGTGTTTGCCATGCCCTAATGATGGTGTAGGTGAACGTAGTGAAAATGAAATGATTGCCACTGTTGTAGTGAGCCTCAGCAAGGCCTACCAGTGCTTAGGAGTTCTCCCTTCTCTGCACAGAGTCCTCAGACACTTAGGAAGAAGTTGGCAATAGAAACAGGAATAGAAAAGACAGAGTTTATTAAACCTCATGAGGTGGAGCTCTGGAATAGAAAAGACAGAGTTTATTAAACCTCATGAGGTGGAGCTACATTCACACATCACCCTTCAGTAATGCATGAAGTAGCACCCTGAATGGAAGGACCATGGTCCTTTTATACCCACGCAGGGGCTCAAATGGAGGCGGTACAAACACAAATGCTGGTTTTAGGTACATATAAGGTCATACAGAGAATGCACAGTCGACAAGTGGGTGGAGCTAACAGTTTCTACTTTTAGCAGACACATCCTGACATTTATAAACTCGGAACAGCTGCAAGCTCAACTGAGCATGTGCAAAGCAAGAGGAACTAAATATAACTTGTCTCTAGGCAGATTTCAAGAGCAGTTAACAGGAAGGTAGGACAGAGCACATGGCGAGCACATGGTAGCACATGGCAGCCAAAATGGCTGACAGAAATACAAAATGGATTCCACAAAGCGGACAATTTAGCCTCTAAATACAGGCTGTCTTCAGCTAATGCTTAACTTAAATGCTGCCAAATTTACAACAGACGACCCTTTCAGCATTGGCTGAAGACATTCGTTTATCTGGGGTAATCTAGATATTCATCCCGTACATCTATTAACATTATTTCGGCCACCTCTTTATTCAACATTTGTTGGGCCTTTGTTTCAGCAATGTTCCCTCTGGCAGGTATACAAGCAGAGATGCAAATGGAGCAAAGCATTGGACCACATTGGATACATACGCAGCATGTAAAAAATATTGTAATTATTACACATAGGATAGTCAGTAGCTTCCAGCCCCAAGCAGAAACAAGAGTCCAAAACCATCCAGCAAAAGTCCAAGTACCAGTCTCTGGATGAATTTCTGCAGCAATCTTATGCAATTTTGATATTGCGTCATATACTGAAGGTGAGTGATCTGGTATGAATACACAACAGCTGCTACCGATGATGCGACATGCACCACCTCGAACAGCCAAAATCACGTCTAGCACCATCCTATTCTGGAGTGCTACAATCCTTGCAATCTGTAGTTCTTCTGTAATGTTCCCAAGTGCCATAGCTGTCTGATTGGTAACAGCTTCCACAACACGAGTCAGTCGCCTAATCTTCCTGCTATTTAATGCAGCACCCACAAAGAAAAATAAGCCCAAGTTGAAATCAACATATTGTTGTAGGGTAGTGTCGGTTTGGTCAACTTCATCCATACTTATTGTCCTCTTATTTCTGTTTTTAGAAACATCATTGTACAGTTTAAAATCACGGTGATACAATGCAGGTGCCAGAAACACAGGGGGCAACAGAAAAGATACATAACAGATTCCTGACCACCCAACAGGTAATTGATAATATCCGTTATTTCCACACACAAAATACGTATTATGCGAGGCTGTGAAAGTGCTCTTATTGGCACCTTCAATGGTCAGGATTACAGTACACTCGCTCCTCCCCACTGGAATTCTTCCAACACTACAAATACACAAATCTGCTTTAGCTTTTGTCACAGAAATCACAAAAGGTCCAATGTTCTTTATTATTCTCACATTTGTGAAAACATATGGTGTTGAAATATTGTCCGGTTGATACTCTTCCCATTCCCATTTAGTCCCTTTGGCTTGTGGATAACCTTCTTTATTTTGATAACATACTTTATTAAGTTGAAAAATAATCCCACCTACTGAAGGCTTTCCAGATGCGAACAAAAGCGCATACCAAGCTTGACAAGAACCATTGTGAGAAAATGGAAGAGGAATAAAAGGTGTTCCTCCTTTCTTTTGATGTGCAGGTATCATCCCACACACCCAACAGTTGGTAGTATTTGTAGCATTGTGAGTATGGTGCAACATCTGGATAAAAGTATTGTTCAGGTAAGATTGTCGATGCTTTTGCTCATGGTAAGGAAGAGTAAAGTAGTGGTGTTCCACGGGTACTGGCGTAGTGGCAACAAAAAGCTGTCGAACAGGAGCCACCTTCTCGATGTACCACGTAATTGCTGCCATAGCCACCATAGCAACAACAAACCCTACAGCACAAATGATTTGTTTTTTCATTTTAGCAGCAGTAATGATTGATCTTTCTGAAAACTTGTTGAAAACAGTCGTTGGAGCTCTTCTCCCTGGGCAGCCGCTGATTTCTTCACCATGGGCCAAAGTAGGTGTCACTACACTAATACAAGGCTGATCCCCTCCCCTTGCCACAATGGCTCTCCGTTTCACTAACCCAGGGTGGTAGCTCAACCAGTCTTTTTCAAAACTGCAGATCCTTTCCTCGGTCTCAATTGATATCTGGATACTCCAGTGATCGTGTGGTCCGGGAAGACTTCCGCAGATTCGTCAGGTGAGATAGCTTGGCCTTTCTCCGTCTCCAGAATCTCTCGATGGTCGGTCAACACAGCAGGTTCCACCAAGGCAGGCGACACGCGTTTGCAGTGTGTGCTGTGGATCCAATTCTTTCTGTTTGTCACTCGAACTGCTGTCCTTGTCGCAAGGAGCACCTGCTCTGGTCCTCGCCACCTTGGCTCCAAGCTGTTCGATCTGTCGAAGACCTTGACCATTACATGGTCACCAGGACGGAGTTCGTGGGCCTCACCTGTAGATCTGTCAGGAAGAGCTTCTCGAACCTGTTGATGAATAGAAATCAAACTGTCGGTTAACTGTGCCAAATAATCATTCATCAGAACACAAGGAACATCATGTATGGGGCGTGGCTTAGGAATTCCCCAAATGTTCATTGGTCTTCCAAACACCACCTCATAGGGGGTAAGACCTGATCGTGAATGTGGCACCGATCTTATGGACAACAATGCCAAAGGTAGGGCATCTGGCCACTTTTGAGACGTGGAAGCCAGTATTTTCGCCAACTTTGTTTTTAGAGTAGCGTTATACCTTTCCACCAATCCTGCTGATTGCGGGTGGAAAACTGTATGGAATTTCTGTTTGATCCCTAATCCTTTCAGGACATGCTCAACAACTTGCCCAATAAAAAGAGGTCCATTGTCACTCCACAAAAGTTTACAAACACCGTATCTAGGGAAAAACTCCTTTAGAAGCACCTTTGCTGTGGTGAGAGCAGTATTATCCTTCGTAGGGTATGCCTCTATCCATTTGCTAAAGGCACATACCACCACTAGGACATATTTCAGATTATTGCAGCGTTCGAGTTGGATGTAATCCATCTGCAAAACTTCAAAAGGTGCGGTTGGTGTAGCAAACCCTCCTGTAGGAGTTCGTGTCCCTTTTCCAGGATTATACTGCCAACAGATCAAACAGGACTGTACTACCCTTTTGGCTGTGCTAGCAATTTCAGGATGCTCCCAAACTTGTGTAAGCAATTTAGTTATTGCTAGAGCTCCAACATGTGCCAGCCCATGTGCCATTTGAACCATAGGTTGTAAATAGGCCGCAGGCAATTTCCACTTATTCATTTCTTTGTTACGCCAACAACCCTCATCATCTAATATTCCTTCTTTAGACCATTGCTCAAGCTCTTCCACAGAAGCAGATCTCTGTATATCCAATACTTCCTCTCTAGCATCATGCCAACGCTCAGCTTGTGATTTCACTACGTACATGGGTGTAGTGCTTCGCTGCATCGCAGTCTCACGGGCTACGCGGTCTGCAAAGGCATTGCCTTGTCCTATTTTGTCAGTCACTTTCTTGTGTGCGCTACACTTCATAATAGCAACTCTCTTTGGGTATGTAAGTGCAGTCAAGAGATTATGCACTAACTCTCCGTGCATTATCTGCATCCCATGGGATGTAAGAAAGCCTCTTTCCTTCCAGAGTAGGCCAAAATCATGAACCACTCCAAAAGCATAGCGGCTATCCGTGTAAATGTTCACACACAAGTCAGTGCTAAGCTCACACGCTCGTGTCAAAGCTATTAGTTCAGCTGCTTGAGCCGACTTCTGAGGTATGCGAGCTGTTTCCACTACTGTCTCAAGCGTGGTAATTGCATAAGCAGCTGAAGTCGTGCCATCTGGTAACTTCAAACAGGACCCATCAACCCACAGTTCCCCATCTACATCTGGAAGGGGCGTATCTTGCAAATCGATGCGACCCTTTGTCTGTTCCTCAGTAAGGAATATACAATCGTGAGGCTCCTTTGACTGAGACTGAGTCGCAGGATATGGCAACAAAGTGGCTGGGTTCAGTGTCGCACATCTTTTCAAGGTAATATGAGGTGCTAGCAGTGTCAATTCGTATCCTGTCAAACGAGCACTAGTTAAGTGCTGAGTCTTAGTCTGATTCAAAAGGGCATCTACTGCATGGGGTACTAGCACCAACAGTTTGTGTGACAAAACTATCCCTTCACTCTGACGTATGGACACAGCCGTCGCTGCAACTGAACGGAAGCACCCAGGCAATGCACGAGCAACAGGGTCAAGAACTGCAGAAAGGTATGCACAAGGACGCTGTTTGTCCCCGTGTGTCTGTACTAAAACTGACAATGCACATCCTTCTTTCTCATGTACATAGAGTGTAAAAGCCTTCGTGTAATCTGGTGTGCCTAACACTGGTGCAGAGCAAAGAGCTTGTCTCAACTGACAAAAAGCATTTTGACATTCATCTGTCCATGGAAGGGGGATCGGAGTGTTTTTAGTCAAAAGTGCTAGCAAGGGTTTAACAATGTGTGAAAAACCCAATATCCATTGCCTGCAAAACGAAGTCAAACCAATGAATGCACGGACATCTTTCTGCGTGGAAGGTACTGGGGTGTCTAAAATTGCTTGAATGCGATCTGGTGTCAGTGCACGGCCCTCCTTAGACAGAAGGTGTCCTAAATAGGTCACCTTCGGTCTACAATATTGCAATTTCTTTCGTGATACTTTATGGTGGTGTGTAGCAAGAAAAGAAAGCAAAGACAAAGTGCATTTCTCACACTGCTCAGGTGTATCAGCTGCCAACAAGATGTCATCGACATATTGTATGAGAGCCTCTCCTTTAGACAAGGTAAAGGAATCAAGCTGTCTTTTTAATGCTTGACTGTAAATACTAGGACTCTCAGTATAGCCTTGAGGAACTCTACAAAATCTGTATGATCTATTATTCAAAGTGAAACCGAACAAATATCGGCTATCAGGATGAATAGGAATCGAGAAGAAAGCGTTCTTCAGATCAATTACAGAAAATGTAGTTGCTGTTGGAGGGACCAAGGTAAGCAATGTCGTTATGTCAGATACTACAGGGTACTGTGGTACTACAATCTTGTTGACTTCTCTTAAATCGATAATAAATCTATAGATCCTAGTGTCAGTATCTTTTTTCAAAATGGGAAGAATCGGACTATTGCAGACATTGTAAGGAACTTCTTCCACAACCCCCACCTTAATTAAATCATGTACAATACGTGTGAGTGCTTCTTCTCCTTCTCGAGAAATTTTATACTGAGGCAGTCTTGGCAATAAAGCGCCCTCCTTGACACTAATATGTACTGGTGGAATAACCATTTGTCCTACATCAGTGTCCGAAATAGCCCACAAAGTACTAGGGAGTGAGGCTAGTGCAATGTCCTCTTTAACAATACAAGATCTCTCAATCATAGGGTAGTTGTCATTCAAAATAACCCGTACTCCTTCCGGAGAACACCGTATCGTAGCCCTAAAATATTTAAGTATATCAAGACCCACAATATTGTCTGGTGTGTTTGGAGAAAGCAAAAACGGACATGGAGCAGTAAACTTATCAATATCAAATGCAAATGGTTGTGACAATGGGCTAAGGGAAGGTGTTCCATCGAAACCTTTCGATGTAATGGTTAAGCCAGACAGGGGAGCCCTTGGAACCAATTGTTTAGACAAGGCGCTACGAGTAGCTCCTGTATCAACCAGAAACTGATCAGTAGAACCCAAAACATGTGCTGTAACATAGGGACCCCTCTGATCTACTGGAACTTCAACTGATTCCTTACCCCGTCCTAGGCAATCCTATGCATAAGCAGAATCTTGAAAATCAGAAGGCACATAGTCAGACATTTGATATTGGTTCCTTCTATCAAAAGTGTTAAACCCATTCTGCCCACGTGTATTAACATCAAACCGAGCACGATCATTCGCGCTTCCTCTAGGCCCTTGATATCCTGAACGATTTCTCATTTGTCACCGACCACGTAGATTCTGCTGAGCACGCAGCACTGGACAATCAGAAAGCCAATGTCCAAATTTTTTGCAGTACGCACACTGATCAACAGACAAATTCGAACGGGCAGAGGAAGGAAAGGACGAACCATAAGATCCACGTCCACCTCTATCATTACCTCTAGAAGGCGGACCATAAGCTTGAGCCAACATAACCTTTGTTTTCAACTCCTTAGACTTTTTGTCCTCATTATCTTTGGTTTCTAATTCTTGCCGCTCATAATACTGGGCCATAGTTAAAAGAGAAACCGGAGAAGATGTAGTCCATGAACTCTCACTGGCCTTTAAGCGACTAGCTATTCCTGGCAAAAGGTTTGCGACATATTTATCGACAAACAGATGCCTACCCGTGTCATCTGTCAGTGACTGGCCACTAAAATCGTGAAATGCTTCTTCAAAGCGTGTGAAGAAGTCGGAAACTGATTCATCTACCTTTTGCTTGCAAGACGCTAGCACTGTCCAATCTATCTTTTTAGGGGGAATGATCGTCTTTAACTTAACTAATATAGCTGCCGGAAGATTTAAAATTAACTGACACGGTTTCTGTGCAGGTTCTCTATCTTCATCTAACCGCTCTAAATCTTTCCACAATGCTCCAAATGTCGCATTATCATCTATTTTGCGCACAGTTCTCCACATATCAGGCGGTAATATTAATCCAAAAAACAAATCAATATCAGACAGAGTCATAGTACAAGAGCTGATTGCACCCTCAACTTCCTCATAAAAGGCTGCTGGATTCTTTCGCGGGTCAGGCAATGCATTTTTAAGGGCCATAACATCTGCTCTATTCCAAGGAGTGTAAACCCAATTATAAATAAAGTACCCTTTCGCATTAAGAGAAGTCTTATCATCCTCTGTACCCGTTCCTTTAGGAGGAACATATAAAGGCGCGGCTTCCCGCATGGGTTTCACATGAATTACAGCATTCTTATCTGTTTCAGGAGTAGAAGTTTGTGCCATGCTGATCTGAGATGCTAGTGCAGCTGTTTCTGCTGCCTTTTTCTCCTCTCGCAAACGGGCTGCTTCAACACGCAGTTTAACCAAGCGTCTGATCGTGTCAGCCACCTGGGAGAAGACAAAAAGACCGCCACGTAATTGTTTACAATCAGCTGCTACATCATTGGGCTCCACTTCTACCGAATACTTCCTAAATTGTTCAATAACCTCTGCAGCAAATGTATCGGTAAAATATATTTGCTCCCTTTCCTGCCATCCTTTTATACTATCTAAAAGTTCAGAGGCAGTGGTAGTACTACGAACGGCTTTACGCGCAGTAGATCTAAGGTCAGATGCACGCTCAGCAGATAGCATGGAGCGAGTTTCTTGAGCTTTGTCCTGGTCTGAAAAAGAGTCCTCATCTGACTCATGAGGAGCGGAAGAAAAAATATACGGAGGTGGAGAACGATCTAATAACAATAAATCATCTTGCGGTTTATTAAGGATAGGATAAAGGGGCTGCCTAACAGCGTATTGGCCAGTTACCTGTAAATGGCGTTCCCTATCTTCCCTCTCTTTAATTTCTTTCATCTCCTTGTTTTTTAACACTAATGCTTTCGCATAAATGGTCTTTCGCTGTTCTTTGTCAATCAAGGCTTGCTCACGCTTCATTCGCTCACGCACTTCTTTCTCCCACATTCGCACACAATCAAACATATCTTGCCTAGTCTTTCGTTTAAACATACATTGTTCCACATACTGAATTTTTCGCAAATCAAATGACCCATACACAGGCCAACGCAACTCAGGATCTTTACTAGTATATTTGTTCCATAACGTGCAGTACATTATAGAAGAAATACCATACTTAATATACATATCCCTATTAGGCGTCCCCTCCGGGAGGCTGGTTGTGCTTCGTCAAGTCTCAAATTGGTACCACTACAAAAGCAACACATCCTACGAAGTGTGCTGAAAACAGGCATGGCAAAAAATAGTGCAGAATATGCAGTATTATAATCAAAGTAGCGCTTAAGGTACTCTTCGTACGTTGCGCTGTTCAAACAATTTTAAATTGAGAAAAATCTCCTCATTACCTGCCTATATGTATTGCAATACATATATAATTACAAAACAGATTCCAAAATTGGCCAATCATACAAACAAAGCCACAGTAAGTGTTACTAAAACTACCTTACCAATCAAAAGCATCAAACCAACAGCAAGTGCCGCAAAACGGCTCTTACCAATCAAATGGTGTCCAGGTTCCAACTGCCAAGTTCTCAAATCGACCAAATGGTCACTGCACGGCGAATCAACAGAAGAGATCTCAGTCAAGGACCGGCGCCGCCGGGATGGTCAGATCAGAAAGAAAGGAAAACGCCGTGGGTGCCAAGACTCTGGTCTCCTCAGGCAGCGATCGCGTCCAAAAGCGAGATTCCAATCCTTCGTCGCGACCAGTCCTTCGGGCATCCGAGTCGTTGATGAGTCCCACGTTGGAAGCGCCAATTTGTTGTAGTGAGCCTCAGCAAGGCCTACCAGTGCTTAGGAGTTCTCCCTTCTCTGCACAGAGTCCTCAGACACTTAGGAAGAAGTTGGCAATAGAAACTGGAATAGAAAAGACAGAGTTTATTAAACCTCATGAGGTGGAGCTACATTCACACATCACCCTTCAGTAATGCATGAAGTAGCACCCTGAATGGAAGGACCATGGTCCTTTTATACCCACGCAGGGGCTCAAATGGAGGCGGTACAAACACAAATGCTGGTTTTAGGTACATATAAGGTCATACAGAGAATGCACAGTCGACAAGTGGGTGGAGCTAACAGTTTCTACTTTTAGCAGACACATCCTGACATTTATAAACTCGGAACAGCTGCAAGCTCAACTGAGCATGTGCAAAGCAAGAGGAACTAAATATAACTTGTCTCTAGGCAGATTTCAAGAGCAGTTAACAGGAAGGTAGGACAGAGCACATGGCGAGCACATGGTAGCACATGGCAGCCAAAATGGCTGACAGAAATACAAAATGGATTCCACAAAGCGGACAATTTAGCCTCTAAATACAGGCTGTCTTCAGCTAATGCTTAACTTAAATGCTGCCAAATTTACAACACCACCATTAAAGATGTGGCTACCAATGAATGTGAGGAAATTTACGAAGAGTTTTGGAAAGAGAGTGAGTTATCGGGCGAGGTATGGCAAACCACCAAAAAGTGTGTTTTGGAAGAGTGGCCTAGGAAATGCGAAATAAAACCGGAGTGGTTACCAATGTATAATGTGGCAGACGACCTGATGTTTGAAGGGGTTTTTTTGTTCAAAGAAGGAAAGTGTGTTCCGCCTGTGGGAGTACATGAAACTATTCTTAAATTGGCTCACAAGGGACATCCGGGGAATGCCTGCCATGAAGCAGCATGTTCGCATTCATTTCTAGTGGCCAGGAATGGATAGGATGATTTTCAGGACTGTGAGAGTGTGAAGTGTGTGTGGGAAGTGAGAAGATGTTGAGGGTCAGTACCCCTCCCATGAAAAGTTGTGTGTCCCCTGATTTGTCATGGCAAAAGTTGACTTTTGATCTATCTGGAGCTTTCAATTTTCTACCTTCAGATTCTCAGTTTGCGCTAGTCTTAATTGATTACCATTCAAAATGGCCAGAGGTCAGATTAGTGTCACAAGATACCACGGGGGCAGTGGTTGAATTTTTCAAGGAAGTATTTGCCCGAGAAAGATGCCCATCAGTGCTAGTCGCTGACAATGGAGTGCAACTCACTAGTGGGGAAATGTAGTCTTTTCTTAAGCACTACAATGTTAACTATAAAACCAATGCCTTATACGAACCACATGAAAATGGTCAAGTGGAGCGGTACAACCGCGCATTGAAGGGTTAAGTGGTGGAAGGAGATCGTCAGGGTGGTGACTGGAAAAACATTTTGAGGGAAAGGTTATGGCTGTACCGTATTACTCTGCATTTTGCTGATTTTGTAAAATAGGAAATGTATTGCTCCCATATTTTTCCTTCCCCTTTTATGTTATGTTTTTGATTCTTTTGTTTAATTGGGTTGCGTTACATTCTTTTGTTTAGTTTTTTGTAAGGGGAAAGATATGTTAAATTGTTACTTGTATTAGCATATATTTGCATCGATTCAATGCACATGCGGGTGTTATACTTTATAGTGCATTCTGAAATCCAGGTGAATGTTGATCCTGGAATTCCTGGCTGCACTGCAGTTGAACTGGAGTTGTCCTATCTATAGGATGCTATGCTGTTACTAATACACTTTCTGCTTTAAATGGACTACTGGAATTCAACAGTGAAGTAACAGGTCTGGTGTCTCTGTTGCGTTTAGACCGAGATCTACACCGAGGTGGAGAAAGAGGTATACATGTGTGGCGACCTCTGCATGTAGATTTCCCTTTGTTTACCATGCACATTCACTTAAGAGGGAACTGAAAACCCCTCTTAAATTTGCACTAAAATCCTCTGGCTGAATGTCATCCACTTTAGTGTTAGTATTTGGAAAACAAATCAACCAATGGATACTACAACATATTTAGAGTTTCCTCCAAAGAACAGAGGCTTTTCAGTTACTCCAAATTATAATGAGACCTTATTTCTCTTTTCTTTGTTTTCAGTCCTTGGATTACAGGATTCACCCTGCATGTTTGCAATAATGGACGTTTCCTTTAGATCACTTCCATGCATTTATGCATAGTGAATTGACCATGGTTATGTCTATGGTTATTTGTTATCCTTTATCCCGATTGCCAACACATGTACAGCAATCCTTTTCCATTAACATTGTGCTGCCAATAGAAAGCTCTCTGCATGGACATTGGACAACTTACACTACACTTTTTGTACTACAATAAATAATAGCTTTGATTCCACATTTGTGTCCACATGTTATATTACAGAACATTTCATTCACTCTTTCTGTATGTCCATGCTAAGCAGCTAATGCAAACAAATTTTTGTTCTGGCTTGAATAAACTTTTTCAAGAAATCCTTTACCATTATATAGAGAGCTGCAAGTGGTCAGCGCCCCTGAGCCATTGGTGTGTGCTCTGTTAGTCAAAAATAAATCAGCTAGCATGTATAATCCACTGGTTGAACTGTCAGTCATGGCATGTGGCGTTTCCACTAAAATATGGACATTTAATTTAAACAGGAGAAGTGTGTGTACACAGAAATGGAGGATCATCCGCATTTTTCCCACTCGCGCTTGTGGGACCCTGAAAGACACCCATGGGAGACTGGCTTAGGGTGAAAAACATGGCTACCCTTAAATCTCTTTAAAATTAGAGATTTGTTTTTATTTGGTAAAGATTTAAACCACTGTTCAAAGCAATATACAGATGCCACATTTTAAGAGCACCCTACTTTGAAGATTTTGCCAAGGATATAAATGCAGATAAAGCCTAAGTTCTTCTTTTTTCATATAAATGAAAGTTCTGATGTCCAATCTCTAATATCAGTACTTCTAAGCCCAAACCTTGTATTGGTTGCCTTAAATTACATTCAAAGTGTATCATGCTTCAGGCCTGGTTCCTATGTGTATTTGTCTTCTAAGTTGGGTCTACGCTGAGTTGGAGACTCATGGCCGGTATGACACATAGTTTAATGGTCTTCAAGAGTGGACTGGTCAGTTTGACTTTGCTCCTTTGGTTTGTCCTTTCCCAGTCTGAAGGGTGGGAATCCAATCCATGATCTTAAAATGAATGATTTCAATTGCATATACTGTGTTCCCAAGATTCACAAAGCAGATGCGCCTCCTGGCAAGTGGTGTCTTACAAGAGGCCGATCGGGCACCCAAACCAGTTTGAAAGAAAGAATAAAGATAGAGAGAAGATGTAGTAAGTTGTACGAAAGGTGAAGAGTGTGTAGAGGAAGAGGGGGACAGGAAGCTAGGTGGACATTGAAAGAAGAAATTAAAAAAGAAAGAAGAAAGGAATAATGAGTAAGAAAAAGAATGATTAAGGATAAGGAAAAATGAAGGGTGAACTGGGAAGAAAGTGACGTGGAAGAGAGAGAAATCAAGATAAATACAAAGGAAGAGAATACGGTGAAAATGGGAGATTTACAGAGGAAAGGGGAAGTGGAGAGATGGAGTGTAAGAGGTAGCAGATAATGAAAATAGGTCAAATGCAGAGGGAGAAAGACAAATATACGAGAGCAATAAGAAGAACAGAAAGGAGGATGAGACCAGGGGTAGAAGCAGTAATTGGAGGGGCTCTTGAGAAGCTGCGACGGTGAGGATGGAAGAAACTGATACATGGAGACAATTATGAGAAAGAGTGCAAGATGAAAGTGAAACTCAGAGTTTGGTTTGAAAGCGAAACCTGTAGAGATTGAGATGGGCATTCGATCATCAATTGTCGGCCAAAGCATCGGGTGGCCCACATGGAATATTTAGTGCAGTTTAGGCACTAGGATGCCCTCCTTGAGAAATTTTGGCCATTCTAGCAACTATGGTGGTGCCCTCGCACATTTTACTGCCATTGACTCCTAAAACTGATAGGATTCTGCAGTAATCGTAGTGCAGCCTACAGGTCTCAGGTCTGCAGCTTCCATTCAACATGTTTCTGTATAGCACTGGGTCTGCCCAACCTGCAGGTCCCGCAGTCTCTTTGCCACACAAATCTATTGGGAACATTACTCAAGTTTTTTCATATATATGTATAAATCACACACACGCTTTAATACTTGAATTGATTTGGAGAGTTTTTAAAACGTTGCTGATATTTCAGAATATTGTCCTCCCTTCCACAAGCACCCTTATCACATGGGAATCCTTCAGGTCACCAACACTATATCTCTGCTTTCAACCGCCTCCTATTCCCGGCTCACCATGCCACCTCTTTTTTACTTGGCTATGCAGCGATATTGGTCACAGAATCTCAGACTCACAAACCCTGAATCTCACTGACTAAGCATATTCCTCCAACAATAAAGGTTTAGAAAAATCATGAGAGAATACAATAAAAATTGCCAAAGCCAAAAGGTTGGTGTTCAACACCAGAATTATTGGCTTTGTCAATGCTTGTTTTAGTTGGCTATACAGTGATATTGGTCAGGCAATCTCAGACTCACAAACAAAAAACGCAGAATTTCACTGACTAAGCAATACTCTTGGATTTGGTCTCCCTGCTGTACCTGTCTGATGCCCTCCATTGTTCCTTCTCTGACTGTCTGATTGTCTCTTGTTTTAGGTCGCTCTGGACTCAATCTGCCTGGTGGATGGTGGAAGCACTGCTGTTACAGAAGGCCTGAGGGTGGCGCCCTGGGAGAGGGGGCGAGGCATCACTCGACTGATGCTGGACCATGTCCAGGACTTTTTGAAGTCTGAGTTCCCTGCTGTTAAAGTCATAAGATTAACGAGAATGCAAGACCCTCCATCAGGCATGCTCTTAAAGTACAGACTGCTACATTCCAAGGTGAGGTGCCGAGCTGAGGGCATTATGGGCCAAGAGATATTAAAGGGAGTTAAAATATAGGGGTTTAAAGCTAAATAGTATAAGAAATTGCATATGAGAGATGAGAATTCGAGTTTGAGGGCAGGCAGGTGAGAGTCTGTGTGCTAGGTTTCAGCTAGTGCACATCACAGCACCCATGCATGCATCCCTGAGTTTTCCCATGATGCACCGCTGCATTCCAAATCTCTTAGTATCCTGGAGTGTCATGTGCACTGAAACTCATGCTGAATGTCCGCCTAAAAGAACTTAATTAGGACACTTCCAGGTTAAGAAACACCTAGACTTTTTTTTTTTAGAGGATCGGCGGGGTGAGTTAGCAAAGCATGTGTCTTAAATAATAAATATTATGTTTTAAAAATGCCCTATGGCAGTGGATAGCTGGGAGCCATTCAAGGATTGAGATCCATACAGCAGCAAGATATAATTCTTATTTCAGGAAAGAGCAGAAGAAGGCGAAGCAGTAATTCTTTATAGATGAGGGTGACAGCAGAAAATAATAAACAACCCCGAAACAAAATGGTGAACCAAGAACGGGGATGGAGAGGCTCCTTATAGAGAGTGGAATCGGGAGTGGAGAAGTAGATGCTTCTTAAAGGGGGAGAGTAGTAGTTAAGAGAAAATATTTTTATAAGGGGAAGGGAGATGCATACTTGTTTTAGGAAGGTGGAGTATTATTTGGTGTGAGGGGTTAGGCCTCACCATGCAACACTATCACGATACCCCAAGAATGGTCCTTGGATTCGAAATAATAAACCCATAGCTCTGTCCTAGAGTTTTAAAGCAAAAGACACACAGATGATGGATGGAAAGCAGAGCAAATCAAAAATTCACTCCCAATCAATAGATCTGGGTTAAATCCATCCTTCTTTTGCTCACCATGCCACTCAAGTTTAGACCCAGCCATATGCAAATCAGTCTTGACGGTGTGCCTCATGGGAACAGTCCAGCCCGAACTGCCAAGCCAGGTCCTCCCTGGACCGGAAACAAGCATCCTGGGACCGGTTTTGGGGCATCATCCCTCATCAGCCAGGCTAGCTTGAATCCAGTGGCACGGTGAGCCCGTGACCCACGTCTGGGCATACCCGGCGCACTTAGGGCACGAAGGCAAAAGAGACACAGATGATGGACGGAATGCAGAGCAAATCAAACATTCACCCCAGTCAATAGATCTGGGTTAAATCCATTGTTCTTTTGCTCACCATGCCACCCCAGTTTTGACCCCGCCATATGCAAAAAACTGATGGATTTAGGCCCAGATCTCTGAACTGGGGTGAATGTATGACATTGTTCTGCATTCTGTCCATCAATTGTTCTTTTTACATTTGTCACCCCGAGTGGGACGGGTATGCCCAATCATGGGTCTCGTGCTCTCCATGGCCACTGGAGTCAAGCTATCCTGGCTGTTGATGGGTGAAACCCCGAAACTGGTCCTAGGATGCTTGTTTCAAGTCCAGGGATGACCTGGCCTGGCAGTTCGGGCTGGACTGTTCCCAATGGGCTCGGGTCAAGACTGATTAGCATATGGCTGGGTTCACTCTAGAATGGCATGGGGAGCAAAAAACCGATGGATTTAGGTACAGATCTCTGTACTAGAGTGAATGTATGGCATTGATCTGCATTCTGTCCATCAATAGTTCTTTTTGCTAGAGTGGCAAAGAGCAGTCAGGCTTTACTAGAGGAACATGTGTTAAACATTTCAGAGCACCAACATGGACGATAAGTAATTGACGTGACTCAATAGTAATCCAACACCAAGTTATAAAAATAAATTGTATTTTTATCTTAATTTAGACACCAAAACTAACAGAATACCATACATATAACCAGAGTTATAGGTTTTAGAAGACAACCTAAATCACACCAGTTCGATACTGCAGAACGTTTGCATTGCGGTCAGTAGCAAAAAGTGGTACTGACAATCGTTCACTTGCAGGTCAAGTTGCGTAGAACCCACAGGGGTAAAGGTCATGCCTGGGTGCCAGCCCATGTTATCCTATAGACCATCTAACACTTGGTATAAACAGACCCTCGGGGTGTTTTCTAAGTGTGGAAACGGCGCTAATCTCGTATGAACTATCTGTGTGGTGCAAAGGTGAAGGAAACTAACACCCTGAACCCTCAATTGGGGACCCTAGATGAGGTCCACTGTAGACAAAACTGTGATCCTGAGCACACGCTATTTTCTTTAACAAGTTATGGTGTTATTCTATCATTTTGATATCATATCATACATATAGATAAGACACAAATTCCTGTGATCAATAAACTTCGTAGAATATTCTTTCGTTCTTTATTATTCAGTTAGATTGCCCAGCCAACACGTGTTTCGTCGTGGGTGATTTCCCAAACGACTTCCTCAGGGCTACAAGACAAAATATAAACATCCGGGATCAGCAGATCCACAGCTTGATATGGGTACCCAAATTATATAAAGTGTCCACCCGGTGACTTCTTAGGGTGTGCATATCACATCACACTTGTGAATTTCTAATATAGGTTACGCGACTGTGATTGTTTATGAGCTTGTTATACCTAGTCCCAACAATAGTGATTAAATAAACATTTGATTCTTATAACTTAATTATGTTTAGGACTCCTAAACAGTTTGAACTGGCATATTCATCATGTGCCTCTCGTGTTTTTATCAGAGTCCGATTACGTGGGGGAGGAGTGCTATAATTAGTGGGATATGTGACGGCAAAGTTATAGGACCAAACGTCCCATCTTCAATTTGTACTAGCCGAGGTGAGACATTCATGTATATAACGCTATTTAGCCGCTAGGTTAAGATCTATCTCGGAAATGTCCCCCTACCTGTAGAGCAGGTGGATTGAATTTATCGTCTTCTGAAAAAATAAGATTATACAAAGGACACTCGTGTTAATATGAAATCTCCCCTATTATGGAGTAAACAGACTATTTATGGGTAGATTCCATCTGAGGACGGTGATGTACCACTCACCTCTCCGCCGGTTCTACTTCCGTCCCGGCTGTAATTAGGGTGCCTCCCGGTTCCGAAATTCCAATAATATTGTCGGTTGCTGTGTGCCTAGGTCAATAAATTTAGGGTATGTTAAGCATCCCGATATATTTACACATACCACCCACGTCCCTGTCCCGGGAGTGGTCTCTTACCTAACAATCCAATCTGGTCCTCATTGATTTCTAAATGCGATATCCTTCGTGAGTACGTACCCCAATTCAGTGTCTTGGGGTTTGCGATCTGTAAGTTTTAATATAGGTGCATTAATAAATGTTGTTCAGTTAGCTATATCCGCCCCATTAGGGATCCTCCTAAGCTTATGGTTCTGACCTTGCAGTGAGTGCGCTTCGGGTTGATTTCATCTCCGTGCGTGTCTCCCTGTGAACCGGAAGTGCCAAGTGTCTTAACCCGGTTCCTTTAGTGTACTCACGGAGTCTGGACAAAGAACTAGAGCGCGAACTGTGCAAGCGCACGTAATTCGTTCTAAAACCGGAAGTGAGTACAACAGTCAGCCCGTTCTATTATCCCAAGTACATGGTAACATTACTGAGTACAATTGGTTTTACCATGTACTTGGGATAATAGAACGGGAGACACGCACGGAGACGAAATCAACCCGAAGCGCACTCGCTGCAAGGTAAGAACCAACGGAAGTAGAACCGGCGGGGAGGTGAGTGGTACATCACCGTCCTCAGATGGAATCTACCTATAAATAGTCCGTTTACTCCATAATAGGGGAGATTTCATATTAACACGAGTGTCCTTTGTATGATCTTATTTTTTCAGAAGACGATAAATTCAATCCACCTGCTCTACAGGTAGGGGGACATTTCCGAGATAGATCTTCACCTAGCGGCTAAATAGCGCTATATACATGAATGTCTCACCTCGGCTAGTACAAATTGAAAATGGGACGTTTTTTAATTTTTTATTTATTTTAAAAGTTTTATATAGCGCTGGCTAGACCCAGAGGCATCAGAGCGCTTTACTCGAGAAGATAATATAAAGCAAATATGGCATACAAGTAGATAAAAAGATAATGAAACGTGAAAATATACAAATCAAAATAGATATACAGGTGCAAGAGCTATACATTTCAAGTAACTGGGTATATGATGTTCGGGAAATGGACAAATATTACTGAACAAAATATAACATGGTGATTGGAGATCAGGTGCAGGTCACAGGTTAAGGACCCCCAATAATAAGTGGGCCAAACATGGCATATAAGTAGATAAAAAATAATGAGAACAGCATGTGAAATATACAAATCAAAATAGATAAACAGGGGCAAGAGCTATACATATCAAGTAATTAGGTAGATGATGTTCAGGAAATGGACAAATATTACTGGACTAATATAACATGGTGAAATTGGAGATCAAGTGCAGGTCACAGGTTAGGACCCCCAATAATATTTGAGGAGGTGGTTTTTGAGGTCTTTTTTGAAGCTGAAATAGGAGGGGTTACAGCGCAGGTTTTTTGGGAGGGCATTCCAGATGAGGGGCATTACCAGAGAAGGAGCGTGATTGTGTGGCTTTCTTTTTAAGCAGTGGTGGTATAAGGAGGAGGGAGTTGGTGCTTCTCAGAGGTCGTGTGGTGCCCGCAATGAGGAGTTTCTTGGAGAGGTACAACGGAGTGTTTTGGTGGAGGGCTTTATGAGTGATGCAGGCAGTTTTGTAGGCAGATCTGCCTTCAATAGGGAGCCATTTAAGAGATTTGAGAGCCGGGGATATGTGATCGAAGCGTTTGCAGTCTGTAATGAGCCTGGCTGCAAGGTTGAGCACAGCTTTGATTGGAGCAAGGTGGATCTTGGGGATTCCGTTGAGGATGGCGTTACCATAATCAGTACGTGGAGGAACAAGTGACTGAACTACAAGTTTAAAATCATCGGTAGGAATAAAGGGTTTGATTTTCTTGAGGTCCTATAACTTTGCCGTCACATATCCCACTAATTATAGCACTCCTCCCTCACGTAATCGGACTCTGTAAAAACACGAGAGGCACATGATGAATATGCCAGTTCATAACTGTTTAGGAGTCATAAACATAGTTAAGTTATAAGAATCAAATGTTTATTTAATAACTATTGTTGGGACTAGGTGGAACAAGCTCATAAACAATCACAGTCGCGTAACCTATATTAGAAATTCACAAGTGTGATGTGATATGCACACCCTAAGAAGTCACCGGGTGGACACTTTATATAATTTGGGTACCCATATCAAGCTGTGGATCGGCTAACACTTAGGGGCCGATTCCGATCTCGGTCGGAGGCGCACACAATACCATTCGGTCGGGAAAAAAGCCATGCGAATGCCTGTTTCCCGACCGATCCGTACATCATTCCGAACGAGTAAGTACGATGCGCACAACAGCATAGAATCCGGCCGAGTCGTACTCACCCAATCCAGGTCCTGTTCTCTGACCGACACGAATCCGGAAACGCAGAATCGAGTCGCACGGAAGGGAACATGCAGCCCCGTCCGGCCGAACAAGTACGATGCGCTTTCCGTACGCGCCGAACCCGTCGCTACGTCCGGCACGTCAAAGCTTCCGGGAGAGGCGCACATAAGCTCCGATTCGCGCCACAACACGATCCACGCCTACGAGGCGAACACGCCAGCGACGAGGACGACGCGAAGCAACGAGAAAGACGAACGAGACGAACCAACCATGAATCCCTTCGTCCCGATCCTACCAATATTCTACATTTACTACCGGAACAGGCACGGACGCGTACGGCGCAGAAGGCAAGTCAGACACCAACCACAAAAACATACAACACGTACACGACCCATCACACACACACAGAGGGATGCAGAATTTACTTACACCAGCAACAGCAGCACCATAGGGGCGGGATGCCCATCACCAATGCCACATATGCACACAGGGGCCTGGATGCGCACCACAACTACCACCCCTACCCAGGGGGGGCTGGATGCCAACCACTACTACCACCCTCAGCCATGGGGGTGCCAGATGCCCACCACTACTACCACCCTTACCCAGGGGGGCCGGATGCCTACCACTACTACCACCCTTAGCCAGGGGGGGCTGGATGCCTACCACTACTACCACCCTTAGCCAGGGGGGTGCCAGATGCCTACCACTACTACCACCCTTACCCAGGGGGAGCTGGATGCCTACCACTACTACCACCCTTAGCCAGGGGGGTGCCAGATGCCTACCACTACTACCACCCTATGCCAGGGGGGCTGGATGCCTACCACTACTACCACCCTTAGCCAGGGGGGTGCCAGATGCCTACTACTACTACCACCCTAAGCCATAGGGGCTGGATGCCTACCACTACTACCACCCTCACCCAGGGGGGCTGGATGCCTACCACTACTACCACCCTTAGCCAGGGGGGTGCCAGATGCTCACCACCACTACCACCCTTACCCAGGGGGGGCTGGATGCCTACCACTACTATCACCCTAAGCCAGGGGGGCTGGATGCCTACCACTACTACCACCCTTAGCCAGGGGGGTGCCAGATGCCCACCACCACTACCACCCTTACCCAGGGGGAGCTGGATGCCTACCACTACTATCACCCTAAGCCAGGGGGGCTGGATGCCTACCACTATTACCACCCTTAGCCATGGGGGTGCCAGATGCCTACCACTACTACCACCCTTAGCCAGGGGGGCTGGATGCCTACCACTACTACCACCCTTAGCCAGGGGGGTGCCAGATGCCTACCACTACTACCACCCTTACCCAGGGGGGTGCCAGATGCCTACCACTACTACCAGCCTTACCCAGGGGGGCTGGATGCCTACCACTACTATCACCCTAAGCCAGGGGGCTGGATGCCTACCACTACTACCACCCTTACCCAGGGGGGCTGGATGCCTACCACCACTACCACCCTTACCCAGGGGGCTGGATGCCTGTCACTACTACCACCTCTACCCATGGGGGGCTGGATGCCTACCACCAACACCACCCCCACTCATAGGATGGACAATGCATGACACAACCAGCACACCACAACCTAGGGAATGCAAGAAAAAGACATCCCCCCAACACCACGACAAGCGTGTGTAGACTGTGTCAAACACTGAACATGACTTTGAACATACAATGTGACCCCCTATCACATGTGCCACACATATGTGTGTGGCCCCCACAATGCAAGCAGGCCATGACCATTGTGGCAATGGGGTCCAAACCCCCATCATCACAGTGACCAAAAGGTAAGTGTGGTGTCCATAGATGAAGCACATTTTGAACATTGTGGCAATGGGGTCCAAACCCCCATCATCACAGTGACCAAAAGGTAAGTGTGGGGTCCATAGCTGAAGCACATTTTGAACATTGTGGCAATGGGGTCCAAACCCCCATCATCACAGTGACCAAAAGGTAAGTGTGGGGTCCATAGCTGAAGCACATTTTGAACATTGTGGCAATGGGGTCCAAACCCCCATCATCACAGTGACCAAAAGGTAAGTGTGGGGTCCATAGCTGAAGCACATTTTGAACATTGTGGCAATGGGGTCCAAACCCCCATCATCACAGTGACCAAAAGGTAAGTGTGGGGTCCATAGCTGAAGCACATTTTGAACATTGTGGCAATGGGCTCCAAACCCCCATCATCACAGTGACCAAAATTTAAGTGTGGGGTCCATAGCTGAAGCACATTTTGAACATTGTGGCAATGGGCTCCAAACCCCCATCATCACAGTGACCAAAAGGTAAGTGTGGGGTCCATAGCTGAAGCACATTTTGAACATTGTGGCAATGGGGTCCAAACCCCCATCATCACAGTGACCAAAAGGTAAGTGTGGGGTCCATAGCTGAAGCACATTTTGAACATTGTGGCAATGGGGTCCAAACCCCCATCATCACAGTGACCAAAAGGTAAGTGTGGGGTCCATAGCTGAAGCACATTTTGAACATTGTGGCAATGGGGTCCAAACCCCCATCATCACAGTGACCAAAATGTAAGTGTTGACAAAGAAAAAGCTGCAACTGCCAAACTGCATGGATGATTCCTGGTCACAGAACATAAAACACATCAGTGGCAAAGTAGTGCATGTGTCCCATTGCAACATAGATTGGGGGAGGCAAATACTGCAGTGCAAATAAGACATACCTTTGGCCATGTGCAGACAAACAACACCCATGGGGGCTGACACAGTCAACATTCATCAATGACACAATGACAGAAGTGACCATCAGAATGCAGACCCACATATTTGCACCAATGGGCACACAAATGCAGATACCCTGTGGAGACTGTAGATGTGAGGTGAACAGATACCATACCATGGCAGCAATGGGACACACAAATCATGATCATTGTGCTGACTGATGACCTAGGAGTCCCAGGGACAGCCGATGAAACACACCAAACAACATACAGCCAATGGCACACCTAAGATATGCCAATGCAGTGGTGCAGATGCACAAACAGGCAGACCCACACTGCACATCAAACACAACAGGTGAGGGGGGGGGTGCCAGTGTCCCCAGGCAACCACACAACACATGAGGAGGCCTGAATACCAATTATACAGATGTGCATACAGTGCCACACAAAGGTAACTCATGGATCGAAATCCCCTATGTGGGCAATCAGGCATTGTCAGATGAGAGGGAGCACAAATCACACATGTCACACAGGCACGTAGGAACAGCAACTGACACAGCAAGACACAGACACACCACAACACTACCCCCAGGGCCCTCACAATGTGGTGACCCTGGGCTGCATTACAATCCCACTGTGATGACAAAGCTAAATGTCGTTCACACTGTGAACCACAGTCATGTGTCCTGAGCAACAAACTACCATCACACCTACACAAGCACAAATCAATCAGCACGGCCAGTAAGCCAAGGCCAACATGGAGGCAGGGGTCTAGCCGGGCAACAACTCTCATCTGCACACACTCAACACCACACACCTCGACCTCCAACAATGTGCAGCAGTGAAGCACACATGCACTGGTGACATTGCACATGCACCCATGACAATCCCAGGGTGGTGGGTGGGAACCAAGGTGCAGAAACACATCACACATGGCCACTCAACAAGACTCCTGAATGTTTGACACACTGCAAACTACGCTGTACATGGACATGACGTCAATACCACACCAACCAATGGGATCCCAGCCACAGTCACACACCAATGACGAAGCCAAGGTCACCCACAAAGAACACACATAGACAACAACCAACATTGCAGCCCGGACCCTGAGGAGTGCCAGCAGTCACACACACAACGTGTCACAATCACTGAAAGATAAGCAAGGGCATGGTTAGCATCATCAACAACATGTACATCAGAAGCATAAGCACTAGAGAACAGAAAGTTGCTTTATTCAGCATATGTGTGTTTAAAAGTGAAAGTCCAGAAAAAACACAAAGGCCAATGGCCAGTCCATTGTCAACGTCCAAACAGGGTGACAGTGGCAGATGTCACCCTATGCATGCCTGCACTGCACAAAACCAGGGACAATCCACTAGGAGGGGCAACCGGGGGGGCAGGCCAGGCACCGCAGGGACAGGATCAGGGCTCACCAGGAGGAGGCAGGGAAGGGGTGGTGGGTGCTGGAGAGCCACTGACAACTGCAGTGGAGGTGTCTGACATGGTGTGTGCCGGCACAACTGGGGGGCATGACTCAGATGTTGTGGGTGCCGGCACGACTGCAGTGGACCCTGCAGATGGAGTGGACAGGTCCGCCACTGCAGTGCCCAAGTCAGATAGGGTGGTAGTGGACTCCACTGCAGTGCCTACCACCAGGGGAGGAGAATGGGGAACAGGCAAGGTGGGCTGGACAGAGGGGGAGGACACCCTCACCACATCAGTGGCACAGACAAGCGCAGCGGGGGGTGTGGTGCCGGGAGAGCAAGTGGCAGGGGGAGAAGGCCGGATCCTCTTGGGGATGGTATATCTGTGGGTGGGGGAACCTGGGGCAGGGTGTGGTGGGGGCACTTGTGGAGTGGGGGCCTGAGGGATGGAGGAAGGAGACCTGGTGCCTGAGCTGCAGGGCGGCGGCCGGGTCTTGCTCTTACGACTCCGGGGGGACTTGCGGGTGGGGGCCTCAGTCTGTCTGCGCCTGGGGGAGGGTGTCCGGGGGCGAGGGGCACTGCTCCGTGTGGGTGGGCTTCCTCTTCCCCCTGAATGCTGTATCAGCTGGATCGGAGGGGAAGAGGCCGAGGTCACTGAGGAAGAGCCGCTGGGTCTTTGGGGTTGCAGGTGAGGCAAGGGAGGGTGCTTTGGAGGGAGAGGCAACTGAGGACTGCGCAGTGCTTGTGGATGCGTGTGTGTGTTCCAGGGCCCCATCCCCTGTGAGTCTGGTTTCAGTCCCCTGACTGTGCGTGCATGTGCGTTTTGTTTGTGGCGTGTGTGTCTGTGTGCTGGACGTGTGTGTGCTGGTGTGTGCCTGTGCCGGTGTGTGTGTGCTTGGGACGGGTAAGGTGCTGGGGAGTGTGGATGGAGCAGAGGCAGGAGGGGTGAGGGACTGTCTGAGGAGGGACACTGCTGCCGTCAGGGAGGAGTCCATGGACCTATTGCCCCTCTGTAGGTCAGACATGCCCGATGAGATGCCCTCCATGAACGACACCAGCTGAGTCAACAGAGCGGTGTGCGCATGGAGGACACTCAGCATGGCTGTCTGCCCTACATGGAGCTGGCGAAGGAGGTACACAGACTCCTCACTCAGGGCAGCAGGGGACACAGGGGCAGGGGGTGCGGTGCCTGGCCCAAAGGAGACACGCTCCCGAACATGGGAGCCTCCACGGACCTGGGGAATGGGAGCCGATGGGAGGGCGGTGGTGGTGCTGGTTGCGGCGGGGACAGCAACACTAGCTGGGGTGTGGTTGCTGCTGACACCCGCCTCCATAAGGGAGTCATCCTCCGAGCCGCTGTGGTCCTCAGCTGAGGTGGATGCTGCTGAGGACTCCTCGGTGTGGCTCCCCTCGCCCTCCGTGCCACTGGGTCCCTCCGACCACTCCTCGGCTGCTGACCCAGTCTGGCTCTCCGGCTCCTCCTGGTCCGTGGAGCTGTCCCCTTCCGTGGCCGTGGATGTATCTGCAAACAATGGGGAAACAGACAGACATCAGTCACCTGCACCAAACGCACACACCACTGTGAGCACAGCACATTACAGAGCAAGCCCTGGCATCATTAGTTGAACAGTGCTAAAAGTGCCCTAACTGAACAGGAGAAGCCAATTGTCTGTCTGATGCCAAACATGGCACTCACATCCTACATGGCCTAGCACCCATCTGTCTGGTGTCTGTTGGATAGCAACACCCCAGTGTGGACACATGCACCACCTACACAGTAGTTGGACAGTGCAGAGGACACGGTGTAGCATGTGAACATGCACACATCACAACTCTTGCCACTGAGTCAGTACAGGTTTCCGGATGAAAGGGATGCCCAGAGTCAAATAGGAAATGCATGTGATGCATACCAGCGACAGACACCATGATGCACCCATGTCCTGAGAGCCATCGCCACAATGGTGTGCATGTAGCACATGTCACTCCCCTGCAGGATCACCAATAAGTAGACACATGCCATGGCGGAGGCATGACTGCTAAGTCATACATCACTGTCTCAGTGATGTATGACTTGGCAGCCAGACAACAACACTCTGCACTGTGTCACAATAGTAGGTCATGGGGAATGCAAGTCCTGGAGCTGCACAAGTGCACATGTACATCCCCCACACAACACATCATCTTAACCCTCATCTGTCCAGGTCATACCGATTGGACATATGGGAGACCTGTGACACTACCCTCTGAACCTGAGCCCTCACAATCTGCTGTGAATGGGAAACAGCTGCCTGAACTTCACATTCGCATACCCCAGTCTGCACGGGCAGCTGATCAAACACCTATGTGACACACAAGTATCGTTTGCTATGGTCACATCTCCAGTGGCATGCTGAGCCCCTACCGAGAAACACCCCAGCAGTCCTGGCAACAAATCCACAGCACACTGACACAGAGGCAGACACCTGAGGGGTCAAATCACTGCGCACAACGTGTCAGCTGATACCCGGGAGTGGGAGTACAGGTGTATTGGATGGGCTGGAGTAGGCATGACTGTCCTGCCCCACATGAATGAGGGATGAGCCCTGGACAGTGGATAGCTGGCTATGTATGTGTGACACACGTAATCTGCACACTCCTGGGGCCCAAACATTGTTCCCACCCGCTGCATGGGTGTGTGCCAGATACCCCAGGCACATGTGGTGGCTCAGCTCAGCAAGTGGACCGCATATCAAAGCAACACGCAGATTACATGTCCGAACACAGGCATTGTGTGAACAATGGACCCACCCATGATGCCCACAACAGAGTTAGGGAAACAGATGCTGTCCCCCACCTTGAGTGAAGCAAACTGCAAGGACACAGTCCCAAGTGACACAATTCCCTGAATGTAAGGGCCACACCTGGGTATCAGATGAGGAGTGGGCAGTGCACAATAGAGGGACATGGCTCCTGGACAACATGACTGCTGTACTGTGGCAGTTTAACCAGGCCAGAGGAGGGCACATAGCATGTAATACAGAGTTCACAGTGCAGTCTTTGACTCACCCCCTCTTTGCTGCTGTCTGGCCTTCAGCTGCCCATCCAGGTCTGGAAACACCACCGCCAGGATCTGGAGCATGTGGGGGGTCAGGGTCCGTGTTCCGCCCCTCCTGCGAGGAAGCGACAGCTTCAGCTGGACCCATGCAATCCGGCCGGGCGCACCGATCGGTCCATTGCGGTACAACGCGTACAGGGGTACAACGCGGACCCGCACACATTGAATGCATGGGCCGGCCGGGCGCACCGATCGGTCCATTGCGGTACAACGCGTACAGGGGTACAACGCGTACCCGCACACATTGAATGCAATGGGCCGGCCGGGTGCACCGATCGGTCCATTGCGGTACAACGCGTACAGGGGTACAACGCGTACCCGCACACATTGAATGCAATGGGCCGGCCGGGCGCACCGATCGGTCCATTGCGGTATAACGCGTACAGGGTACAACGCGTACCCGCACACATTGAATGCAATGGGCCGGCCGGGTGCACCGATCGGTCCATTGCGGTACTAACGCGTACAGGGGTACAACGCGTACCCGCACACATTGAATGCAATGGGCCAGCCGGGCGCACCGATCGGTCCATTGCGATACAACGCGTACAGGGGTACAACGCGTACCCGCACACATTGAATGCATTGGGCCGGCCGGGTGCACCGATCGGTCCATTGCTGTTCAACGCGTACAGGGGTTACAACGCTGTACCGCGACACATTGAATGCAATGGGCCGGCCGGGCGCACCGATTGGTCCATTGCGGTACAACGCGTACAGGGGTACAACGCGTACCCGCACACATTGAATGCAATGGGCCGGCCGGGCGCACCGATCGGTCCATTGCGGTACAACGCGTACAGTGGTACAACGCGTACCCGCACATTGAATGCAATGGGCCGGCCGGGTGCACCGATCGGTCCATTGCTGTTCAACGCGTACAGGGGTACAACGCGTACCCGCACACATTGAATGCAATGGGCCGGCCGGGCGCACCGATCGGTCCATTGCGGTACAACGCGTACAGGGGTACAACGCGTACCGCGACACATTGAATGCAATGGGCCGGCCGGGCGCACCGATCGGTCCATTGCGGTACTAACGCGTACAGGGGTACAACGCGTACCCGCACACATTGAATGCAATGGGCCGGCCGGGTGCACCGATCGGTCCATTGCTGTTCAACGCGTACAGGGGTACAACGCGTACCCGCACACATTGAATGCAATGGGCCGGCCGGGTGCACCGATCGGTCCATTGCTGTTCAACGCATCCCTGTACAAGTGACTGGCATATGACACCATGCCTGTCTCAGATGGACATATGCCAGCCACAGATAGCTCCCAGGGAGTGAGGGGCACACCTACAACACCACAGCCTGTCCAAACTGTATTATAAGGCATGTAAGGCTGCATTTCCTATTGTGTGTATGTTGGTGTACATGTTGTCCTGTGGGTGTCACCTGGGGGCAGCCACCCCCAGGCTGTGCACGTGATCATGGGGACAGGATCCTGGGTGTTACGTGTACATGACCATTGTGATGTGCAACTGTTCATATCTGTGCATGTGCCATGGTCACATTTCACGGTGGTGTATGTGTATGTCATGTCACATACCCCGTGAGTCCCATGTGGGACGGTATGTTTGAGCCAGGGTGTCCCAGTGGCACAATAGTGATGGTCCTCCACAGTCTGTGTGCATGTAGTGTTTACAATGTCTCTGATTTCATGTGCACAATGGGAGACAGTCTCCACATCCACGTTGTGTGTGCATGGACTTTGATGTTGTGCGTGTGTGTGTCACAGACGTCCATGTCTGTCCTGCAGAGGCAAGTGGAACCACTACCTGTGGGGGTCATGGTTGTTTTGCTGTGGTGTATACCTGATACTCCATGTAATGCCAGTGTCCATGTGGCAATACAGGGTCCCTGGGAATGTACCTGTCATTGAGCTGTGATGCCTGGGGCACATCTGTCCTCACATGTCACTGTGGGGGGTGAATGTGACATGGCAGCAGGAGATGGGAACTGTGACACGGCCTCATGATATCCAATGGGCCAACCTGGGACTTATTGATGCCACTTGTTGAACCGTGATGACAGATGTTGGCCATGTATGTACCATACATGTCCTTACGGAACTGCACACTTCATGTAGTTGTGCCTCATAATGATGTATGATGTGATATTGAGTGTGTTCAATGCCGCATATGTGGGGTGACTGACAATCTTGCTTTCTTCTCCTCTGCACTGCAGGGCTCCTGCTGTCCATAGACCATTCCCAGACCTGGCAACGATGGTGGAACGGGACAGCATCCGGCGGTACCGCTTCACCAGGCAGCTGATTGAGGATTTGGCAGTGCAGTTGGCCCCACATTTGCAGCCTGGCCGGCCGTATCCTACAGCGCTGACCCCCAAGGTGAAGGTGATGGCAGCCCTACACTTCTTTGCCACCGGTACCTTCCAACATACTGTGGCGACTGCTGGTGGGATGTCACAGACCATGTTGAGCCGTGTGCTCCGCGATGTTTTGGAGGCAATGTTGCTATACCTGAACCGGTACATCTATTTCCCTAGACTGCAACGACTCACTGACGTGAAGAGTGACTTCTATGCCCTGGGGAGGATGCCGCATGTCATTGGCTCCATTGATGGGACACATGTGGCTTTGGTACCACCACAGGCCCAGGAGCAGGCCTACCGTAACCGCAAGCACTACCACTCGGTCAATGCACTAATGGTGTGTCTTGCAGATATGACCATCTCACACGTGTGTGCCCGTTTCCCTGGTTCAGCACACGATGCCTTTGTGATGAGGAGTAGTCGCATCCCCAGGATGATGGCACAGATGCAGAACCAGCGTGCCTGGCTTGTCGGTGTGTACTGACTTTGTGCCATTGTGTGTGATCTGATCTGTAGTATTCCGCCCACTTTTCCAAGTCAGCTAATGTGCACTTGCCTGTCCGTAGGTGACTCGGGATACCCCAACATGCCGTGGTTGCTGACACCCCTCAGGAACCCTGTGACACCAGCCCAGATGCGCTACAATGAGGCACATGGTCGGACCAGGAGAGTGATTGAGCGGACATTTGGTCTCCTGAAGAGCCGCTTCCGCTGCCTCGACAAGACAGGAGGGTCCCTCCCATATGCCCCAGCGAAGGTGTGCAAGATTATCATCGTCTGCTGCATGCTCCACAACCTGGCAGTGCGGAAGGAGTTGCCTCTCATCCAGGATGACAATGACCAACATCCGCCACCTGTGGAGGATCCTGGCCTGGACCACGATGCCAGTGATGATGATGATGATGAGGGTGATGTCCGCACACAGTTCATCACCAACTTCTTTAGCTGATTGTGAGTATCCTGAGGTGTCATGTCAATGATGTGAGTTGGCATGATATGTGTAGGTGGTGCTCTGGTGCTGTTGGAGTGTGTCCATGGGCTACTTGACTGGATGTGTGTAGCGATGTGTGCTTACAGGTGGTCTGTACTCCCCAACAGTGTTGACATGCTAACTTGGTTCTGGGTGGGTATCTTGTAACATGTATTGTGCATGAGTTTTGCTGTTCTGTCCTTTTCTCCATTGCTTTTGACTGTGTGTCATTTCTGTCCTTCACAGGGTACTTTCAGATTCGTTTGGTCAACTGTGTCCACCGACGACGTGATTGTACTTCCAGGGTGGTAGCTGTTGTGTCCCTACAGGTGATGTGCGCCACACCCATGGACTTCCTTCCTTCTACAGTTGTTGACTGTGTGCCCGCTGCCAGGTGGGATTACCTTGCATCTGTAGAGGTTACGACATGTTGCAACTGTGTAATAAACCTGTGCTTCACTTTGTGATGTGCGTTGTCTGTGGTCACACATTTGACTGCCATTTGCTTACTGCACCTGTGGGCTACTTGACTACAACTGGGAATAGGTGTGGTGTCTGTGCATTGCACCGTCTTTCCTGGCAACATCAGTGTAGGCAATGAGTCAGATGGCCTAGGTGTGTATGTGTTGTGTAGCCCTGGTGGTGTGTCTCCCTCATATGTGTCACGTTGCCATTACTCACATGCCTGTGTTGTACTTGCTGTTGCAGTTCGCATACACAGTGTAATTTTGCAGTTCATCATCCCCATGACAGCACCCACGTTGGAATCACAACAGAGGCAAGTATGGTGTATTAGTGTGTTTATTGTGATACATTTGTGTGAATAGTGCATAGGATGGTTAGTGCTGTACATTTATATTGCAATCAGAAGTTCCTAGGTGAATTGAAAGTCCTGGTAGACAAAATCCCCAATATCGGGGCCACAGTTGTCTGAGACATTGGTCCAACTTGTACTCCCCATGTCATGTGTGGGAGTTGTGTTGCCGTCAACAGGGTGAACAGTTTGTGCACAAAGGTGAACATCCAGAACAGGTTCAGGCTTCCTGGGGGTTGCACTTGGCCATCGGCCTCTCACTTGCCCCTCCTCGGACGACCCCTCTTCTTTGGGGGGCCCCTCAAGTACAGGCTGCTGCGGTGCAGGGGACTCTCCGCCAGAGTCATCCTCCCTCCCTGTGGCAGTTGCAGTTTGTTCAGCACCAGATGTTGTTGGCACACAGGGAGGTGTAGACTGGTTGCTGTTCATCTGGCGGAGGCATTGTAATATGTCCCTATGCACCGCCGTCATCTCTTGCAGTGTGTCCCACTTGGACTCCACGCAGGACATGTGTGAGTCCAAGCGGGCATGATGGGCAGCCTGCTGCTGTTTCATGTCTCTGAGGAGCCCCACTACCTGGCTGAGATCTCCGGTGCTGGACTGGTACGCATCGGCTATGCGTGCCAGTTGTGGGTCATCATGCACACCAGACACCTCTGCAAGCAGCGACCTCTGTCTCCCACCCCTCCCACCACCCCTGCCGACATGTGCAGTGCGTGCAGTGGCACGCACAGATGACCCTGGTCCCCCTTGGGGGTTGGTGGTGGTGGTGGTGTCCATGGCCCCACGTTGGTCCAGGGTCCCTGTGCTGGTGGTGCTCCTTGTTCTGTCCATGTCAGCAGTGATGGTATTTGTGGTGACAGTCGTTGGAGGGGTGGGTGCAGGGGGTGCAGCTGGTGGTCCTGCTGGTGCTGCATGTTGACTTGCACCGGAGGTGCCAGGTTGGTCTTCTTCATCCGAGGAGGGCAGAGGCTGTACGACACCAGTGAGCTCCGTATCCTCTTGAGCCTGGGACTGGGACTCCTCAGCGTCTGCTGCTGTGTCCCCATCATCACCTGTTTTTGGGAGACACACACAATGTATGTTATGTTTCTGCAGGCATCAATGGTTGACACACCTGACAGTTGTGACAGTGCCTCTGGGTGCGGGCCTGTACATTGCATTGTCCTAAGTTGTCACAGTCAGGGGTTGATATTGGTGTAGCACATTGTCCTGCATTATTTGGGCATTTCTATGTATTTGTTGGGGTGTGAACATGGTCTGCATTGGTTGTATTTGGTTGACAGCCGGCCCTCCTTCCCACCCAGCCAGTCAGTTATTCCACCATGGACTGTGCTTGCATTGCAGGGAGTGAAAGTTGTCTTTCAGGATGTCAGTCAGTGGTGTCCTGCTGTTGGTTGTTGCACAGTTGCCAGCAGGGCCTTGTGCTCCCCACAGCAGTAGCCAGTGTCAGCCATCTTGTCAGTTGTTTTCCACTCCCTGTGATGTGAGCATGGGTCAGGGTGGTGTTGATGGGACAGTTGTGGGGGTGAGCTATGTCTGTGACTGACTCCCATCATGCTATTGCCTCCACTCCACTTCCCAGCATTCCCATACTTACTTGCTTTTGTGGGGAGTTCAGTGTGTGTGGGTGTGAGAGCAATGGCAAGATGGCTGACAGTGGTGTCCTGCTGTTGGTTGGTGTGCAGTTCCCAGCATGCCCTTGTGCTCCCCACGACACAGCAACAGTGTCAGACATCTTTGCTGGGCCTTTCCACTCTCTGTGGGATGTGCATGCGTGAGTGTGAGCTTGCTGGGCCATGTGGTGGGGGATGTTGAGCTGTGACTATGACTCCCATCATGCTATTGCCTACACCCCCTTCCCAGCATGCCCGTACTTCCTTCCTTTGGACTCTGCTTCCCTGTGGGGTAGTGTGCCTGTGCTGACAGGAAGGCTGACAGTGTTGTCCTTGCGTTTGTTTGGCTACAAGTCCCAGGTGTGTCCCTGTGCTTCACACAGCATTACCCAGGGTGGTGGTTCTTTGTGGGATCTTCATTTGGTATGTGAGGCATTGCATTCTCCCAGGTGGGTTATGTGGAGTTTGTGTTGAGGGGGTGTGTGAGGGGAGGTGCTTGTGACTATGGTCAGTGCTGCAAGTCCTCCTTCCCACCCAGCCAGATATCCCACCATGGAACGTGCTTGCATTGCAGGGAGTGGAAGTTGTCTTTCAGGATGTCAGTCAGTGGTGTCCTGCTGTTTGTTGGTGCACAGTTGCCAGCAGGGCCTTGTGCTCCCCACAGCAGTAGCCAGTGTCAGCCATCTTGTGAGTCCTTTTCCACTCCCTGTGATGTGAGCATGGTTGTGGGTGGTGTTGATGGGCCAGTTGTGAGGCTGAGCAATATCTGTGCCTACTACTCCCATCATGCTATTGCCTCCACCCCCTTCCCAGCATGCCCATCCTTCCTTCCTTTTGACTCTGCTTCCCTGTGGGGTGGGCTGCCTGTGCTGACAGGATGGCTGGGAGTGTTGTCCTGGCAGTTGTTTGGCTAAAAGTCCCAAGAGTGTCCCTGTGCTTCACACAACATAACCCAGGGTGGTGGTTCTTTGTGGGATCTTGAGTTAGGATGTGAGGCATTGCATTCTCCCAGGTGGGTTATGTGGAGTTTGTGTTGAGGGAGTGTGTGAGGGGAGGTGCTTGTGACTATGGTCAGTGCTGCAAGTCCTCCTTCCCACCCAGCCAGATATCCCACCATGGAACGTGCTTGCATTGCAGGGAGTGGAAGTTGTCTTTCAGGATGTCAGTCAGTGGTGTCCTGCTGTTTGTTGGTGCACAGTTGCCAGCAGGGCCTTGTGCTCCCCACAGCAGTAGCCAGTGTCAGCCATCTTGTCAGTCCTTATCCACTCCCTGTGATGTGAGCATGGTTCAGAGTGGTGTTGATGGGCCACTTGTGAGGGTGAGCAGTATCTGTGACTCCAACTCCCATCATGCTATTGCCTACACCCCTTCCCAGCATGCCCGTACTTCCTTCCTTTGGACTCTGCTTCCCTGTGGGGTAGTGTGCCTGTGCTGACAGTGTTGTCCTTGCGTTTGTTTGGCTACAAGTCCCAGGTGTGTCCCTGTGCTTCACACAGCATTACCCAGGGTGGTGGTTCTTTGTGGGATCTTCATTTGGTATGTGAGGCATGCATTCTCCCAGGTGGGTTATGTGGAGTTTGTGTTGAGGGGGTGTGTGAGGGGAGGTGCTTGTGACTATGGTCAGTGCTGCAAGTCCTCCTTCCCACCCAGCCAGATATCCCACCATGGAACGTGCTTGCATTGCAGGGAGTGGAAGTTGTCTTTCAGGATGTCAGTCAGTGGTGTCCTGCTGTTTGTTGGTGCACAGTTGCCAGCAGGGCCTTGTGCTCCCCACAGCAGTAGCCAGTGTCAGCCATCTTGTGAGTCCTTTTCCACTCCCTGTGATGTGAGCATGGTTGTGGGTGGTGTTGATGGGCCAGTTGTGAGGCTGAGCAATATCTGTGCCTACTACTCCCATCATGCTATTGCCTCCACCCCCTTCCCAGCATGCCCATCCTTCCTTCCTTTTGACTCTGCTTCCCTGTGGGGTGGGCTGCCTGTGCTGACAGGATGACTGGGAGTGTTGTCCTGGCAGTTGTTTGGCTAAAAGTCCCAAGAGTGTCCCTGTGCTTCACACAACATAACCCAGGGTGGTGGTTCTTTGTGGGATCTTGAGTTAGGATGTGAGGCATTGCATTCTCCCAGGTGGGTTATGTGGAGTTTGTGTTGAGGGGGTGTGTGAGGGGAGGTGCTTGTGACTATGGTCAGTGCTGCAAGTCCTTCTTCCCACCCAGCCAGATATCCCACCATGGAACGTGCTTGCATTGCAGGGAGTGGAAGTTGTCTTTCAGGATGTCAGTCAGTGGTGTCCTGCTGTTTGTTGGTGCACAGTTGCCAGCAGGGCCTTGTGCTCCCCACAGCAGTAGCCAGTGTCAGCCATCTTGTCGGTCCTTATCCACTCCCTGTGATGTGAGCATGGTTCAGAGTGGTGTTGATGGGCCACTTTTGAGGGTGAGCAGTATCTGTGACTCCAACTCCCATCATGCTATTGCCTACACCCCCTTCCCAGCATGCCCGTACTTCCTTCCTTTGGACTCATTTTCCCTGTGGGGTAGTGTGCCTGTGCTGGCAGGAAGGCTGACAGTGTTGTCCTTGCGTTTGTTTGGCTACAAGTCCCAGGTGTGTCCCTGTGCTTCACACAGCATTACCCAGGGTGGTGGTTCTTTGTGGGATCTTCATTTGGTATGTGAGGCATTGCATTCTCCCAGGTGGGTTATGTGGAGTTTGTGTTGAGGGGGTGTGTGAGGGGAGGTGCTTGTGACTATGGTCAGTGCTGCAAGTCCTCCTTCCCACCCAGCCAGATATCCCACCATGGAACGTGCTTGCATTGCAGGGAGTGGAAGTTGTCTTTCAGGATGTCAGTCAGTGGTGTCCTGCTGTTTGTTGGTGCACAGTTGCCAGCAGGGCCTTGTGCTCCCCACAGCAGTAGCCAGTGTCAGCCATCTTGTGAGTCCTTTTCCACTCCCTGTGATGTGAGCATGGTTGTGGAGTGGTGTTGATGGGCCAGTTGTGAGGCTGAGCAATATCTGTGCCTACTACTCCCATCATGCTATTGCCTCCACCCCCTTCCCAGCATGCCCATCCTTCCTTCCTTTTGACTCTGCTTCCCTGTGGGGTGGGCTGCCTGTGCTGACAGGATGGCTGGGAGTGTTGTCCTGGCAGTTGTTTGGCTAAAAGTCCCAAGAGTGTCCCTGTGCTTCACACAACATAACCCAGGGTGGTGGTTCTTTGTGGGATCTTGAGTTAGGATGTGAGGCATTGCATTCTCCCAGGTGGGTTATGTGGAGTTTGTGTTGATGGGGTGTGTGAGGGGAGGTGTTTGTGACTATGGTCAGTGCTGCAAGTCCTCCTTCCCACCCAGCCAGATATCCCACCATGGAACGTGCTTGCATTGCAGGGAGTGGAAGTTGTCTTTCAGGATGTCAGTCAGTGGTGTCCTGCTGTTTGTTGGTGCACAGTTGCCAGCAGGGCCTTGTGCTCCCCACAGCAGTAGCCAGTGTCAGCCATCTTGTCGGTCCTTATCCACTCCCTGTGATGTGAGCATGGTTCAGAGTGGTGTTGATGGGCCACTTTTGAGGGTGAGCAGTATCTGTGACTCCAACTCCCATCATGCTATTGCCTACACCCCCTTCCCAGCATGCCCGTACTTCCTTCCTTTGGACTCTGCTTCCCTGTGGGGTAGTGTGCCTGTGCTGGCAGGAAGGCTGACAGTGTTGTCCGTGCGTTTGTTTGGCTACAAGTCCCAGGTGTGTCCCTGTGCTTCACACAGCATTACCCAGGGTGGTGGTTCTTTGTGGGATTTTCATTTGGTATGTGAGGCATTGCATTCTCCCAGGTGGGTTATGTGGAGTTTGTGTTGAGGGGGTGTGTGAGGGGAGGTGCTTGTGACTATGGTCAGTGCTGCAAGTCCTCCTTCCCACCCAGCCAGATATCCCACCATGGAACGTGCTTGAATTGCAGGGAGTGGAAGTTGTCTTTCAGGATGCCAGTCGGTGGTGTCCTGCTGTTTGTTGGTGCACAGTTGCCAGCAGGGCCTTGT
Organism: Calotriton arnoldi; assembly: GCA_963921515.1. Lineage (NCBI taxonomy): Eukaryota > Metazoa > Chordata > Amphibia > Caudata > Salamandridae > Calotriton > Calotriton arnoldi. The sequence goes on along the minus strand of CAWUFW010003874.1, from coordinate 1,368,556 downwards.
GCTCCCCACAGCAGTAGCCATTGTCAGCCATCTTGTGAGTCCTTTTCCACTCCCTGTGATGTGAGCATGGTTGTGGGTGGTGTTGATGGGCCAGTTGTGAGGCTGAGCAATATCTGTGCCTACTACTCCCATCATGCTATTGCCTCCACCCCCTTCCCAGCATGCCCATCCTTCCTTCCTTTTGACTCTGCTTCCCTGTGGGGTGGGCTGCCTGTGCTGACAGGATGGCTGGGAGTGTTGTCCTGGCAGTTGTTTGGCTAAAAGTCCCAAGAGTGTCCCTGTGCTTCACACAACATAACCCAGGGTGGTGGTTCTTTGTGGGATCTTGAGTTAGGATGTGAGGCCTTGCATTCTCCCAGGTGGGTTATGTGGACTTTGTGTTGAGGGGTGTGTGAGGGGAGGTGCTTGTGACTATGGTCAGTGCTGCAAGTCCTCCTTCCCACCCAGCCAGATATCCCACCATGGAACGTGCTTGCATTGCAGGGAGTGGAAGTTGTCTTTCAGGATGTCAGTCAGTGGTGTCCTGCTGTTTGTTGGTGCACAGTTGCCAGCAGGGCCTTCTGCTCCCCACAGCAGTAGCCAGTGTCAGCCATCTTGTGAGTCCTTTTCCACTCCCTGTGATGTGAGCATGGTTGTGGGTGGTGTTGATGGGCCAGTTGTGAGGCTGAGCAATATCTGTGCCTACTACTCCCATCATGCTATTGCCTCCACCCCCTTCCCAGCATGCCCATCCTTCCTTCCTTTTGACTCTGCTTCCCTGTGGGGTGGGCTGCCTGTGCTGACAGGATGGCTGGGAGTGTTGTCCTGGCAGTTGTTTGGCTAAAAGTCCCAAGAGTGTCCCTGTGCTTCACACAACATAACCCAGGGTGGTGGTTCTTTGTGGGATCTTGAGTTAGGATGTGAGGCATTGCATTCTCCCAGGTGGGTTATGTGGAGTTTGTGTTGAGGGGGTGTGTGAGGGGAGGTGCTTGTGACTATGGTCAGTGCTGCAAGTCCTCCTTCCCACCCAGCCAGATATCCCACCATGGAACGTGCTTGCATTGCAGGGAGTGGAAGTTGTCTTTCAGGATGTCAGTCAGTGGTGTCCTGCTGTTTGTTGGTGCACAGTTGCCAGCAGGGCCTTGTGCTCCCCACAGCAGTAGCCAGTGTCAGCCATCTTGTGAGTCCTTTTCCACTCCCTGTGATGTGAGCATGGTTGTGGGTGGTGTTGATGGGCCAGTTGTGAGGCTGAGCAATATCTGTGCCTACTACTCCCATCATGCTATTGCCTCCACCCCCCTTCCCAGCATGCCCATCCTTCCTTCCTTTTGACTCTGCTTCCCTGTGGGGTGGGCTGCCTGTGCTGACAGGATGGCTGGGAGTGTTGTCCTGGCAGTTGTTTGTCTAAAAGTCCCAAGAGTGTCCCTGTGCTTCACACAACATAACCCAGGGTGGTGGTTCTTTGTGGGATCTTGAGTTAGGATGTGAGGCATTGCATTCTCCCAGGTGGGTTATGTGGAGTTTGTGTTGAGGGGAGGTGCTTGTGACTATGGTCAGTGCTGCAAGTCCTCCTTCCCACCCAGCCAGATATCCCACCATGGAACGTGCTTGCATTGCAGGGAGTGGAAGTTGTCTTTCAGGATGTCAGTCAGTGGTGTCCTGCTGTTTGTTGGTGCACAGTTGCCAGCAGGGCCTTGTGCTCCCCACAGCAGTAGCCAGTGTCAGCCATCTTGTGAGTCCTTTTCCACTCCCTGTGATGTGAGCATGGTTGTGGGTGGTGTTGATGGGCCAGTTGTGAGGCTGAGCAATATCTGTGCCTACTACTCCCATCATGCTATTGCCTCCACCCCCTTCCCAGCATGCCCATCATTCCTTCCTTTTGACTCTGCTTCCCTGTGGGGTGGGCTGCCTGTGCTGACAGGATGGCTGGGAGTGTTGTCCTGGCAGTTGTTTGGCTAAAAGTCCCAAGAGTGTCCCTGTGCTTCACACAACATAACCCAGGGTGGAGGTTCTTTGTGGGATCTTGAGTTAGGATGTGAGGCATTGCATTCTCCCAGGTGGGTTCTGTGGAGTTTGTGTTGAGGGGGTGTGTGAGGGGAGGTGCTTGTGACTATGGTCAGTGCTGCGAGTCCTCCTTCCCACCCAGCCAGAAATCCCACCATGGAACGTGCTTCCATTGCAGGGAGTGGAAGTTGTCTCTCAGGATGTCAGTCAGTGGTGTCCTGCTGTTGGTTGTTGCACAGTTGCCAGCAGGGCCTTGTGCTCCCCACAGCAGTAGCCAGTGTCAGCCATCTTGTGAGTCCTTTTCCACTCCCTGTGATGTGCGCATGGTTCATGGTGGTGTTGATGGGACAGTTGTGGGGGTGAGCAATATCTGTGACTACGACTCCCATGATGCTATTGGCTACACTGACTTGCCCAGCATACACAGAATTCCTTTCTTTCAGTGGTCTTCACTGTGTGTTGGTGTTGTAGTGGTGGCTACATGTCTGGATGTGTTTGTTAGTTATATTTGTGCCACTGCCTAGCTGTAGTTGTAGTTGTGTTTGTACATGTGATGACACGGTTAAATGTAACTTTGAGATGGCATGTGTTGTGTTTATCTGACTGACATACACATTTTGGGATGATTCTGTTCTGGTTGCTGTGTAATTGCTAAGAGTGCATGGTTTGACTTTCCCCTTGACAGTGATGTGTGTGTGTATTGTGGCAGAATATTGTGTACATTTGTTGTGTACTCACCAGGCTCTGGGATGTTTTCTAGTCCATAGACGCTCACTGGCGGAAGGATGGCCCGCACCTTCTCCTCCCAGGGCCTGAGGTATACTGGCTTGGCAGGAGGGCCACTGCCGGTGTATTGGCTCAGGAGGTAGTCCTTCTTCAGCAGCTCCCGTACCCTCCTGCGCACGTCATGCTACCTGTTCTGGATGTCAGTCTTTGTGCGCAGACATGGTGATTGTGCGTTCACCCTGTTGATGATCCTCTCCCACATTTTTGTTTTCTGGGAGATGGGTCTCTGTTGGACCAGTGTGCCAAACAGCTGTGGCTCTACCCTGAGGATCTCGTCTACCAGGACTTCCAATTCACAATCTAGGAACTTGTGATTCTTCTTTGGGGGCATGGTGATGGGTGGTGATGGTGAGTAATGTGTGTGTTGGTGTGCAGGTGAAGGTGTGTGAGTGTGTGTTTTGCTGGGTGTATGTGAGGTAGCTATTTGTTGGTGTGCTGATGGTGTGTGGCTTGTGTGAGGGATGAGCTGTGGGTGTGTGGTTGCTGTCTGTTGAGTGCTGGCAGTAGAATAGCATTTGCAAAGGATCATGGTTGGGATTTGTGTCCTTTATATGGGTGGAGTTGTGGGTGTGTCTTTGTTCTCTGTCCCCCCCCCAGTATTTATTGGCTTTGTAATTGCTTGTTTGGCCTTTTTTGTGTATTTTTCCTTAGTACTTTCTGTGCATGTTGGAAACGTTCTTGTGACCGAGTCGGACCCTGCAGTTGTCTCGTGCGGTCTTCTCCGTTTCATTCACGCTGTGTTTGTGCAGTTTTCTATGCTCTGTACGCGTCGGTCGCGGTGTTTTGTGTTACTTCGGCTCGCAGTTTTCTATGCGTGTCGGTCGTACGGCTTGTCCTCCGTACGACTCGGTCGTGGTTTTCGTGCCTTGCATCGTACTTTGCGGTTTGGAGTTCGCGTGTACGTTTCGGTTGGATTTGTTCCGGGTGCGTGTCGGTCGGTTCGATTTGCGTGTTTTTCCGGCCGGATTGCTGTTTTCCGTGCGGCTCGGTCGTTCGGCTTGGGTTCAGTACGTGTCGGTCGGATTTTGCACGCTTTGCATCGTACTTGGCGTGTCGGGCGCCACAGGTACGTGTCGGTCGGAATTAATTCCGGCTCCGAGTCGGTCGGTGCTTTTTCCGGCCCGAATCGGAATCGACCCCTTAGTGTTCTTTAATGGTAAAGGCCACTATAGGGACATATAAGCTAGTTCTTAGGAGACCTTCCTTAGGGGTGATGAGATATATTAAAATAGTGCATTGGCGTTGCCACACATTGTGAGGGCAAAGTCAGGTTCGAGCAGTTTACACTGCTCCTGCAGTCTGCTGTGGTAGGCCTGCTGTCCATAGTTTACTTGAGTCACTCAGTGTTGCAAAAATAGTGCTGCAAGCCCTGGGGACCCCTTTACCACCCACGCCCTGGGTACCACTGGTACCATATACTAGAGACTTATCAGGGGGGTAAAGTCCTTGTCGATTAGGGTTGCCAATTTACACATAACAGTTTTAGGGAAAGAGCACTGGTACTGGGGCCTGATTAGCAGGCTTCAGTGCTCTGTCAGAGTCAAAAACCAGCATCTAGTAGTCCAAATGGGGGCAAAAAGGGAGGGGGGGGGGGATCTGCAAAAAGCCCTGGTTTCTTACACTCGTTACACAGGAGAAGAAGCACAGAAACTGAGAAGATATTTTCCATACGGAAGGCATAGAGCAAAGAGTGGGAGGTGCGTGGTATGCGAGATTGTGAATTAATTCTTGTATGGGAGTGTATGAACAGGAGATGAAAAGTGATGCTCCGCATATGGGAGGTGGGCAAAGAAAAGAAGGGGTTACTTCATACATTATGGAGGGTGAGCTAAGAAGTGGAGGATAAACCTCTTATAGAGGAAGATGAGTGCAATAGAGAAGGATTTACAACTTGGAGGGGAGGGTGAGTGCTAAAGAGGAGTTAGAGAGGGTGAGAGCAAAGGAAAAGAATATACCTCTTTCATGTGAGGATGTGCAAAGAAGGGCATGCAGTTGATTGACTTAACTGCAAACTTTAATCTGCCTGTATTTCCCCCTTCAGTACCTTTCAGGTTAGTTTCTTCCTAGTGGACCAATTACAAAAGTGTGGACACCTCCTCATTGAATGTAGGGGAGCTTTTCTTTAAGAGGACATTCAGCTTTTACGCACATAATCTTCCTCCACCAAGTAACAGAAAGGAAGAGAAGGCCTGAAAACTCAATTTATACTCACAAAGGAAGTCTGTGAAGAGGTCATGGACAAGATAGATGCCATGTGCCAACATGATCACTTCAGCAGATATTGCACAGATGAGGATAGTGCTGTAGCCGAAATTTCTTCTTATGCAGCCCAAAGCAGTGTCTAATTTGTAAAAGAATGAGTGCTGCTGCCCAAAGCACTGGTCAGACGCCTGATACTGGCACAATGAAATGTGAGCACACCAATTACCAAGGCTGCACATTCTTCAATCTATTTTATGCCTCTCTAATCCACTTTCTGACACCCCTACCCTTTTTAGCTCACTCTTGCAGGTTCATGTTTTTTCCTTTTGAGACTGTTTTTCTATATCTTTTTCTGCTTCCTTCCTCCTCCTTTGTTTTTCCCTCTCTTGCTCAAGGGGAAAAGGAGTGTCGGTGACCCCTCTCACCCCGGCAACCACCAGCTCAAATTAAGCACAACACCAACAGTTTACGCCACAAGCAGGATGTTTCACCCCCCTTGCCACTGACAAAACAAATTGAAAATAGAGGTATGGTAGAAGAAACTGACTTGAAAGATTGACAATGGTTGAAGATGCCCTGGAATAGTCTACCAGTATTTCTACCCTGACTGCGTCCATGGTCAGGCATGTAGAGTTCTACACACACACAAAGATAGTCTCCCAATATCTTGGCACAGGGACAGTGCAAGAACAGGAGGCAGGCTCCCCACCCCTGAAAGATCTAGTATAGATCTGCAGTTCAAGCATCCAGTGGCAGCCATTCCAAAAGTCAACCACCTTTTACGAGACACGCTCATCCCTGTCCTGAATATGGGAAGGGGAGATTCCTAAGATAGGAGTTTGAAAACTGTAGGGGAGATGGCAAAATCGAAAAAGCAAAGCAGAGACTGCAGTATGGAAAGCTTGCCACAAAAGGAGTGTGATGAGAGATACATGCCTGTGGCATGAGGTGTAGAGAGTGGTTCTTTGAATGTCCTGTGAAGTGTAGTGATAAGTTATTTGACTGTGATGCTTGCTGTAGATAGAAGTTGTTTGACTGGAATGTGCTTAGCAATGGCTCTGACAATGCAGAAATTAGTGTATTGAGCCTGTACGGACTGTTCCACTGCAAACAACTTGTACAATGGTCTCTTTACTTTTTACCAGGCTGTACTGTCACTCGTGTTCAAGGCTGAGGAAGTACAAGAAAATGTCCATGTCCTCATCTCTCGAATGGAGAAGGAGGGGCAATGTTTCCAGCCACCCGTGACTTTGGAGGCAAAGGACGTGATGAGAGTTTGTACGAATCAGACGGTGATTGAAAAAATCCTGCCAGCAAAGATGCTTATCCAAAACTGGATGCCAGTATTTCCAACGAAACCCAACCTGGAATACCTCCTCACCAAAGGCATCACCTGGATGGTTGACAACCTAGAGGAACCCAAGGTCCTGAGCCTGGGGACCCCTGCAATTAGAGTGCCTCTAGAAGGCGGCTGTCACAGAGTAGATATTGATCTTTTTGGTGTTGACACAAGAAGTGTTAAGATACAGTTCCTTGCTCAATTACTGGCAATTTCTAAAGAGATCGACAAAGGTCTTCTGGTCTGCTTCCTGGTCATGGAGAAAGCTGTACTTCCCACAATTGATTCCTTCTGCAAGGACATAAATAGGTTTGTTTTTGCAACAGAGCAGCTAGTGATGGAGAAAGATATCTGAAGTCTTTCTAGACAGTGTTAAGCCCCTACCTGAGCTTCACTGTTCACATGCTGTTCTGATAAGATCTGAACATGGCTCTTCATTGAATATCTTATAAATTACCAATAGGATCTAAGTCAACCCATCTGCTCCACCCACAGGTCACCAAATAGATGAGTTTGATTTGCCCTGGCCTCCCTATTTTTATACATGATCTTGAATTTTCCCATCCCCACTCTTTGTAAAGAGCTCAATTGCTTGAAACGTATCCTCACACTGTATAAATGTGTACATGCCAGAAGTGAACCTCTCTCTTCGTGATAAATCTATAGTTAAAGGGTTTCTGTACAGAGTCCCCTTGACCAGACTCCACCCTAAGCTTCCATCTCTGTTGGTTGTTGTACCACTTCCAATTGCTATCAGTATTAGCTCGTATTGAAGCATGGAATTATAAATAATTGGTATAATGAGGCTAATGATTGTCTAGAAGGGTGGTGGTGTTTGGAAAAACTGCAGAAGATGCCAAGGGCTGGCACATTGATGTCCGGTTGCCCAATTTACCAAGTCAAGAAGATGAAAGCTTTTAGAATGGAATTTCAAACTGTTGACATTAAAGTCGACCACAAAGTAATAAGAATCAGAGTGTGGACATTCAATGGATACAAATAATGAGATCCAGCCATGGATTTTCTGCCTTCTAGCAGAAGTCTGACATGTGGTGAGTCAAGGAGAGGCAGCACTGTCTATCTTGGATGTGATACCCACAGATTCTGACTCCCTGGACACTACTTCAGAGTGACAATTGGCGGATTTAAGTGACTCCCCATTGATGTCGATGCATTTTTCTCTTTTTATATCATTAACAAAATAAACAATATTCCCAGTCGTAAATAATACTGCCCTTGAAGTAGCACTGACTCTTGAATCCTCCACTAGTGAAAGTTGTCATACGAATTCTTATGGTAGACCTGGTCTTGTGAATATCCCTTATCTATTTGCAGGGTTTGATATGGTCCATGGGTACCTGCAAAACATTTTCCAGGGGCCACAATGTTTGGTCTGTGATGTGATTGAGGGCCACATTGATGCCAGCAGGAGGGCAATCAAGGGTTGATGGCAAGGTGGGTGCAAGGAAAGTGAAGGGTGTACTTCTAGTGTCTGAATTGCACAATGTGAAACCAAAAACGTTGGATTAATCCTGCCTTCTCTACTTAACCAAATAGTGTGATCCTAGGCAATTGTTTTATTTTACTTTCCCTCCTTTTTCTTCATTATCACATCTGAGGACCTCGAAATATGACTTTGAGATGTGCTCTATACAAAACCTTCTCCTGTGTTTGATTTAATAAACTATAATGTTGCTCATGTATAATAGAAACCCAGACCACCAAAAGAGTGCACATAGCAACTGACTTGCCTCTTATTTCACTATCAGCGTTGTTGTCAGCTTGGGGGGAAGAATGAATGTTTCTAAATTCATGATTGAAAACGATCACTTTTAAAAAGAATACTTCTCAATGCACGGATATAGTCTGATGTGTCTCCCGCCCTGGAGGTTTACAAGTGCAGGGCACAATCGGCAACTCTCTATGGCGCAGAGCTCTGGGGGGCCATTAGGCAGAATATGCTCACAGGGGAGGAAAACAAGCTCTTAAGGAGGTTACTACATCTGCCTGTATGCACACTCATGATTCCCATCATCCAGGACCTCAACATAAAGCGTATAGACCAACAAGCCACACTGAGACCTCTGTTATTCTGAGTCTGTTTGTGGAGCATAGAAGAACTCAAAAACTATAATGAGGGGCTAATTGAGATTTTGAGACTCGATCACCATACAACACTTCAATGGGTCAGACACATGAGAACATGGTTTTGCAAACTAGGTGTTAACTACTTTTGGGACGCACCCAGTACACTAACGACACATTCCAAAAAGCTCTTGAAAAATACATACTGGGCGTACATGCAAAACAGTATCCACCATTGTACTGAAATAGGTAGGCTAACATCCCAGTTTTTACTAACAAAGACACTCCCCTTTTTGAACAATATCTGGATGACGTTCAACCGCAACTGGCCAAGTCACTGTACATGAAGTTTCGCTTCGAGGTCCTATAGGTTAACTGCAATACAGCTAAATGGTTATGTAAGAAAAGCAATGACAGAGAGGCCTATTGTCCCCTACGCCCACTTAACGCAGTAGAAAACAATTCCCATATATTATTTTTTTGCCCAGCGTACGCCACTCCAAGGAAAAAATGGATAATACCCACCTGCTGAAACTTGGGAATCAGGTCACATTCAGGAGCACTTAGAATTTTTAAAACAGATACATCCCAGAAAATTGCTATTAATGCAAGTAGATATCTATTTACTGTAAACTTAATATGTAAGGGAAAAGGCATGAAATTTTAGCTACCAGCTTTTTGATTATATTTTAAATGTTTTAATATTGCATATTGCACTAGTATGTACAAGCGCTCTGTTGCACTTTCATTTTATTAACTTTTGCCACAAACTAAAATTCCCTTTATGATTGAACATTATACAACAGCACCAGAATTAGAATTTATGTTCTATATCCACATCCGATGTATCTGTGATTTATTTTAAGATAAGCTCTGAGTTCTTGATTCCTACTGGAGATATGCAGGCACTTTTAATATTTGATTCTAACCATCATGTATGTATGAATTGTATAAACTTGCATCCTTTATGGTTTTTTACACCGAATAAAGATTATAAAATGAAATGAAATCTGATGTGCTAAGATGAAATGGTTCTGCGTGTTAATGAAATGCACTTTTTGAATTTTAAAAAGGCTTTATCATACTTTTGCTGCAAAATGTCTTTAAAATGAAGATGTTGTCAAAGTTTAGTGGCACAGGACACCCTAGTTACTACTTTTCTTTATTTTTAATTCTTCTTTAGTTTATTTAACATATTTTTAAGGCTAGTGCTGAGTCAAGCCCAGTGCTGCTGTTAACCAGGGAACGGTATGTAAAAGTTAGGAGGTCCGTATACTTTGAGTTTCACAGATATGGTCAAACAAGTGGCTCTTCTTTTTTTTTTTTTGTTTTTTTTGTTTTAAACACTCAAATGTGAAGTCCAGGATGAGTGATTAAGTTTTCATACAATAAAATAAGTAGACAATGATCGAGTATCCGCGAGTAAAATACAAAACAAAGTATATGTTGGTGAATCAAACATTTATAGGAAATCATTTTATAACATTTCACCAATTTGTTGTTAATCTTATATTATAATATTGTCATCATCCTCCTCATTCTCAGATGTCGACAACACCCCCCCCCCCCAAGTTGAGAAATACAGATAGTCTCTGACGTGCCATGGACCAACAGTTCTTCTTTCTCTCCTAAAATATGTCTTGAAGGGCAGCCAGACTTTCTCAAACTTATATATCCTGTTAGATATTAAGGCAGAAAGTCTTTCCATAGCATCTGTATGCCACATTTTTGTCCACCAAAATGATAGACCAGGGGGACAGGCCTTTTCCAGGACTGTGCAATTGTAAGCCTTGCTGCCACTAGAAAGTGTGTTAGTAATTTATCCGTGGGTGTGGTAGATGGTTATTTCTTATCTTCCCATGGGTCACTTAGCAACAAAATCAATGGGTGAAGTGCTAGGGTCACATTACATATATCCTGAATCTGTTGAAAAACTTCTGCCCAGAATCGCTTCACTAATAGAAAGAACCACTACATATGTAAGTGCCCCTCTCACATATCCCCTGCAACACACTTCAGGAGTTCCAAACATGGTATGTAAACTTACTGGTGTGAAATACCACCTGGAAAGAATTTTGTGTGCATTAACCTTGTGTTGGAGGCAAATGGAGGTTTTCAACGCCCTTAACCAGAAAAGTATTTAAGTAACATCGTAAATAGTTGTGTCTAAGTCTGGCTTACATGTTGGTTTGTCTAAAACCTCTCCCTTCTGAAATAGTTCTCCCAAATAGGGGTGGATCCCCCATTCGCCAGCCCTCAAAGCGTTTATCTTTGAAGCCCGGACTGAAGTTTTGGTTGGCAAAATTGTGGTCAAAAGGGGGGGCACATAGTGATCCTGTATTTTTTTTGTTAGTTTGTCCCACTATTTCAATCAGATACTTATGGAAAGAAGCAGTGATGAATTTAAAAAGTGAAATTTGGCTAGATACACAGCACATAGTTCAGGGGCAAGGAGAGCAGTCTTGTTTGAGTATTTCCCATGGCTTGGTGTATGGTAGATGATGAAAGTCTAAGGTTCAGCCTAGCTGTGATGCATATATGTAGTGAGCTATATTCGGAAGTCCGAAACCCCCCTCAGCTGGTTTCCTGTATAGTGTAGCCTTGAGTATTATCGGTGTGCCATTGGTCCACACAAACTGCTGCAACTTTTTTGCATGGAATCTAAGACATCTGAAGGGATCCATTGTGGGAGTGCTTGTTTAACATATAATAATCTGGGAAAGAAGTTTTATACTCACTATTCCTAGCAAGAGATTTTCAACTTGCCCCACCTATAAAGGTCTTAAAGGAGGGCTTCAAGTAATGGTGGTATATTATGATTATAAATCGTACTGATGGAGTTTGTTAGATAAATAACTAAATATTTCACTGAAGCTACTGCCCAGGAAAAGCCTGCTGCCATAAGGAGTTTTTTGCAGCTGTTTGTAGGGTCAGTCTCTCCTGTTCCAATTTATTTAGTGTAGTTGAGGCGGTACCCTGAAATTGCATCGAAGTGTCATAGCTCCTCTAGTAGATTTGGCTGTGAAGTGTCCGGACATGTTAAAAGGATATTGCGGCATAGACTTGCAAATTTTGTGGCACAAAAACTGAAATTTTGTGGCATTATTGCTGCACTTTATTTTATTTGTAATCTTTCCTTTTCAGCCTTAAATCAACAAACTGTTTTAGCAGAGAATTTCACTTTGAAATAGGCATGTTTAAAGTATCTGTGAGTGTTTGTTTGCTATATTCTCCTTTGTGGTAACATTTCGGAGCATAGGTTAAGCCAAGCATAATAGCACAGGGTGGCCAGTCATCCTATTTTCTGTGGCACTGTGTTGATGTGGGGCTAGCGGTTCCAAGTCCCAGAGCCATCTGCTGTAGGACGCCAGCCCTCTTCCTCCGGGGCAGGATCATAGTGGGTGGCAGTGCATTGTCACAGCTCATATAAGCACATTAAATATTGCTCTAGGCAGATCAGGGGCATGGGGTGGGTGTAAGCCCTTTCACAATGCAGCCCCCACCTCCATGTGATTTACAGGTGCTGTGTGCAGTCGGCACCGCAAATATGAGACTATTCCCATCACAGCTCCTCTGCTAGCGACACCCCGCCCCCATGCTATCCTTAACAGTAAATGAAAAATCCCCTTAGCAAATGGTACAAGAATGTCATTACCAAAATATCGCTGGACTAAAAATTCTGTCTGAAATTTTGTTCACAAAAATATCATCTCGTTGGAGTTAATAATAGAGAATGTATGCCATTGGGACAATAGTTTTGTAAACAATATGTAGGACACTGTATCCTAACACAACAATCCTTAGCATGTTGGTTGCATACCTTATATAATCAGTGGAAATGTGTTGCATACAATGGGCATTCCTTCATGTATCCATCCCTTATTCAGGGCCGGACTGGCCGTAACGGGCACCGGGCATTTCCCTGTGGGCTGCCAGGGTGGGGGCCGTTTTGCAGCATAGCTGCAATATCGGCCCCTGTAACAAAATCGGCCGAAACCGGCCCTGGCAAACAGCTCGGCCGCACACCCAACCCCCGGGGAGCCGGCCGAGCAGTTTGCCAGCAGCAGTTTTGGTTCCCAGTCCGGCCCTGCCCCTATTCCATAGCCTTTCCTCCCGATCTTTTTTCCTGTTCACCCTTACAGTCTCTTCCACATCTGGCTTCGTTCGTGCTTACTTTCCCCTGCTACTTCTCTGTTTTCCCTTTACTGTTTCTATCTCCCCTGTTCTCTTTTTCACTCATTGTAACCCTCTCTCTCTTCCCTGCCTCTATTCCTCTCTAATCTTTCTTTTCCTTTCATTACTCCCCCTCACAACCCCCGCCTCCCTCCCTCTTTCCCTTCTGACTCCTTAGTCCTCCCCAACCTCCCATTCCATACCTCCTTCCTGTGCCTTCCCTCATTCCTATGACCTTCCCTCCTCCATTCTTTCGTCCTTCGATCTCCCCACCCTCCTCCCCTATACCCATGGCTCCCCTCGGTCTTGTATAGATACATTTAAAAAAAAAAAAAGTTGGATATGTGACTGTAATTCGGAACCAATATATAAACCGGAAAGACAGATAGAACACACACATGGAAATAAAAAATGACATAAATAGGACGATAGCACTCTAACCAGTAACGGTTTCTTAATTGCTGAAAGTCTGTGCACAAAACTACACCACAATAAAGGTACTGCTACGTTTCCTGCTTTTCTGCGTGTTTTAGGAGCTGCGCCGTGTCCATTTTGCGGGGGAATGGGACATTTAAAGAGAATCTTAAAATTAAGTTTCTTGTAAAAAAAAAAAAATGGCGCCGTCTGTCCCCACTGATTCTATTTTCAAATAAGCCACATAACATGAGCCGAGCTGCTTACAGGCCAAACTAGCCATGGAATCAATTGGGACGGGTCGAAACCCGGAAGAGTAAAAGCATCAGGTGGACCGCAAGGATTGCATTACTCAGCCTTCATCTCTGATAACTGAACAGGCGCCCCCCGCGCCTAGGGGTGGGGCGCCCTTAGTTGCGCCACGGGGCTAGCCTCCTCCGGGGGGCCCCTGGACAAGAAAAGGTGGTTGGCTGTCTGGGGGGATGTCACCGGGAGGCTGGAGAAATGAAAGTTAACAGAAACGAAACCTAGCAGGTTATTTAAGGCTGTGCCTCGGGGGTTCGTTCTCTTTGTCCCCTCGGACTACAGCCTGGGTGTGAAGAACTCCTTTTCATGTAAATGAAGAAGCAGGCGAGGCGGAAATGAATGCAATCCAGAAAAGGTTTATTCTTCAGGTAAATACAGCATAACACAGGAGCACGACTGTTCTCGTAGAAGTCCAACTGCTGAATCCATGCTTCAACAGTTGGAATGTCCACGGAGAACAGGCAACGCGAGCGATGCACCTTTGAAGGAAAACATTCCTTCAAAGTGCGCACGCTGCAGAATTCAATGACACAGTGCATGCAGATATAAACATTTAAAGAAACATAGCTCGTTACATCATCTCCTTTTTTTTATAAAAGAAGAATAGCTGTGGAAAATAAAAGCAAGGTTAAGATAAATAAAAATCCTTAAATTTTGCAGGAAAGGAACAATTGCGAGAAATTCTACTTGAAACTGAAACTGAATGTGTGGGAGAGATGGAAATGGTTTGGGAAGTGGAAACAGGAGAAGTATAATGAGAGAAGTTATCAGAGGATGTTTGAGGAACTTGAGTGCAATGAGAGGGATCATCTGAAGGTGAACCCAGGGGAAAATGTGAACATAAGAGATTGTCAGGAGAGTGTTTAGACGAGAGAATTTTGTTAGCTTGCTCAGGAGAAAGTTTTACTATAGCTCTCTTACTCCACCATCCCTTTTTATCCAAGAAAAGAGATCCCTTTGAAGTTTTGAGAATTTGAGTGGGTAAAGAAAATTTGGAAGCGCCTTTCTTGACTCTATTTGGATTCTTAATCATAACCCAATACCCAATTTGAAAAGTGTGTAAAACAGGGGTAACACCAGAATCAAAGTGTTTTTGTTGTAGTTTCTGTTGTGTAAGAACATTTGTCTTAATGACTTGTTTATCATAACAAGCTAAACATGAATTATTATTTTTAGCGAGTTTTTTGATCCATGAAGGGCAAATGTTCCCGTTGGGATTCCTTTTCTTAAGTAATCTGAAGGGTGATATGCCAGTAGTGGAATGTGGAGCGACAAGATACGACCATAATTTCTTCCTAAGGAAAGACTCAACATCAACATTGCATGAAATGGCAGACTGTATGCCCTCTTTGATGAATCTGTTCATCATTTCAATGAGACCATTTGAAGAGGGAGAGTAAAGTGCAACTCTAAGATGTTTGATGTCATGCGCCTTCAAAAAACCTTGCATCAAAAAGGAACAAAAATGTGAAGCATTGTCGGTGACAATTTCTTTGGGTGACCCTTCAGATAGAAAAACTCTGCTTAGGAAATTAATAACTGAAAGCGAGTTGGGAGATTCACAAAAATCCAAATCAACCCATTTAGAATGGTAATCAATGAGGGCAATGATGTAGTGTTTGTTATGTGGTAATAAATCAAAGGGGCCGGCAAAATCAACGGCAAGTTTAGACCAAGCCTCGTCAGGTAAAGGAACGCTGTGTAAGGGGAGTTGAGTGGTCTTCCAGTGTTTGTCAGACACTAAACAGGTAACACAACTATTAATCCATTGTGTGACATCTCTATCTAGAGCTGGCCACCAAAAATGCTCCTTAAGTTTTCTTGATGTGCCACCGATCCCTAAATAACCCTCATGTGCTGCATGAAAAAGTTTGATGCGAACAGAGGATGGGGGAACACATTGATTTCCATGAAAAACGACATCATTGACAATAGACAAATCATCTGAAACGTGAGCATATGATTTCAAAGGCGCGGGAAGAGAACGCTCCTTTGGCCAACCAGAGATTATCATATTTTTTACAGCAGTGAGTGTGGAGTCATCAGAATAAGCTTTGACCCAGTCTGATTGTGAAAGAGAGAAGGGAGATAAAATTAGGTTCTCAATGGAGGCAACGACACACTCTATGTCATCAAATTTTGGATCAAACGAATTATCTTTTAAGGGTAATCTCGAAAGACAATCTGCCCTTAAATTATGTCCTCCAGAAATATGTTGTATGGTGAAATTGTATTCATGTAGTCTTGAAAGAATTCTAACAAGCCTTGCGGATGCTTTCCCGTTGCTGTTGAGTAAATGTAATAGAGGTTTGTGGTCACTAAGAAGTATGAAATGAGAACCCCAAATAAAAGTCTTACATTTTTCAACTGCCCAGGAGCAGGCACGGGCTTCCCTTTCAATAGTGCTGTAATTTGTCTCAGCACTATTGAGAGATCTGGAGGCAAAACCAATGGTATGTTCTTTGGCACCAATCCACTGGCACAGAACTGCACCTAAACCATGTTGACTGGCATCAACGCAAATTGAACATTTTAAACCAGGAGTAAAAGAGGATAATGCGGGTGCTTCAGTTAAGACTTTTTTAACAAGATTGAATGCATATTCAATTTCTGTGATACACATTAACTTTACATTTTTCTTTAAAAGTGCACGCAAAGGTTGGACAATTTGAGAGTATCCTTGAATAAATCTCGAATAATATTCTGTTAAACCTAAAAAAGATTTAAGGGAGTCTTTATCATTAGGAATGGGAACATTGGAAATAGCTTGAGTGAGGGAAAACTTTGGTTTGATACCATTAGCAGAAATAGAGTGTCCTAGATAATCAACTTGTGTAGCAAAAAATTTACATTTGTCTTTTCCCAAAGTTACTCCAACATTTTTGAAACGAGATAACACCTCTTTCAAAGTGCGAATGTGTTCATCCCTATTCTTAGAAAAAATAAGGACGTCGTCCTGGTAGGCTTGAACACATTTAATATTTTTGAGTAGTGTATCCATAAATTTCTGAAAAACACTGGCTGCTGAGGCCAAACCAAATGGGAGCCTGAGATATTTGAATGCTCCAAACGGAGTGATGAAAGTGGTAAGATCAGAGGAAGGAGAAGATAAGGGAATTTGATGGTATGCACTGCGGAGATCAAGTAAAGTGAAGAATGTGGAACCAGAAATGCCAGTAAGTAAATCTTGTATTTTTGGGAGTGGGTGACAATCAATGATTATATTTTGATTAAGGGAGCGAAAGTCAGCACACAAGCGTATGCTGGAATCCTTTTTCTTCACGATAACAATTGGACTGATCCATTGGGATGAATTGGTTGGTTCAATTATGCCTTCAGACACCATTTTGTCTAACAATTTCTTCAAATCATCCCTTACATTTAAAGGAATAGCTCTTAATTTGTGCATGACGGGAATGGCACCTGGTTTGAGCTTGATGAAATGCTCATAATTCTTAATTTTGCCAACTGATTCATTAAAAACCTCCGGAAAATCTGAAGTGATGCTATTAACTAGTGAATCCTCATTTTCAGACACCAAGGAAATAGAGACATCATTGACTTGGACAGGACAATCTGAGACAGGAACAAGCTTAAGTCCCATTTTTGCAAGGTCTTGCCAACCAATGATGTTCTTTCCTTGGATAGCCACATAACCCTTGGTACTAATACATTTTCCTAAACATGAAACATCACTTATAAAATATCCCAACATGTCTATATCTTTGCCACCATAAGCTTTTGGAATGATGTCCAGAGGATGTAAATGTACAGGAGAAGAAGACCAATGAATGTTAAACAATACATCAGAGATGATGGTTACAGGTGCACCCGAGTCTGCCATCATGTTGAAAGTTATATTATCAATTTTAACTTCACATGTGGGATCTTTTGCACGATTGAAGTTAGATGGATCTTCACTGGAATCAATGGAAATTATGATTTTTTGTGGTAACTTAGGTAAGGACACGTCTACAGTGTTAATATCCAGGTTTTGTAAGGAGGAGTCAAGAGAGGAAACATTAATGTCGGGATGTTCCAGTGAAGATACGGCACTAACTTGAATAAAACGCTTACTTTTGCACACAGTATGAAAATGTCCCATTTTTTGACAATTTGCACATCTTTTACCAAGAGCAAGGCAAATGGGACTGTTCCCAAGATGTGCTCTTGAACCACATCTATAACATGTAGAAATTGCTTTCCTTTGAATAGGTTTCATAAATTTGTTTCTTGCAGTAATGGCATTAATCTGAGAGTCATTCTGCACAAATTTTACTGGAGAAATGTTTTCTTCTGAAATACATTTTGATGAAATGATTGATCTCTCGATGCTTTTAGCCATGTCTATAACTTCTGATAGTGACGGATCACGACAGCTTAAAATCCTCTCTTGGATTTTTTTATGGTAGCATTTATAAACAAATTGATCTCTAATAACTGTGAAGATAAGTCCCGAAATTGCAATCTGCAGCTAAATTCCTGAGGGCAGAGATAAACTCTTCAACTGTCTCATTAGATTCCTGTCTTCGTTTCATAAAATTAAATCGTTCCAACATTACATTTGGCTGTTCCAGGAATTTTATATTAAGTCTTTGTACTGCGTCAGTGAATACATTCCACCCATCTCCATTCCCAGGGGGAGGGATAGAAGTAGGAAGATTGTCAAATATCTGACGTCCAACACTGCCCAAATGACTGTATAAAATTGCTAATTTTCTTTTAGGGGAATAATCATCGGCATCAATGGCAACTAAGTAGCTTTCAAAGCTACGAAACCAAATTTTCCATGTCTCTTTTGGTTTACTTGGGACCGGAAGAAAGTGATTAAGGTAGACAATTTGTTGATTAGATGCCATGGCAAAGGGAAGCAATAAATGAGAGAAGGGAGCAATATACGGGCGTGTATATCGCCGAAGGGAAGGAAACAAATAAAAGTACCTTATGAAGTAAGTACCAAATGAAAGTACTGTGAAGTTAATCCTTTCTTCTGCTGCAATCCGTTTTGCAAAATAAACAATACACAGTAGGCGTATGTATCGCCGTGAAAAATGCTGCTTGAAACGTTGCGTCTATTCGAAGACGATCGTGAGGGGTTACCATGGAAACGAAGCTTAAGTGGATCCCAAAATGGCTGCCGGGTACGTGAGCACGTTCACGTGATGACGTCACTTCTTGATGCTGGGATGCCGTGGTTAAGGAAGATGTCAGACGTTGGAGGAGAGTGCCGGCAAAACCCAGGAAACGCCTCCAAAATGCGTCAGGAGCTCACCGTAGGTGGCAATCAGACGGGAACAAAACGGAAATGTAGCAGCGAGGGGCGCCGTTTAAGCGGAGAAGCAGGAGAGGTGAGTCAGGGTAAATCCATGCAAAAATATGGTGAAATGCTGTTAAAATACAACTTGTCGCCAAAAGGTGAAGAACTCCTTTTCATGTAAATGAAGAAGCAGGCGAGGCGGAAATGAATGCAATCCAGAAAAGGTTTATTCTTCAGGTAAATACAGCATAACACAGGAGCACGACTGTTCTCGTAGAAGTCCAACTGCTGAATCCATGCTTCAACAGTTGGAATGTCCACGGAGAACAGGCAACGCGAGCGATGCACCTTTGAAGGAAAACATTCCTTCAAAGTGCGCACGCTGCAGAATTCAATGACACAGTGCATGCAGATATAAACATTTAAAGAAACATAGCTCGTTACACTGGGTTACCGGAACGTCGTCGACGCGGAGGAAGGTGGCAGGCTGAGCCGGAGGAGGCCGTGGCGTAGCGTGTATCGAGTTGTTGACTTCAGTTAAGTAATATGGCCCCGGATTTCCCTGTCAGGGGTTCGATTCCTTATGGGCCGTTTTGTTTTTGTCATTTTCAATTTTAATATTTGGCAATTCCTTATAGCTTGGTAGCGTTGTTGTGTTATGGTTAATGTTCATTTTGATCTTTGCAGTGGGAAGCGGAATAGTTTGAGGGGGTCGCTTTGTGTGGGCGAGCCTATATGTGGTGTGGCGTGGCTCCGGTGGTGGTGCATACTTTGAATGTATGTTAACGCGTTATCGCTTCATTTCCAGTCGTTCACCCGGGTTGTGCATCAGAGCGTGTAAAGACGTGCCTGTGTGACAAGGTGAAGTCAGGAGGAACGTGGGTAAGATGTGCCCATTATTTATTGCACGGCGCTGTACTGAGCAGCGTATTCATGGTTTGAGCAAGCATATTTACACGTTGCCTGCTTTGAATGTATGTTAAAGCGTTACCGCTTCATTTCCCGTCGTTTTCACCCGGGTTGAGCATCAGGGCGCGTAAAGACGTGCCTTTGTGACAAGATGAAGTCAGGAGGAACGTGGGTAAGATCATGTGCCCATTATTTATTGCACGGCGCGGTACTGAGCAGCGTATTCATGCTTTGAGCAAGCATATTCACACGTTGCCTACTTGAAATGTATATTAAAGCGTTAGCCCTTCATTTCCCACCTTCCGTAGCAGGAGGCAGTAGACTGTTTGAGGTGGCCGCGCTGTTGTGGGCGAGCCCGTATGTGGTTGGGCGTTGCTCTGGGGTTGGTGCATCGTTTTCACCATAAATAATAATTTTGGTGGTAGAAGCCCCTGTCATTGGTGGTTGTCTTTAGCGCGTATGCTAATTAGCTCCTCTGCGGCACGGTAATTAAAGCTGCTGTTTACGTGCATGCCCTTGAATTGCGTTATTCCAGACGGAGTATCGGCGAGGCGGAGGCAGTGCACACAGCTATCCAATGCACAGAGGTGGGTGGCCTAATTGGAGGTAGTGAAGCCCGCAGTGCTGGTCTGTGGCCGTGTCCGGGGTACAGGTCCAAAAGAGGTGGGGGGACTACCTGGAATTACGTTATTCCAGTTCGGAGTATCGGCGAGGCGGAGGCAGTGCACACAGCTATTCAATGCACACAGCCAAGAGGCCGAATTGGAGGTAGTGCAGCCCGCAGTGCTGGTCTGTGGCCGTGTCCAAAAGAGGTGGGGGGACTACGGATTTAGGCTGTATTCAAGTGACATCGTGGCGCGGGAAGTCACAGCGCATAACATCGTAGGAAGTGACCTCACAAGAAATGTCATCAGATATTACGACCTCACGCGGGTGTAGCAGATCCAGCAGGAAATATTAAAGCGCATTACGCGATTTAACAAATTAACAACTAAGGCCCATAAAAGACAGAGGGCACGCACAGAAGTGGTAATAAAGTTGTTGTGGCGCAGGTAAGATAGCGGGGCAACTATAAAGGCGGGCAGCGGCAGGGAGCTGGATTGATCTTGCGCCTCACAGCGGGTCACTGCTAGTGAAATACCTGTATTTTAAGAAAAGAAGGCCAAGAATTGCAAACGTTTACAATAGAAGCGACGGTTGGGGAGCTGTGCACTAGTTTAAGCATGCAGCAACTTCTAGCTAATGCTGCTGCACTTCGGTGTTCTTTTAATGGATACTTTTTCAATAGACATAGTTGGCTAGACTGAACCTCCCACTGTTGGGCAATGGCAATGCATATTCTGGTAATTATAGTTCACATTTTGTTATGTTCTATTTCCTAAAGGCTGGCTTAGCCTGAGTTTAGGCAGGGCATTATATGGAATGATGCAGGAAAAACCAAATGCATCAAGACGGATGCATACCAGTTCGGTAGGCGTACTTCCCTGGAACTCTGTCAAAAAATATTTGCAATCCAGTACTTTTTCAGATTACACGAACACATTAATATAGGGCATGCCACTATCTTTTACTTCTGGCCCTGCACAGTGAGCGTGTGGTGAATTTGGCGATTATGTCACTGAGTGTATTTCGTACTGGGGAAGGGGGTTGAGTGTGTCGGGGAGAAGGGGAGTGGCCTGAGCAATGTCTCTGGGAGCTCCAATAAACAGACACCCCCAGGATATCGCGGCACAGGTTTGAAAATTTGGGCGGCACAGCATTGAAATTTAGTAGCCTTAAGTCAAGGGGACCTGTTTAGCAAAATATTCCACTGTTAAATACGCATTTTTTACAGTTTCCGGAGCTCTACGGAAGAACCTGCGGCAATCCTAATGAGGCATAGCACCTCTTCCTCAAGCATCCTAGTGTACAGTATTGTAATGGGTGGAGAAATTCGTGGCATATTGGTAGGAGATGTTCCCAGGGCTTCAAACAATGCCAGCACAATCCATTTACCCTTAGACATGGTTAAAAAGTTGTGTTCAGGATATGTTGTTTATTAAAATGGTGGCTGGGACATATGGCAGATACCTGGGGTCAACTTTAGTAAAATTAGACGCACTACTGCGTCGTGTCAAAAAAGAAAGAATAGAGCGGTGCAATAAGGAAGGGCAGTCTAGGGGAGGGGAGAAGAATGACTGCACAGGCGCACAGTAGGGGAAGGGTGCGCGGGCAAAATAATAATAGCGGTATGAGATTTGTGGCACGGGATGTGCAAGGGACTATTGTGTTACCTTTGTGCAGGAATGTCGGTGTGTTTCCCGCTTAACAGTACTGTTCACATTTTCTCTTGCCGGTTTGTGGTCCTCGCGGAGATGGCGGAAGCAAGGTCCCAAGAAACTGACCAACATTTTCGGAGTGGGCGTGGCCAGCCGGCGGAAGTAGACACACAACGTTCCTGAAGTCCATCAAAAGCAGTACACCTGGTATAAGGTGCACCTAGTGTAGCGGTTGGTATCAAGTCGGCATGTTGCGCGGTTTCTCCAGAGGGCGCAATACCGCCCTTGGGCGGTGGTAGGCACTATCTAAATAGGCTACAGCATTATGCGGTAAATAATTTGTATATCCAAACAGGATGGTTTCTCCTATTTGTCCATGAGGAATTACCGGGTTCGATGTGAATAACTCCAGTATGGGGGGGGACCCTCATAGTCTACCATTACAAGCCCTGTGATCAGGTGTCCCTATGGCAGTGCTTCCTTTGTGAAACAGTGAGGACAGGTGCCCAAATTTCCTTCTGCTCCGACACCCACTATTCAGGCATAAGTGCCGGTCCAGGCAAATAATTTAGTTCCCAATACGGGTACCTATGAAAGGTTGTTGCAAAGCAGGGGCTACGGGCACGCTGGGTGCAGCGGATGTCACATTAATATGTGCTGGACGTTCTGAGAATGGGAAAAGGGAAAGTTCACTCGGGTATTCCGCTTCTAGCTTGGGGGGTTGAACATACCAGCGGTATAGGCTGGGGGGAGTTCCTGTCCAAGCGGTACAATTAACTCGATCAAAATGATTTTGGCAGGTGCAACATTAGGCACAATTGGCTCAACTCGTTCTAGTCAGGAAGTTGGCGTTGTTCTTTTACAGTAAGGTACGTCTGTAGACACAACAAGCAAGTGTTCTGGAGCACAGTCAGCGTCTTGAGGGGGAGGGCGAGTGCGCCGGGGAGCTTCTCACCCTGTGGCGGAGCGCTGACAGTTAACAACAAAAAGGGATTCACAACAATGGAGGTGCAGCCATTCGATGGACCCCAGTAGGGGGTAGATTCCACGTGTGCAGTGGGTCGGCGGGGAGGAGGGACTGACCTGCCGGTAGTCCTGGACTCTACTGCCCTAACCTACAACGTAGGGACTGAGTAAAATCTTGGGGAGACTGCCTGTGTTCAGATGCCCCGGTGGGCCGGTGCGGTATGCGGTGCCCTGGATGTCAAGTAATGCAACTGTTGGCTGGAGCGCGTTGGGCCTGCCGGCACAATGTGCGCAGCAGAGTGGGACATTGGTGGCCGAGACGGCCAAGTGCAAATGTATGGCCAAGTTCGAGTGTACGGCCGAGTTAAAAGTTAAAGTGTAAAGTTTAAATATTCGGCCAAGTTGTTCTAGTGTACGGCCGAGTTAAAGTGTAATGTATTACCTAATTTCCTTACTGCCGTTGACATGTTGATGCGGCTAAAGTGTGAAGCTGTGAATAATTCTTATATTTCCCAGAAGGATACTTTTCTTCGGGAATGGTCTGTGGTAAATTACTTGAATTGTTGTGAATAAAAGGCTACGCCGTGGACAACATACACTGATTCTGAGAGTTTTTGGGGCGTAGTGGGCGGTAAGGTGATGGAATTTGGGGAGGAGGGAATGTCACGTTGTGCGCATACTATGATGCACGAACAGTTCCACCCCAGCATTATCCTTCTACACATTGGAGGCATGGCTTCACTTGTGTTAGAAGGGGAGGTCAACGCCGAGAATCTAAGACCATTTCATAGTTGAAAGCGTTTTCTGCAGTTTTATTTTGTATTCTGTAACTACTTACTTATTCAGAGGTTCAGCCCACCGCCTCTCCCTCAGCATACCTGCCGGCGAGCTGGTCTCCATTGTTTCTTTCCTCTCTGCTCTTCTTGCTGGGGGCAGCACCTATGGGTGATTTGAGGATGGAGTTGTAATCTTCGGAACCAAGCAGCCTCAGGATATCCAGACTGCTGCAGCTTTCTGCAGGCCAAGCCCTAATGAGACCTGACTTTGCGGGCAGTTTTGCAAAAGTGCGGCCTTTTTACAAAAGTGCAGATTTTGCGATTATTTTGAAAATCGTGAAATCCAGGCAGGTCTGGTCAATGCAAATATCTGGGCAGATTTACAAGCCCCTTTCGCTGGCAGTAAGTCACTTTTTGTGACGCACCGGCAGCGCAATACACTGCCCCATATTTGCAAAGACAAGAAAAGCCACCCTGCGTGGCTTTTCCTGTCCTTGTAAATATGGCCCCTTAACACGCAGCACTTTGCGTGAAATGGGCGTTCCATGGGTGTTGCTGTGGGTGTTCCCACGCAACACCCATGGAACGAGACACATTTCCAGATTTACGAGGAATCGTAAATCTGGAAATTCGTGTGAATGCTACGCCTCCCCAGGGGAGGCGTAGTGAGGCGCAATGAGGAGAAATGTATTCATTTCTCCTCGTTTTTGTTTCCTGTTTCTATGCGTGCTGCATTCTGCAGCACACATAGAAAGAGGAAATCACCTCTAATGATTGTTTATATACAGGAAGGGTTCCCTTCCTGCACATAAACAATCATTGAAACAATGCCGTTTTTCAACTTCTATGTGTGCTAATGCAGCACACATAGAAGTTGAAAAACGGCATTTCAGATTGTTTTTGTTCAGGAAGGGACCCTTCCTGAACAAAAACAATCTCCACATGACGCAGGCATCCTTGCACCATGGTGCAAGGGTGCCTGCGTCAACGCATAGCAGCAGTTTGTGCGCCAGCGCAGGGGGAAGCACAGAGGTGCGACATATTGTTGTAAATATGTCGCATCGCTGTGCTTTCCAAACTAACGCAGCACGGCACAGCAAAATGACTTGCTGGACCGTGCTGCGTTAGTTTATTGTAAATCTGCCCCAAAATTTGGGGGGAGTGGGCACCCCTGGAGAGTCACTGTGCCCAGTGGGATCCCTGATGGCATTTCTCTATTAACTTTACTCTTTGTGCTAGGAGCTATAGAGTTAGCTAAGATGAATGTGGACATGTGGGTACCTAAGGCTGTTTTTGTTAGGACTAGACAGAGATGGTGCACGTCTACCGTATCAAACGCCTTCTCCGCGTCAAGCGAGAGAAGGACTGTTTTCGTTTTGGTGTGTTCTGCTACTTAGTGTTAACTGCAAGACATGTATTATCACAGGTCTGTCTCTAGTGTATAAACCCTGATTGGCAACTGGATATTAGTAGTGGCCAAGTAGTGTGGAGTCTTAACACTAGCATAGAGGTACGTATTTTACATCAAAATTGAGCATGGTGATATGTCTGTAGGAAGTACAGGCCGATGGGTCTTTGTTTGGCTTAATATTAATGTGATCACTGACTCCAAAATAGTGGGGGAAAGGGCACTAAAGATAAGAAATAATTAAACACCTTTGGTGGGGGTTCTGATACTAAGTCACAATATATGGCGCTCGAACCTCATCTGGTATAACAAGGGACTCTCGAGTTCTGACAAAAGTGCTGGATCAAGAAATGGAAAAGAAAACCTCTGCAGATATGTTTCTTGTTGTGTGTGGGGCAGAGACTGCGCCCCATAGAGAGTGGTATAATAGGCTGTAAAAACGTTTCAGATCTCAGGAGTAGTTGTAACCCGAAGCCTCCTTATCGTCCCTGATACTATGGATACGATTTTGGGTTTGTCGTTGACTTAGTTTATATGCCAACAGTCTGTTTACCTTCTCCCCGTTGTTGCAATATTTTTGATTAAGGTAGTGTAATTGTGTGGCAGCGTCTGTTATATGTAGTTCTTCTAACTTGCCTTGAACTTTTTTGAGCTCCCTGTAGATTTTACTCATGCCTGTAGTTTTGTGGTGAGCCTCTAATTGCCCCAAACAGACGTCAAGGCCTAACTTCTATTTTTTCGCTACTCTCGTGAAAGTTTCAGTA
The DNA here is from genome assembly GCA_963921515.1 of Calotriton arnoldi. NCBI lineage: Eukaryota > Metazoa > Chordata > Amphibia > Caudata > Salamandridae > Calotriton > Calotriton arnoldi. The sequence goes on along the minus strand of CAWUFW010003874.1, from coordinate 1,342,930 downwards.
AGTGATATGAGCGCTCCTCATAACACTGCTTTCACAGCATCCCAGACAACGTTCCATGTGACCTCCTGTTGGAAATTACCATCTTTTGCATTGTATTCCCCCAGATTTCTACCTTCTGCAGCTGAACCTGTTTTTGTTGGCATTTGGGCTTTATGCAGTTTGCCCTTGCTAACCAGCGGTAATGTGCATGCTCGCTCTCTCTTTCTCTTTTAAAACATGGTAAAATTGGCATGCATCCAATTGCCACATTTAATTTATAAGTACATAGTATATAGGACTATATGTACTAGGGTCTGTAAATTAAATGCTACAAGTGGGCTGCAGCATCATTGTGCCACCAACTAAATTGGCACTGTAAAACATGTCTCAGGCATGCCATTGCAGCCTGTGTGTGCTGTTTTAAAACTGCCATTTCAACCTGGTGAAAGAAACTTTTTGCAGGCCTAAACTTTCCTTTTCTAAGTTAGGCCCTAAATGCTCATAGGGCAGGGTACATGGTATTAAAAAAAGTAGGACATGTGTATTTAAAGTTTTACATGCCATGGAGGTGAAAACCTCCAAAGTCATTTTTCACAGTGGCAAAGCTGGCTCTTCTATAGAAAGGCACTGGGTTGCATTATTGTAATTTTAATTGCATTTATGTAGTGCTTACTACTGCTGATGAGGCATCGAAGTGCTTTAGGCTGGGCAGCTCTCTGCTCTGCAACCCAAAGTTATTGGTTATTCCAGTGTTATTGGTTACTATTTGCTATTGGGATTATACCACCTCATAATACATAACTTCAGTTTGGGACTAGCTAGAGAACAGATTCAAAGACTTGTTGTAGTGGGAATTTACAAAGCAACCTAATGGTCAAGTCGGATTTTAAATTACTATTATGAGAATGCCACTTTTAGAAAGTTGGAACTTTCCTGCCTAGGTCAAATGTGCCCTTCTGCCAGTGTCCAGGGCCACTTGATTGATAATAGCTCTCATGTGGGGTTATGTGTGTTCCTCCCAGACAGTGTACAAAGGACCTTGGTGTGCAGAGGTGAGGGTCTTCCTGACAGGATGGTTGGGTCCAGCTATGCCCTTGCCCTGATTGCAATTCAAAGGATAGCCTGGGGGCAGTTCCCAGACTTTTCTGACTTCTGAGGAAGCCTACCCTGTCACTGGCAAATGCAGCTAACACCTGGGCCTGCCTGTCCTTTGTTTCACTAGTCAGGGTGGAGCCAACCCCAGGGGAAAGGGAAGAAGTGACCAGAACTAATTTTAGAGGTAGACATAAGGATGTCACCCACCCACAGGATGGCACTGGGCATAAATGTGGTAGCTCAAACCTGAAATCAGAACACTCCTGGACCTGAAAAGGTTCAGAAGAAGGACTGCTGTGCTGTGTGAAGAAGGAAGATTGTATCTGCTTGCCTTGAACCCAGTACCGCGGAAGTGATTCTAAGGGTCAGGTGGCTGACCTATTGTGTGAGGTACAGGGACCCAGCAAGCTTCCAGAGGCCTTTCCCTGCTTTCCAGCTGACCAGACTGAACTGTGAACTGACCTGGATCCCTCTGCTGGCTTCAGCAGTTGGAATGAGTTCACTTCTGACCTCCAAGTGCTGTCCTCAAGGACCTAGACCCTTTCCTGGAGTCAGAGTGTACTTCTCCTTGCTTAACTGAAGGCTTCACTGAATCTGATGCAGAGTGACACAGGGCCTCACATCACAATACCACACAGCTCCTGATTGGCGGCTTCACCAGATACGATGCAGACCCTTGTCTCACAGCACCATGCAGCTCCTGGTTAGCAGCTTCACTGGATCTGACACAGAGCCTGCTCCTGATTGCCTGCTTCAACTGACCCATTGCAGAGTGAAATAGAGCCTCGCACCATGCAGCCCCAGCACCAAGGACAGATGGTTCAACTCCCAGCAGGCCGAAAATAGTCCCGTACCCGCCCCGCACTTCACTGCAGTCAGCCTGAACTTTTGAACATCCAATACTAAGATCCATACACCTCATAGTCATGACAACCATTGTGCCCTTACTGCCTCTTCCTCCACTACCCATCATATTCTTAGCATTTTTCCTCTCTCTTCCAACACCCTTATATGTTCCACCCAATAACTTTTTCCTGCTATGTCACAAATGAACTTCCACTTCCTTATCCTCAGAATTTGTTGTCTGACTTTTCCCCATCTCCTGTTACTGCCGCCGATACATCCCCTCTGGGTTCCAACTTCCCCACTACTCCCTCCTCAACCAAATTTTTTCATTTGTCTGCCCTGGGCCTTGACGCCACCTTCTTCAAAATGGACACCCTCATCAAAGAAGTGAGATCACTCTCCACCGACGTTTATTCAGAATGTACCTCTGTGAATCTTTTGGAAAACAAAATGAATCATAATCTCTTATCCTGTCACACTTATCTCGAAATCTATGGTAAATCCAGACCATGTAGAAACAGAGGACCATGCATGTCTTCACCATCCCTCATCATTAGGGTCATTAAAAAATAAGTATAATCATACAAGGGAAATAATATCCAACATAGAAATCTGATCCAAGTTAAATTGCCAGTGGCTCTCTCAAAGAATCCTCCCCCAAATGTCTTCTGCACAACTGCAGATCAAGAGTAAAAATAAATAATGGACAAAAGACCTCATTTAGGGTCTGGCATGGAAGTAGACCCACCACAAATTGGTGAAACTATCCCATGAATAAAGCCAGAAAGGTGATTAACCTGCTCCATTTAGAGGTGGGGACACTGCTGAGAGTGCAGAAGCGGAGCCTTTACTGGCTTGCAATCATAGGGCGCGGCCCATCTACCACATGGCCTCTACCTTTAGTGCATAAGGAAGCCTGGCAGTGCAGAATGTTCCTGCCCACATCTGTCATGTATATAAACAAATAAGGGTTCCAGGTGGGAGGTTATGGATACAAGATTAATCAATAAAGAGCATTTAAGAATAACCAAACTAGGTTACCCATACAATAGAAAAGAAAGCATAGTCAATTATTATTGCAAAAAGAAAAACGCAATATAAATAAAGAGTATATCAGTGCTCAAATCATTACACAACAAAAAAACATTGGGTAATAGTATGTTAAAAAACAAACAAAAGCTGACAACGGAATAATAGATTTTGTAGATAATGCATAAATCCAGATCTGATTTGAAATTTCTGTGGATTTTAATCCCTTCCAAATGTCAGATTTGTTGACAGCATTTTAACCCCACAAAGTCAAAGGCTATTCATGAGGACAAAGATAATTTAAAGATCAAAACTAATATCTGAAAAACCAAACAGACAAAAAGAGGGCACCTTAGTAAGAAAAAGAAGAAGTATAAATGACCCAAACCACAAATAAGTCTTGTAATACTTGCATTATTACAGTACACACATTTTTTATACTAGACAAAGCCCACAACCAATAAATCAAAAAAGAGGACAAGCTCACCTATAAAAAAGGAAAAAAGCATTCAAAGCCATAAATCAGCAAGTTACAGACATTAATAACCAAACACCCAGTGAAAAGTCACATAGCATAAAGAAATCACCTAAGTAAATAAGAATCTAGCACTTACTCAAACCCAAGTATCACCATCAAAAAATCGGGTCACCAAACAATAATATGGATTAATCGCTTAATTGCTAATCACTCTGTAAGAAATAATTTAGAGTGATCTGCCACCAAGGTAAGCTAAGAAATAAGGCTGTCTTTTGCAGGTTGTGAATATGCACGTTCTGTTGGTGACAAACTCTGGATCGCATGAGCCACAATGTGTTTTTGTGCATTTGGATGTATAGTGTGCTGGGCAAGGATGGCACCTAACCCCACTGGGCTGGTATCAACAACAACCTCTGTCTGCAGTTTCGGATCAAAGTATGCCATTTCAGAGGTGTTCTCAATTGCTCGCTTCATTTTCTTGAAGTATTGTTCACATTCACGCAACCATCAAAATGGAACATTTTGTTTTGTTAATTCTCTCAATGGGGCACTTAGAGTGGCAAAATCACTAATATATCTCGACAGTAACTGACCATACCATGGAAGGATTGCAGCTTAGTTACATATTGTGAGGAAGAAGTGGATGACAAGAGGATGTGGCGCAGCGGTCAGAGCTGCCAACTCGGGAGCTGGGGAGCCCTGTTTGACTCTCGGCGCCCGTTCAACATCTTGTGATTCTGGGCAAATCACTTAATCTCACCATGCCCGTGGACAACACCTGGATACCCTCATGGGTGATAAGCTACGCTATATTAATCTGCAAATTTAATTTCAAATTTAAAGGTTTGTACTTGATTTGGATCTGAAGTCATTCCCCCATCAGGAAAAATTTGACCGAAGAAGTTGAGTTTTTCATTATGAAAACTCACACTTTTCTGCATTTAAAGTGAGACCTGCATCAGCAAGTATACAGCGCACTTGTGTAAGGGCTTTATCATGTTCCTTTCTTGTGTCCCTAAAAACCATTATGTCACCACTGTAATTGAAAGCATTTGTGGCTGGCTGTATTATGCAACTAACGACATCCTGAAAGAGTTCGGCAGATTATGACACCTCAAAACCTAGTCTTTTATATCTAAACAAACCAACATGAGTCGAAAAGATAGTAATGTACCTGCATTTTTGCCCCCGTTTGGAGATGCCCTGTGTTCAAATCAATGTGGGAAAAGACTTTGGCTCATTTAGCTGCATGATCATATCAGTAATGTGCGGACCTGGATGTCGGTCTCCTTCAGTCGCCTTGTTATCTTGGCGTATATCAACGCAGATGTACACAGCTCCTTCACTATCCTTCTTAGGCACTACCACTATTAGTGACACCCATGGTATTGGACCAGTGGATTGCTCAATGATGTCATGCTTTTATTAGGGCCTCAAGTTCTTTCTCAACAGCCTCTTGTAAGTGAAGCCAATCCGACGATGTCGTTGAGCAACAGGACAGATGTCCTCATTAATGTGAAGTTGCACTTTCATGGTCTTACATTTACCTAGTCCATGAAACAAAGATGGAAACTGACTCACTATCTCATGATAGCCATTGATGATGTAGTTTACAGAAATTAGCCCCATGTCAGCAAACATACTGAAACTGAGTAAAAATGCATTCAATGAAGTGCTGTGCAGGACATGAATTGGCTATAAATGAACCTTGACTTTGCAGTGGCATCGAAGCAATCCACGTATGCACTTTGGTTTTCAACGGGGTTAGACAGGGCAGTGGAGATAGTTCATAGTACTTTTCTGCTGGCATAATGTGTATCGAAGCGCCACTGTCTAAGATAAAAAGGTATGGAGCACACATTCACCTTGAGTGTGATTTGGGGACAGTGTCCAAATGAATTTCTCACTTTCACTTGTTGATCTCGGTTCGACCGACACTCTTCCTTGCAAGAAGCTAATCCGACATGCACACGTTTACTAGTTGTCGACATTGACATCACACACGCATCTTCCCCACTGTCGCTTGACAATGATGGTGACAAACCTTTAGACGAGTAATTTGATGACTGGCAATGTCGTTCAGTTTCTACTTGCCTCAACTGATGTTGCTGCTTGGCCTTGTGGATGTGGTTAGAACATCTCTGGAACTTTCTGGCACCCATTTCTTTTATCGACGGGGTGCACTTGATATTTCCGTCTCTGCAAACCATTACAAAATGGTTCCCTTTCCTGCAGCCTTTGTATATCTGTACAATGATGGGTCATTTACCTTCATGTGGAAAGGAAAATCCACATCAAAAACACAACTTTTTCTTTAGAGACATTACTTTGTGGACTTCTACCTTGTGTTTCGTCTTACTTTTCACACTCTGTGCTGATTCATTTTGGGATGTTCCGGCCTCCATGTTGGCAGCATGTCTGTCAGCTCTTACTTCCGCTCTAGCAGCCATGAGCACTCGCTCCAAGCTGAGTGCCTAATTCAGCATTTGTTGCCTGAAGGAATCAGCAACAACCATTTATTACTCTAAGACGCATGTCCTCTTCATTGTTAAACTTGCAATGCTTGAAGAGCGAATCAAATCTTTCTACAAACTCATCCATCGTTTCACCAGCTTTCTTCCTTTCTTGGTTGAAAATGTACCTTTCATTGTCAACATTCAGTATAGGATGTAACTTGGTGTTTAAAACCTCTTTGACTTGGCGCTATGTCACTTCTTCACCGTGTGATATTTTCTTTATCATTTCTTTTACTCCTTCACCCGCCAAATTCTTTAGATATTTAATGATCTTTTTCTCCTTTCTGTCTTCCAGTGCATCAATGAAATCATCAAAGGTTTCGATCCAGTCAGTCCATCTGTCGGAAATATTCTGTTTTGTTGGCAGTATCGAAGGAAAGCGGTGGTTTTATGAATGCAGCAGCATAATAACCCATGGAACTTTCTACTGTCGAGAGTGAAACCAGGTCCAGCAGCATCTGCTGCCCACTTGGACCCACGCCTTCATCAAGCACTAGCTGTGTGCTAACATTTGGATTGTCACACTCGCTCTCTGTTTGTGAGGCGCTGTCTTCTTCTGTGGAGGTGAGTAGCGGTTTTGTTTCTTGTACTGGCTCCTCACCACTCTCACCTCTTTGCATTGTACCTTGTTTCTACTGCCTTTAGCATTTCTTTGTGTCAGAGGTGTTTCCACTTTTAGCACTTCCTTGCACTGGACAATCACTGCCTTTGGCGCTTCTCTGCACCTGGTTGTTGCTGCCTTTAGCGTTGTCGTACTGTATGAATGATGACTCTGTGTAATGCTGGGGCGCAGTATCTCTGGTCTCGACTTTACCAGCAAATTCCTAGCCGACAACAAACTTTTTGCAGGTCCTTCACTTACTTCACAGTCCTTGCACTGGCTGGAGTGACGCTTTGACTTCACATACACCAACCGTCTATTTTTCACTTCGACTGAGGCACTCGTGGCATGCACAAGCAGTTTGCTGGGCCATTGCTGACTCTCCAGGAGAGCAGTCTCGATTCTTCAGTTTGTGGGGTTTACGTGATCCCCTATCTCGTCACCAGTTGTAGCGTCCTCCCCAGCCCAGGAGCATGTAAATAATCATGCCACAGACGGAGCTCGGTATTACACATCTTTATTCTTCAGAGTGTATCCGTTAACTGCAGGTACTACGTCATGAACTTCCTTAACCACACCCAATCACTTACGTCACTATTCTATGGAGTCTGTCAGGAACCAGAGGGGTCCCGCTATCCCTAACACACACACAACACTACAACCACCGGCATTGATTTCTGAGTTAATACCTTCTGCTATTTTGGTAGGAGCAGGTTTGTCAGAAATTAACCACCAGACAACACATTTCTAAATAGAGCAAGACATCATCTATGAAGTGGGTGGGTGGCAGTCCATCGATCTAAGGCTGTGGTCTTGATGTGCCACTCACCGGTACCTAAATAACCATAAACAATCAAAATATCAGCCCATTGGTACTCTGAAGTCCTAAAAGAAGGAAGGAAATCTGTCAGAGCCCCAAATTGACCTCAGTGTCCATATCCTACTCAAGAGAACCTAGTGTAACTTTGACTTGGAAGAAATAAAAACAAAAACTGTCCCTACATCAAATGGCTCCCCAACATTTTCAAAGAAGGATTTGAGGAGTTCTTTTCCTTCTTTGTGTTGCTCGCCACAGGTGACCCTATGATGCTCCACCAGCTGGAAGCCCTGCGTAAGGAGTATCATGCATTGACACATGACAGGCACACTAACTGGCTAATCTTTGAAGGCTCTACGAGATAAGGCAAGCTACCTCCTGGCCTGCCTGATTAGGAGGGACGAAGGAACCCAATGGGTGGAATAACTTCACGGATCGGAAGGAACAAAGGTAGGCACGGCTAATACAACCCACCTTTTCCTGGGAGGGTGATGGCCTTTGCTGCTTGGTGGCAACAGGGTATAATAACATGCACCCGACCTCCACACCTAGGCTAGCCCTCTCAATTACCCATCCATTCCATGCACACCACAATTCCAGGAAGCTCCCCCAGAAAGAGGGAGCAGAATTAATCCCATGATGGGAACAGAGTTGCAGTGACAGTGCTGCCTTATCCTCACTCTGCACCACCATCAAGTTGAAGGTGGAGGTCTTAAAAAAAAACGCATGTTAGAAATTGGGGTCTCTAGTTGGCAAGGGTTTGCACCTTTGTCCAAGTAGGGACCCTTCTTTCTAGTCAGGATAAGGGAGTCACATTCCTTAAATAACCCCTGCTCACCCTCTTGGAAGCTTGGCACGAGCAGTCAGGCTTATCTTAAAGGCAGTGTGTAAAGCATTTGCACATAACCAATAGTAATACAGTGAAAACACTACAAAAGGACACCACAACAGTTTTAGAAAAACATCCAATATTTTATATACTTAAAACAAGACCAAAAGAGAAAAATCCACAATACAATACTTAAAAAGGTATACTTTGCAAGAATACTTAAAAAAAAAAACACAGTTCCTATGAGTCGGTAGCTCCGTCCGGGGCTACCGCGATGCTGAAAACAACAGAGTCTAACAGTTCCAGCCGGCCACGTCGGTACGGGCCAGCAAAAGCGTGAACAGACTTGGTATCAGTACCTTTCTTGTTGCAGCTGACACGTTGGTGCGAGCCGGTAGTGGCAACCGTCTCGGTTGCGTTGCAAAATGGAAGCGGTGCAGGGTGTGGTGTCCTCTCGATGCGGTGCAGGCAGCGACTCAGTGACGATTGTCCAGACGGCGTCGGTAAGACCAAGGCTTATGGTACAGGGCGAGACTGTGCTCAATGCAGTGCTGGCAGGTTGTGGTGCAGGCGACAGAGCCATTTAGTGGGAGCTGGGGTCGGTCGGACCAGACGGCGGTGTGGGACAAGGCAGTGTGTCGTGAAACTTACGAGCGGTGCCCCCAGCCATGATGTGGTCATGGGTGTCGAAGTCAGCAGCAGCGACGGCATCGGTGAGACCAGGATGGCGACGTGAAGCGAGGCGGTGCGGAGTGCGGTGCCCACAGGTCACGGTGCAAGCAGCGGCAAGGTGGTGGCGGCGGCAGTCACAGTCATTGGTGAGACCAGGGTTGCAGTGCGAGATGCAGACGGTGCGGTCTGCGGTGCCGTCACGACACAGAGCCAGCGACGGAGTCGGTTGCGTTTCCCTTCTCTGTGGCATCTGAATCAACGGTTCCAGAAGCGGTACCCAGAGGTTGGTGAAGTCTTTGCAGTCCCTGTGACTTCAGAACAGGAGGCAAGCTCTATTTCAGGTCCTTGGAGATACTCAATAAAGAAGTTGCAGAAAGTTCAGTCCAGTCCTTTCACTGCCCAAGACAGAAGCAGCCACTGTAGGCCAACACAGCAAAGCACTCAGCAAAGTGGTAGTTCCTCCTCACAGCTTCTCCAGCTCTTCTTCTTGGCAGTCTTCTTGGTCCAAAAGAGTTCTGAAGTTTAGGGGTTTGGGACCCACTTTTTATAGCCCAAAATCCTTTGTTCTCTGGGGCAGAGGGTGTCTGTGCCCAGCCAGAACCAGTTCCGTCCTCTCTTGTGCAGCTTGCTGGCAGGAGGTGGAGACAGCATTGTCAGAGGCAGACCAGGCCCATTCAGGTGAAAGGAAATCTCCTCCCCCTACTCTAAATGCAGCCCAGGTCTATTCAGCCCATCCCTGACCCATCTAGACTCTCTGGAGCCACTGCTCCTCCCCAGCCCCTGTCATCCTAAAGCCAGACAGTCAATCCACAAACCCAGCAGAGGCACACTGGATGGCCAGGCAAGAAAATACCTACTTTCTAAAAGTGGTATTTTCAAACACATAATGTAAAAATCACCTTTACTAAAAAATGCATCTTTAGATTTTGAGTTCAGGCATACTAAACTTTATTTTTCTACCTTGTTCCCAAGGGTAGATATGTTTATAAGATGTTATAAACAAACTCCCCTTTCTGTCCTATGGGGACAGGTAGCCTTGCAATAGTGAAAACGAAATTGTCAGTAATTCACGATCAGGACATGCCACACACACCAGGGCATGTCCTACCTTTCACATACACTACACCCTGCCCAACGGGGTACCTTGGGCCTACCTTAGGGGTGACTGATATGTAAAGAAAGGGAAGGTTAGGGCCTTGCAAGTGGGTACACTGCCAAGTCGATATGGCAGTACCAGACTGCACACAGGCTCCGCAATGACAGGCCAGAGTTACATTTTCAGGGCTACTCATGTGGGCGGCACAATCAGTGCTGCAGCCCCACTAGTAGCATTTGATTTACAGGCCCTGGCACACTCAGTGCACTTTACTAGGGACTGACTAGTAAATCAATTATGCCAATCATGGAAACACCAATCCATAATAACAATTTACAACAGGAGCACTTGCACTTTAACACTGAACAGCAGTGAGAAAGTGCGCAGAGTCACTAAACCAGCAAAAACAGTAAAAACCAGGAGGTCAGAAAGCAAAAAGACAGGGGAAACACGCCAAAAGATGGCAAGTCTAACCACACATTACTAGTTTTGTTTCAAAACGTCTATGTTCGCCTCAAAGGCCATGTGTGTGCACTTACTTGCGTAGCTAGGTGGCAGTGTTTCATTTTTTTTGGGCTATCTTCTCTTCAGAATCTGTTTTATTTACTGCCGCACTGCTGAGTTTATTTTAATGTCATAATCGACATACATTTGTGCGTTGGGTTTACCTATTTCTTAAAACAACCTCAAATTGTCCATATTTCAACAGTAACATAGTACGGCATATACAAAAAATGTGTTGTAATTGTTTGCGTTGTACTGGTATGCGTGATAAGTGTGTTAAAAGCATTTATAATGTACCCTTATGTGCATTGTAATGACATGTGTGCTAATGACATGCATGGTACTGGATCATGTGTGATAGTGACCATGCTATAAAGACATATGGTAGTTGCATGGGTCGTTCCATCATACAACAGTTTTTTAGCTCATGCCACAAAACTAAAAACAAAATGAGTATTGTTTACAGCACAAACTCTTGGAGTGCCGCCTTCGTCAGTGTATATATAGACACTGCTGTAACCTCACATATTACATCACTGATGACATCTTCTATGACATCATTGATAACATCACTGCAACATCTGAAATTACATCCTTGATGCATGGCGGGGGTGATTTAACGTGCCCTGCTGCTACCAGATAACTGCCCTGCTGCTTGATGCCTGCCCTGCTCTCTGATCCAGAAGACTGGTCCTGCTCCCTTCATCCCAGGCTACCTGAGTCACTCCAAGGGTCAGTTGGTCAACCTCCTGCTTTGAGCTACAGGGATAAAACAAGCTCCAGAGGCATTCCTGCAACTGCCCAGGTGACCTGCCTCAACTGAAACCTGCCTGGACTTCAACTGGACCTGCCGAAGCCCTCTTGGTCTGTGCTAGAATGAGTGCCTGATCTCCAAGAGGTGCCTCCCCAGGCCCTTGACCTTGGCTGGCATCAGAGGGTACTCCTCTACAAAAAAAGGATAAATCATGACGTTTTTGGGCTGTTTGTAACTATGTACGGGCCCGTTCGCACCAAGGCTCTGCTTCCCATGAAGACTACTAACACGAAGCTCCGTTGAAACTGACTCTTCGTGGTACAGCGATGACTGGCAATGCGAGATCTGCACTCGCGCTACAGCAATGGCAGCCTGCGGTAGCTGCCAACGCAGAGCTCCAGCAACGATCCACTGTGACACCCAGAAGGATCTTCGTGCTACAGCCACGAAAATTCGTGACACCAGGCCTGCGGCACTCTCCCAGCTCCTCGTGGCCTAATCCACCACAAATCAGACTCTTCACGCCTGACTTTGAAAAGGTAACTTTTTCAGTGGCAATAACCTTGTTCCTATATCCGGTCCATGCTCCATCGTGGTCAGCCTGAAATTGTGCCTTCATTGGTCTAGCACGACTAGATTACCGTGAGTAGCACTTCGTGTTTTTAGGTGCTATACTTACCTAATATATATATTAATGTAGCAACAATAAAGGAATCGAAGACATGTAAGATCAGCTGTAGAGTAAAACCTGTATAGTGTTTATTAAAAACATTTAAACCTGAAATGTCTGTCAGTATTTTCAAATGAAGTGAGTCCCACTGGAGAGTCCAATTCAAGGTTGAAGTGAGTATCATCCAAATTATTGTACGTTGGGTCAGATCAATTGCAAACCAGTTTCCCTTACTGAAAACATGCATCCATAAATATACACATTTTTTATCCTCAAAAGATATCAACAACAAAAAAACGGCAAATCAACTCTCCCATATGTCAAAAACATCAAAACAATCTTTTTCATAAAAGGTGAAACACAAAACAAGATTTTCCCCTCAAAAAGAAAAGTCAAAATGGAATAGGTTTTTCCTAAACACATCAAACTGAACTTTCCAAATCAAAGTTTTAGAGCAAACCCCAGGAAGAAATGTACAGCAAGCTTTGTCCCATAACAAATATCCGCTAGTGGTGGAAAAGCCTAACCCTCTCACCTACAGACTAATCAACCCTACAAAGGAAGCAGGGAATTTTTCGGCTACTACTATAAACCAGCATTTTGGGCCCGATTCTGATGCGGGTTGGAAAAACTTCCCGACCGAATCGGTTGGGAAATGGTTTCCGACCCACTCGGATCGGGAAAGTCCGACCGGCGGAGTAGGATGCATCCGGATGCTTCCAGATACGATTTGGTTGAACTCCCATTGACTTCAATGGGAACATTTGTTCCTAACCGCATCAGAATTGGGCCCTCGGTCGGGAAGACACGTTCCCGATCCGATTTGGAAGGAGCAAATGCCGTTAGGAGGCCTTCCTAACCGCATCAGAATCAGGCCCTCGGTCGGAAAGCTTTTCCAACCCGCATCAGAATCGGGCCCTCTGTTTGTGAAACCCGAATCTTGCATGAAACCAGCACTAGCCAAGAAGATTATTTTAATTCGGATTATGGCTCATAACATTTATGAGTAGTTTCATTTTTTTTTAAATTTTAATATACATACATAAACGTAAACATTTACACTAAATACAAAAACACCAAAGATATGCATTTACAAAACCTTCAAAAAACAGCAATATGATGAGGACTTCAGGAAGCACAAATCATAATTCGAAATATAACACTGAAATGACCCTTTCCATACAAAAGGCTAAATGTAGTACCATATGTAAGAGGAATATGATGATAGGTAATTTATTCTGCAGCTGAAGCAGGTAACTGGGTACATACGTAATAGTCCTTAGTGTCCATGGTGTTAATATATTCATAAAGCAACTTAAAATAAGCGTTTGAGGAGAAGTCTCCCCTCAATGAATCTACATGCAGTGTCTTAAAGTCAAATGTATGTAAATTACTGTCAGTAGGAATCTGGGTTCTAGGGGTAGTCTTAGATCAGAGGTCTTCACACTGTGGTGCACGTCCCCTTGGGGGGCCGTGGATGTGTTCCCGGGAAAGCGCAAATGAGTCTGCAATTACATGTAAATGAACATAGCCTTGAAGCACGAAAGGCGCATTTCTGGGCTGTCTTCATTTACATGCAGCAGTTAAAGGCCATAACAAAAGTGTGAGGACAGTACTAATGAGTGGCATGGGGCAGGGTCAGTGAGTATGAACTCGGGGTCAAACACATGGCTAAAAAGAAGAAAACATTCAGCATTTTATTGTTTTTTTTCCATCTTCGGGTAACTATATAAAAACATGCAGGCACCTCAAATGAAAAATAAATGCAAGTTAAACTAATCAAAGGGAAGTATACTCTTTTACCTTATGAAACATCAGTTGGCTAAAGTGATCACTGAATTAAATCCAGATGGTGCAGTGAGGAATAGTGAATTGTTTATAGTGCTACGAGGTCCCAGTCTGTGACAGAAAGCACTGTGAAAGTCATTATTTTACAATTGTATTACAATGTATAAAACAGGCTACTGCAAAATACTGTTTAAGATAAAACAAATGCTTTAAAAATATACATTTTTAGTGATAAGCATTCAGACTATATCTAGAGTAAATATTTTTATGTGCCCATTAAAAGGGTGCACTTCTTATATTGAACACATATATTACTTCTCAAAAAGAATAAATATTTTCCACCATGGGAAAAAAAAAAAACGCAATGTGGAGAAACTTTTATGAAGCATATACTAGATTCAAAGGCATTAAATGTAACAGACTAAAATTAGGATTTAGTAAACAAACATCCATTGCAACGCAATTAAAACAACAATTGTGCCCCTCATACAAAAATAAATGTGACCCTACAAGCAGTCACAAAACATCGCCAACATCAATCACTCGGAATGACAGTTTCAGCTGTCTATCCCTGATCTTCAATGCAGATAGCAGATACCTGGAAAAGGAAACAAGCATTTGCAATGCAATCGGTCTCGCATTTGCTGGAGTTTGAGCTATTGGCCTGTATATGACAATATTTTTTGCCGATGTGTTATGGTTTGTATGTATGTGGTGTGTAGTGGAGTTATGTGGGTTGGATTGGAATTGTTAGTTGTGGAATTGTGTGGCGTGGAATTGTGTGGTGTGTAGTGGAATGGATTTATGGACTGCTGTGGAGGAGTAGACCAGCCTGCCAATTTCCTTCAGACTCGGTTGGCAGGCACTTACCATTGTGTGGCTTAAAGCGCTTTAGCAATTGTTTTATTTTTTTTTAATTTAAACCAAAAAGACACTTGGTGGCCAGCACACGGAGGGAGCAAGAGTGAGGCTCAGACGATATAGGAATAATGACTACACCTTTTACCCTCGAGTATGCTATTTATATTTAAGTAGTTTTATTTGGCATGCTGTAAATAAATGTGCTATTTCACTCCCATCAAATTTCTTTTATCAGTATATCAGATGAGCTTAAAGGACTGCCAGATGGCATGGGACAGCTAATCTGCACTGCAGAGTAGTGGAACTGCAATAATGATGGCCTATGTAGTCTATACAACAGCATTATGCGATGGGTGGATCGGCAAGCTATTGCTGCTAAGTGGCCCCATATTGTGTGCTGCATTCAGTGAGTACAAGGATTTTAGCAACGCGAATAGCAAATAGCACTGTAGGACTTATAAGTTCACTTTTTTATCACTGCAAGCATGTGGGGTCATACAATTTCAAATAAAGACATTTGTAAAGTTAAGGGCAAGCAACAGTAGGTACCACACTATAAAGCATTATTTAATATTGATTGAGTTGCTCTTTAATCAGCAATATCAATACTTTGTAGGGAAATATAATAGCATTCTTGCGGGGAGCTGCAAAAGTGACTTAAATTATATGTGTCAAAACATACAAGTTGTGTTTTTTGGTTATATATTGGTATCATTCTGCTTAAGGTAGTTCGCTGCCAGCATGTAATCATTGTGGACCGCTGACTGAGGCTAACTGAAGTATAGCCAGAGCCACAGGAATTATGCAGCAGCAGAGGGCCAAATTATGTGGCAGGGCTGACTAAATTAAGCAGCAAGAAAAGGCAAATTATGCGGAATAATGTGGTACATTCTGTGATACTATTTATTATTTTCTCATTTTTACAACTGTTAACAGTGTCTGGGCATCATCATTAGTGCTGGTTTATCTCCCAAATATAGTCATAAGCAACAGAAAGGTAACCAGTGAATCTTTGCAAATAGCCTTCCACTGTGCAGCAATATGTGTTGCTGCGTTTTTAGTACATTTTGAACCGTTTAAGCAAGAAACAGTTTTTTTGTGTTCAAATCTGCAGATTGAACAGTAGATGATAGATTATGTGACTAATGCGACAAATCCCTAATTATACGAAAAACACTGTGCCTGCACAAACGCATAATTCCAGGGGCCCTGGGTATAGCTGGCATACGGCAGTGCAGGACAAACACCAGTGCTATGCACACCACCACTGTGTCTTGTTATCAAAGTGCAGGCGGCCCCTGGGGGGGATGCTGAGGGATGGAGAGAGGGAGGATTACCTTTTTCAGTACCTGTGAAACTGATGCCGCTCTGAATAATAGTGGACTGATTTAAACAAGTAATATTTAAGTTGTTTACTCAGTTTAAACGGTGAAACGTTACTATGGCAGAAGTGTCTGCAATTCGTTCTGCCCTTTACGCGGCCACTGTTACAGAAATGCTGCAGTCCCTAGAGTAATGTGTTCAACTTGAGCGGCTGGAGTCTCCCAATAGGTGAGCTTTTTCCTCTTTGCGTCGCTGAGCAGCAGACCTGAAGGCCAGCTCTCGATGAGGGGGCAGGAAGCCTGCTGAAGGCTATGAAGCTTTCTTCAGAATAGTGGCAAGGGATGACTGGAGACACAGATAAGATCAGACACGCACCAGAGTCATATTCCAAATAGAAATGATGTGTGTGGCTTATTGCGAGTCTCCCTTCAAATAAATCCCACGGGCCGCAATCCGAGCTCTACAGACTGTGCAGTCTTATTTCGGGACTCACTACTGGAAGTTTGATCTGCCTGTGCAAATCCAGCACCACACCTGACTACTGAGCAGCACTGCAGAAGCACGTGGTTAGAGGGGGGGCCTAGTTGCAAGTCAACATCAAGACACAACCCTTAACCACGCAGTGAGCTCAAAATGACGGAACTTTGTCAGCCAATACAGAAGACACAGAGAAACGTAAAGGGGCATGCCCGGAGCCTAATTATACATTGTTAAACATTATCCTGACAACCCCAGCCACCAGCAGGTAATGCAGACGAATTGACAGGCCACATCTGAATAGCATGTAATGGAAAAAATAATCAGATACATGCGGTAAGGCATGAACACCTGCTCTTGAGGTGGGAGCTCTAAATTGTGTGACATAAATCTTCCAATGCAGGAATACAGAACTAATGACTAATTTGCAGATGCTTCAGGGTTGAGAATGTGCTGGTTCATTGTCTTGATTTTGCACACATTCTGTTAAATATTGTCTAAGAATTGAGGCGAAATGACACCTAATTCACAAATGCTTTTTGAAGTTACGAGGCAGGACAGAGGTGGATGCCTGCTTGTGCCCCGGGGGAACTGCAGGGTTCACGCTTGATCGGAACTATAAACGCTTTTTTTAATGCTGTTTGCTGGTGCTTGTAGCATCTTTTAAAGCGCCATATGAAAAATGTAAATGCTACTTAAATAAAGAACACATTCAGTTGAGTTTGTGCTAAATACAAATGCCAAAGAAAGTAGAAATAGCACCTAATTCACAGCACAAGCAGCGGCGGGACTCTAATTAGGTTTAATTAATCGGTATTTGAGCGGTGCTCCACACAAGCCACAGAAAGTGACGTATCGCGAGTTGTGCCCAATTAAAAAAATTAAAAGGCAGCACAGGAGAGTGATTATGCTGTCAACAAATGGTGAGTGTGGGCGGGCTAAAAGTCCCTTTTGAGGTTTTTTCAAACACAACAGATCGTTGCCATAGTGACAGCGCATGTGCGCTGCCTAGGCTCGACCTAGAAACCAAGTGTTCCAAGGTATCAGAAATATAAGGTCTAAGGGCAACAAAATACTCTGAAAACCTTTATTCTGCAGAACTATGGGGGTCATTATGATGGCGGGCGGGCAGGCGGATCGCCACCGCCCGGCCGGTGGTGGCGACCGCCGGGCCGGCGGTGGACATCTGCCCTCGATCGCAACCCAGAAAACCGCCGGTCAGATTAGGATGGCGGTGGTGACCACGGCGGTGGTAAATTCCGACCGCCGCATTTCCGCCGGTTGCCATCTGCACTCCTGCCTGGCGGACCGAGCAGGACCGGGATAATGGTGGCGGTGCCGAGCAGGCTCCACCGGCACGATTATGATGCCGGCAGTAGCCAGCCTTTCCGCAGCGGTCAAACCGCCATGGCAAGGCTGGCGGAGAGTGTCTTCCAGGGGCCCGTTGCGGGCCCCCAATGTGTTGGGGGAGTGGGTGCACTGGGGGGGTACCCATGGTCCCCCCCTACATTTCCCTGTACCAGGTGGCAGGCACAGTGCAGGGAAATGCAGGACATGCTCCTTTCGTCATCGTGGCGGTGCATCGTGGTGGGCAGCAGCAACCGCCGCAATGTTAATGCCCGCGATCGGATTTTGACCGCGGGCCATCGTAATTCGACCGGTGGTTATCTCGCGGTCCATGCGGGCTATCTTTTCCCGCTACCATGGCAGTCGGGGAGGTTTTCCGACCACCATCGTAATCAGCCCCTATGTGACTCTTGAACACCGAAATATTTACCCTCGTCTATCCGTCTTGCTTGAACTATGTGAGGTGCTTGAGAAGCTATTATAACTGACTCAAATCCACCCTCAGTGCATTCAAAGGCTTGTAAGTTTTCCCAGGATACAGTGGATATTTTAATCCCTGAATAGAAAAGTAGCTGACCACGACACACTGAACAATTATGTTTAGGGGGTTCTCCTCCTAAGATGACATTTTGATGATGTACAGTAATCTCTACCCTTCCAATGGGAGTGTGTCTCTTCACCTAAACTTGATTCATCTTCTTGCACCTCTCTATGCATTTGTGGTCAATTTCTAAAAGTCAGGTACCCCAGTCCTGATTGGCTCATGACGTCAGCTGACCCCCACAGGACTTCCCTAGAACAATCTACTTCACTCTCTCCAGGGCAAAGAGGCAACCTGAGGCGAAGCCAGTTGGGAACAGTCCAAGCAGCCCATCATCCTTGGAATTTGGATGTTACAGTTCTCACTCACCTTGAAGAGATAACATTTAGAGATCTGCTGCTCATCCTACACTGCAAGGGATTCACCCCAAGCGAAAGTTGATTATTTCTGCTGATCCTCAGTTGGCCTGGAAGTCTACTTTGTGCTGCTAGATGGAGGCCTTAAGAATTCCTGTAAAAGTTTTCTGTGGAATTGATTTGATATTATTGTTATAACAACACCTTCATAAAGGATGCTCAGAGACAGGTAGGATATATATATATATATATATATATATATATATATATATATATATATATATTTCACTTACTTGGTCTGGCACTCAACAAACAGCCCTACAAGGCCAATCTGCATCTATTTGCAGATCACCCAAAGTGTGCAATACATTTTTTACAATTTCCAAATGTTTTCCCAGCAAGGGACCAACCAGATTCTCCCATCTTCTGAAACATGTAGGAAAGGCCATCCATGCTGAGAATGATTTAAAGCGGTCACGGTTAACTGACAAAATATTGATGTAAAAAAAATAGAAGTAAAAAATATTGATGTATAAATATAGAATGCACAAATATCAACTACCTATACTTAAACAGGTAAGTACAAAAATATTGAGAAAAAAATATCGATGTTAAAAATATAGTTGTACAAAATATCGATATATATATAATAAAATAATAAATATTAAATATATTAAATAATAAAATTAATTTAAAAAAATAAAGTGGATTTAATATACATTTTAACAAACATAACACAAACTTAATTACAAAAAATTAAACACACATACATAATTATCAATATATATACATATTTACTTTGAAACAATTAGTAAACTATTAATTTTAATTTATAATTTTATAATTATATAAAAATATACACATAATATATAAATATATATATATATATATATATATTATGTATATATATATAACAATAACATTAAATCTATTTTTTTTTTTAAAACATTCTATTATAAATTAAAACATTAAACTATTTAAAATTCTTTAAACTTACATTTACCACTCCAGTCAGTGCAACAGTAGGAAAAATGTTGGATAGTGGAGGGGTAAAAAGTACTATTCCCACTCCAGTGAGTGCAACAGTAGGGAAGGTGTTGGATAGCGGAGAGGTAAAAATTACTATTCCCGCTCCAGTGAGTGCAACAGTAGAGCAAGTGTTGGATAGCAGAGGGGTAAAACTTACTATTCCCACTCCAGTGAGTGTAACAGTAGGGAAAGTGTTCGATAGCGGAGAGGTAAAACCTACTATTCCCACTCCTGTCAGTGCAACAGTAGGGAAAGTGTTGGATTGCGTAGGGGTAAAAATTACTATTCCCACTCCTATAATTGCAACAGTAGGGAAAGTGTTGGCTAGCGGAGAGGTAAAACTTACTATTCCTACTCCAGTGAGTGCAACAGTAGGGAAAGTGTTGGATTGCGTAGGGGTAACATTAACTATTCCCTCTCCAATGAGTGCAACAGTAGGGAAAGTGTTGGATAGCGGAGGGGTAAAACTTACTATTCCCACTGCAGTGAGTGCAACAGTAGGGAAAATGTTGGATAGTGGCAGGATAAAATTCTCTATTCCCACTCCAATCAGTGCAACAGTAGGGAAAATGTTGGATTGCAAAGGGGTAACAATTAATATTTTCACTCCAGTCAGTTCAAAAGTAAAAATAAACAAACAAAATTAAAACAAAAATATTTAAAAAACAAAATAAATAAATATATAATTATATTAAAAATAAATTACAAATTTATTTAATATTAAAAAAAATTAAAAACCATATTATAATGTAAATGCATATGACAAATACCTACAAATATTATATTAAATAATTTAATTAGAAATTATTTAGAATCAAAACCTTAATTATTACATAAATGTACTTTTTATTTCCTACCCTATAACACCACACAATTCACAAACAGCATCTAAATTTTATTTAAAAAATGTACTTACATAAATAACACAATTAATTACCAATTAAAGAAATATTAATTAAAAAACTAATTAAAACTCATAAAAATGAATAAACTTACCACACTTTACCCCTATAATCCCCTCAAACCACTGGTAAAATTAAACTGTAAAAAAATTAATTAGACAATTAAAACTTATTTTCAATAAAAAAACTAATAGTATATAAAAACTAATTATAAAGTAAGTAAAATTAATTTACTCCCCACCCTTTACCCCTAAAAAATATAACCCTTAACATTAATGATCAACCAATTATTAATTAAACATAAATTACTTCCCACACTTTACTCCTATAAACACCATAACCCACACCTAAAATTAATTACACTAACTCAATATTTAATTTTTAATTAATCAATCAATATTAATTAAGAACTAATCATTAATTAAAAATAAATTACTTCCCACCCTTTACCCCATAAACCCCACACCTAACAAAATCACACAATTACCATAATTAATTATCAATTAATTAGTTAATATAAATTAACAACTAATTATTAAATAAACATAAATTACTTCCCACCCTTTACCCCTATAAACCCCACAACCTGCACCTAAAATTAATTACACAATTTCCATAATTAATTTTCAATTAATTAATATAAATTAACTAATTATTAATTATTAATCAAAAATAAATTACTTCTCACCCTTTACCCCTATAAACCCCACAAACCACACCTAAAACAAATTACACAATTTTCATAATTATCAATTAATTATTATTAATTAACAACCAATTAATAATGAATTACAAATAAATTACTTCCCACAATTAACGCTATAAAATCAAAATGTAATAAAAAATAATCATTAATTTATTGTAATTAAACTACTTCCCACCCTATTCCCCTATAAACCCACAACCCGCTACGGAACTAAAAACGCAAAATTGAATTCAAATAAAATTGATAACTACTAAACATTTAACACATATATGAAAAAACATAAACAATACTTATACAAAAAAACATACATCACATACATTTAAAATATAAACTAAAATACATAACACTAATTAAAAAATCGATATTTTAAACAACTATATTTTTGCAAACAAAATTAATGACTTCTATATTTTTAAAAACGATATTTCTTACCTTAAATTCGATATTCTCGACCACGATATTCTTACTGTCGATATTTCTGAATCACAATATTTCCAACTCGATATTTGTGTAAGTCGACATTTCCTACTCGATATTCTGTCTCAGCACCCGCACAATGTACAAAATATCTTTTACAAGTGGGAAAAGTCTTACCTACTCATAAAAGGGGTCTTGCAACTATAGGGGAACAAAAGAAGCAGTCTCTTTTTCTTTGCAAGTCACAAATAAATGTTTCAGGGGTTTGTGACCTCAATTGCAGTCACAAACTATTGAAAAGTTACCACCTCCAAAGTTGGGCAGTTACTGTTTCGCAAAGGGGAAGCTATATCTTCATAATGAAATAATTAATCAAGAAACATACTGCCTTCACCTGGATTACATGACACCCATACCCATTATTAACCCTAAAATAAAGACATTCACACCTATGACTTTGTGCCATGCTCAGTATATTTATTAATCTGATACTTGGGTGACCCCAGGAAGACGCATTCAAGGGGTACATTCTTTCGCCCTTTTTCATCTGGCCCCCAACAGACATTTATCAGAGTTTTAATTAGTACTAGTTTGCAAAGACATCACCGTCCACATGGACAGTAGCATATGTTCCCTCACACCTGGGTCCCCAGGGAATCCTAATTCATGTTGCTCTGTGGTACAAAGGTGAAGACGAGATGTGATTAGTGAGCCAATGTGAGTGAGTGTCCTTCCTTTGTCCAAGTGGAAAGCATCAGTTTGAGTGTGCAAGGTTGGCCTCCTGATGTGAAGCCTGTGCTTATGATCCTAGCTTTCTGCTAAATAACAGACCTGGGACCAATAACATGGCTTTGGACCCATCCCAGTCCTTTCACCTTTGGATAGTAAGTAGCCCATGTGGTGATCTGAACTGTATCAGCCATTTACTGCTGTACTTGCATTCTGGTCAAGAATGGGAGCCTGGGGAAATCTATCCTTTAGTGGCTCAGGACTAGAGTCCTGCTAACCGCCTTTAGGTCCTTGATGTCCATTCGAGTCTTGTCACGTTGATGCCTAAACAGTCTTGTGGAAATTAGTAACAAGGGAACCCTACTCACAACGGAACCAGGGTACGTATGTTTATAAGCGGAAACAATGGTTCCTGTGGAGTGACCGAGTGTATTTGGAATGCTAATATTATCTGCGCGATCGCAATGAAATAATGGGTTATGGCGATATCAAAAGGAGAAGAACCATACACAACACAGTAATAGATATAACAGATTGTGGCTTTTATATACATATATACAAAATAACCAGTTATTCAAATGAACGGTGCACTGTGTCCCCAGTGAACATGGAACCTACAATAATTTGTGACAAATACAAATGGTTTCCAACAAAATATTAAAGTCGACCATCTAAAAAATCTGTAATAGGAATCTGTATTTTTGTCGACGGCATTTCGACCCCTATGGGAATGAGGGGTCTCTTCAGGACCTAACGATATAGGGACATCTATAATGAAAGAAAAGAAGGGTATAAGCAAGGTGAGCCATAAAGGCAACAGCATGGCTGTATTTGAAGAGTGGAGGCGGCCTGTACCTGAAAGAATGGATAACCTGTCATTGTGATGTATGTGCACCTCAGGAAGTGAAAAGTGAAACAGACGGTTACTCACATGGGTCCCTATATTGTTAGGTCCTGAAGAGACCCCTCATTCCCATAGGGGTCGAATCGCCGTAGACGAAAATAAAGCGAACCATTCCTATTACAGATTTTTTTAGATGGTCGACTTTAATATTTTGTTGGAAACCATTTGTATTTGTCACAAATATGTCACAAATTATTGTAGGTTCCATGTTTACTGGGGACACAATGCACCGTTCATTTGAATAACTGGTTCTTTTGTATATATGTATATAAAAGCCACAATCTGTTATATCTATTACTGTGTTGTGTATGGTTCTTCTCCTTTTGATATCGCCATAACCCATTATTTCATTGCGATTGCGCAGATAATATTAGCATTCCAAATACACTCTGTCACTCCATAGGAACCATTGTTTCCGCTTATAAACAGTCTTGTGGCCATCTAAAAAAGATACTTCCGCATCCCTCCACAACCTTCTTTGGCAGCCGGGCTGTAAACTAGTGCCCTGGGTTGCCTGACTTGAAATCCTTGCAGAGCTCCACTCGGGCATTATTCAAGGTCCCTCAAACAATCTCACTTTAAGCACACACAGGAACCACTATGCAGGCCCTCAGTCAATCATACACACTTACACTCTGCTACTGACTAGACCAAACCTATTCACACTGCCCTCCACACATCCTCTCTATGTACTTGCTTTCTCACAGACCAATGCACATATGGAGACCAGATCTCCACATCACACACTCACATATTCATTTATAGATGGGATACCTAAAACTTGCCCTTGTAAACTATTCAACCCCTCAGAACACAAACGAAGTCCAGCAGTCACACAACTTAAGGCTGTGAGCTCACTCTACACACTCCTATTTGTGCATGAGGCTCAGTAAACCCACCCAGGACATTCATTCAGATGTGTACATGCCCCACAACTGTCCAGTACAAATCTTTACCTATTTGAGGACTCACAGTCTGGTGACCTTCTGATTCTGTACTTACCTACATGTGCACCTGGGACTCTCGTAGTTTAAACCTCCATTTGCCAGTAACTTGTATGTTTCTGAATCAAATTCCTATCCATTTCTATATAACCCTTAAGCTCGGATAACATGCACTATTCTAGGATCTGTCAGGTCAGATACATACCTATCATGGAACGTGGCCCCATGAAGGCTACAAAGTCACTCTTCTGAGATCTTGCGGGTTATTCTAACCAGACATTATGAAGCCATCCTCTGGTGTTGCAAATGGGTCCACATAGAGTTCAACAGAGTCTAATGGCATCCTATGTCAATTCCTTTCCTAGCTTATATCAAAACAATGGTAGAGTAACCCAAAAGCATCAACAGATCTGTAATTTAGAGACACCCCGGGTTTCCCTCCATAGTCTTGCTGGAATCTCATTCACACAAAAGCCTGGGTAGACAAATAACAGAATAATAGATTCCATTGGATGAGGAAGGGTTAAGCATGCGCTATTACAGTTTCTGTGTTTTCATAATGTCACATTTTATCTCCTTCAATTAGCTATAATTTTAACTCAAAGTGATTAATATTAAAAATTAAGAAAATATAAACTTGGCACTCCGAAATTGTCAACTTCTAAGGACAGTCTGCAATGGCAGACAACGAAATGGGATGAAGATAAAATAAAACAGAGGAAAATGGAAAAAAGGAAGTGTCCAAATCCAAATAGGTTGTACTCCCGATTAATAGTTGGATGATGTTTGATGCCATTTAATACCCCTGTTAGTTCCTCAGATCTTTGCAGATGAACCTCACTCTCTCCTGACAGCAGCTGATGCTCTATGTGACATATTTCCCACAACCTCTGAATCATTTCCCCCTCATCGAACACCCACATGCCCAGGGCATCAAAAGCCACATCCTCCCCAACCACTTTAATGTACTCATTCTCATCTCGGCTCAGATGTCTCCCTGCCCATCTGTTTTTTAGCTTTGTTCAGAAGGACTCATAGACCCTCAGCACTGCTGATGGCTGGGTGCTGAATATTCACTTATCGGTAAGTGGCGCACACCCTAACTGTCTGTCTTCTAGCTTCCAATGTCACTGTCTTCTGATGGGTCTTATATGCCACAAACATGTTCAAAATGTCTTCGTGCAGAGACTGGGCAGAGGATGAGCAAGTCATACCTTTGGGAGATGGCTCCACCTCCTGGAATAACTGTGAAGGTGTGAGCATGATATTTTTTGTTCCTAGCTGGGAATTGGAGCCTTTTCCCATAGGGTTAGCTAAGTTACAGAGGAGTGTTAACGTTCTAATGTCTTCAAGTCCTTTTGTTGTTGAACAATGATGCGCAGTGGGAAGTATAGCTTGGATGTTTGGCTGTGGGCCTGCTCCATGGTCCAGTATCATTTTACTAACCCCAAACAGGTCTTCTCTTTTGTGGCACAGATCCCGCACACAAGGTGTCAGAAACTGTGACTCCAATTCTGTGCTGAGCAACCAGCTGCATCTTCTACCTTCACGAAATCTTCTTCCTCACGCCATAACTTAATATGCCCCACGGCCGGTGTTCTGTCGGTATCATTCAGCACCCCGTCTATATGTGTACCCCCTACGCATTTCCCTCGATTTGCGCATGCATGTTTCGGTGCATGTTCGGTGCGTACGCGCATTATACTTCCACATGTTTTTATGCGCTCCCCTCTACAACAGCAAAGCACGGCCATCAAGCTGACATCAAGCGCTACCAATCACAGCTCTGCAAATCTACACTACCCTCCCAACCTTCCAGAAACTTCCCTAATCAGCAGTCACACCCCTGCGGATATTGTTCATATCGGTATTAGGTATTTATCACATCTGTCTAAAAATAATTCACATCTTTTTTTCCTATTGTTTCAAGGTGAGTTTTTTAATCTTGGCTTAATTAACTAATAACCTTCTATGCGACCTTGTGGGATGTAACTGGTGCTCATGTTAAATGTCCCAATACCTTCGGGTCGAGTTTGATCTAAGTAAAAACTGCAAAATGTTGCAAGGTGAGTTTTTTTTATCTTAGTCTCATTTACTAATAACCTTCTATGCAGCCTTGTGGAATGTAACTGGTGCGGTGCTCATGTCAAACGTCCCAATACCTTCGGGTCGAGTTCGATCTATGTAAAAACTGCAAAAAATGATGGAACTGCAGCAGAGGGGCTATGAGGCTTTCTCTGCTCCTAACGCCCCTCACACCCAACGCCCCATGCCACTAACACCCTTCGGCCACGAGGCTGTCCCCGCACCCAACACCCCTCACACCGTTCCTCAAATGAGAGCGCGCCTGGCGCAGGTCGTTCTGCTGCCCCGAGGCTGTCCCCGCTCCCAACACCCCTCACACCCTTCCGCAAACGAGGGCGCGCCCGTGCCTGGCGCAGACCGTGCTGCTGCCACGAGGCTGTCCCCGCTCCCAACACCCCTCATATCCTTCGGCCACAATGTCGCGCTAGGCGCAGGCTGCACTGCTAATAGTGCCAATATCGGCAACACTCGCCACCCCACCATACAGCAATCTCCTAGAGAAATAACCAGACAAGACACCTTCTTTGTGGAGAAAACTGCTGCAGGTTTATTAGCATTACAAATATGCCAACATGGTGGGTTATCTTACGGGCGATCCCAAGGCAGGCAGCCCCTCGCCGCCTGCCACCTGATGAGCCAAATTACACCGTGGCCTTCCCCAGCGGTGTTTGCCATATTTTGGGGGAGGGAAGACCCCTCCCACCAGTGGACCAACAGCCCACGCCCCTGCTCACGCCCCATACGGGGGCAGAGCCTGCCAGGCAACCCCCGGTTGCTCAGGTCCACAACCGCCCGTAGGACTAACTGGGCGCCGTCGCTCCTCCAGGGTCCAACGCGAGGACCTCCCTGTGGATACCCCCTTAGTCTGTGCCGCAGCTGCTTCCGCCAGCTGTCCCGGCACATGGCTGGGACCCCCAACCAAGAAAACTTACTGGAGGAACCCCATGCCTCCCTTTCTTGAATTCCGCCCCTCGCGCCCCTCGAGACGCACGGAAGGCCATTCACCCAGATCCTTGATCCTGGCGACATAACGAAATGCCAAGTTGCTAACCTTTAATGCGCACTGCACCCATCCTATGCAACTAATCAAGCTTGCACCTAATGTACCCGATACACTGCCCCCCACTGCCCATTGATAGCCTTCCTGTTGAAGACCAGAAATTGAGGGGAGAAACCCCCCCCATAGTCTGTGCTGCAGCATCCTAGCAAACTGTTCCAGTGAATGCCTGGGAACCCCGTCCAAATTACCTGTCAGGAAAACCATGCCTCCACCTCCTGCTTTCCGCCCATCGCGCCACTATCGGCACGCCTGGATGGCCCATCGTCCATACCCTTGACCCTGCCCTTTGCCAGACCTACTCTGGAGGGTACCAGGTAGTGGACCAGAGGGTGGTAACGCTACAGGAATGGTGAAAACGATAGATGCCGATCACATGCCCTTTCTAGACTTGTTGGGATGCCGGGTGTCCCAGAAAAGAGCCTCTGTGCTGCAACCCAGTATATCGCTAAGCTTTGTAGCCCCAACACACTTGAGTTGTATAACTTAATCCCCACGTGCCGCGATGGCGAGAATGCCGGCGCTTGGCATCTAATGTCTCTGTTAGCTTGACTAGTTAGTCTGCCTTACCTTGATGAATAATTATGACAGACCACATACCATTGTGCCCGCGTGCAACCTGTGCGTCACCTTAAAGGTTGACTAAGCATGTGCTTCAACACCCTTTCTTGACTATTCCCCCAGATTCAGGGGGTTCAAGCTGGTAACCATGTACTGCACCAGCAGTGGGAATGTACCTGCACCCTCCCCATTACCTCCGGTGCATCACCGGGGTGCCAGTGGTATATTCCAAGTTTGCCTGTACATACTACCCTTAACCTGCCTTCCGGCCACTCCCCTGGGTGGCTCCGGGCACCTTTCAAACATTGGGATACCCATTGTCCAGCCTGCTTGATGCGCTCATCCTGTCCCTTTACTGCCACCCCCGAAGAGTCTGTTTTGGACCTTGTCCTCCGCCACTGGTTCTCAGGGCCCCGAAGGAAGCCAGGCTGGAGGTAGCTGAAAACAGGGCATCATCCCCACCTGCATGATGCGCTTCCGCTTGTATGCCCACCCTGTAAGCTGCTGTTGCTGGCTCTTGAAAGAGCGACTGCCAAAGCGCTTGCCATGACCCCCATTGCCTGGCATAGAAGGCATCCCTACCTTACCTGCTCAACCTGTACCTTGGTAATGGGCGAGCTGTCAGCCAGGGACAGTAAATAGGTTCTCCCTTCTGCCTGTGGTGTAGAACTGCTGTGGTCAAATTGTATCCCAGGGCCAGCTTCTGGCACCTGAACCCTTACTAGGACACGCCTGAGCAGAACCCCCCTCTAGAAGGCCTGCCCACCATCTGACCAGAACTTACCACAGACACCATAACACCCAAAGTTAATGCTCACCTGACCTGAGCGCAAGGAGACGCACTGGCCAGTCAAGGGCAGTTAAATTCCATCCGCCTGGGGGAACACATACAACAGACACGTGAATAGCCGTTGGCAAGTGAGCACATGTCCTGTAAACAGAACGCTCCCAGTACATCCAAATAAGGCCGCTGCTACCAATGATCCGGCCGCCTAAGCGTGTTCCTAACCGCACACGCCCCACCAGCATACATCAAGTGACGTTGCCTGTTCTGAGCCACCCTGTGGCACCGCATTCCTTCTACATGAAACTGATGCGTACTGTGCTGATGTAAACCTTCCTCACAGCAGATATGGTAAAGCAGTACGACCATAACGAACTTTGTATCCAGGCACGTTAATCAGACTTTCGCCACCAGAACCACAGCCTGTGCCCATGGGAGAATTGAATATAAACTTTTCAAGCGCGGATAGCGGACTCAACCTAGGTTACTGCTATACTCCTGGGGTACAAACTTCTTGGCTATCTAGGGCACAAATATGCCAGCATATGCCTCTTCATTTGAAACTTAGTGCAAATCTGACCCCATGGTCGTCGGGTCTGAATGCTTCCCCGAAGCGCGGCACCGGCTGATGTGCAGGGAAAAACTATCTGACTACGGCCTTTCATTAGTGACTAAAATCCCGAGACCCTCTAATAAAAATTCACCCACGCATGATGGCGCACTGTCATCTAACTGGGGCATAGGTGTGATCCTCTACCCAGTCCCAGATGCCTTTGTAAATGTTCCCTCCGAGCGGGCCGGGCTGGCGCCTGGCTCCCCGCCCATTCCTGCCCCTCTTTCTCTCCCTCGCTCTCCCCCTCTTTGGGGTAACAAGCCTTCACGTTCGTGGTTTTCTTCATGGAGGACTCCTGTGAAGAGGTCAGGGGGTACAAAGAGCACCACAAAGGCTCCTTGGAACAGAGAACACACACCACTGGAAGTGCCAACACCATCTATGGCCACAACCAGGAAAACCGGCCATAGGTTCACACCAGACTGCACCAACTTGGATGAACGACGACGCGACGTGTCATTGCAACGCCCACAGTTTGTCCACAAACAAAATGGAAATGTGATGGTAGAAATGAACAGGCCGCTCGTGGAATATGCAGGAAGCCCGCCCCGATTTTAGGAGCCTGCGCCAGAGCTGCTTTACATCTTGCCATCCACTGGGATGCCCGGGCTGGACAAGGCCGCAGAATGCGTAGCTCTTAAGTCACCGCTGCTGCCCGACTGCCTCCCTGTGGAACGGGCAGAAAGGAACAAGCTGCAATGCGAGAAGCCCCAGCGGTTGTGGATGGATTAATGCAAGCTACCACAAAACGCAGGATCCGAATCTAATAATCACATTATAATTAATAAGGACCAACCAACTATGGGGCCTAATTTGTTCCTACAATGTGGGGAATGCAAAAAGTGATCCAATTTGTGGTGAAGCGTAAAACACATGGTTCCTTGTATACTAAAATTAGTGTTTGAAAGGACAAGACAGCACAGTCAAAACAGTTCCTTTTTTCCACCATGGTCCTACACCTGTCCAAAAGTGATGTATGCACGGTGCACATTACTGTCTGTGAGAGTTAGGCCCCATTAATATGAATATCATTGATATAAATGTGTATTTTATGGCTTCTGTACAATATGCCCCAGTCGAACAGAAATATTGGCGATATGAGAAAACTGTTCCCAAACCAAATTAACGTGGTCAGGGAATAAATATCACATCCATTTACATTGAGACGCAGAGGGGGTTGACTAAAATTAAATGATATTTCATTATTTAACATTCATGTGTGCCGTACTTCCAACTCATTCGCTAGCCTGGCTACATTCTTATAAAAGAACCGCTCAAAACGTTCATACCATGTACCAAAGCTGCCCAGTCCAATTTAATGAGTTTATACATGCCTGTATGTGGCCTTCGTGTGAAGCGAGTCTAGCCAAAAAGGCAGCTATATCCTGCACACTGCAAAGTGACTCTTGTGATAAGGGGATGCCCCTCAGGCCATGGCGATGCCACCTCTATGCGTGTGATGGAGCAGTAAAAATAAAAAATGTTAACCCCTAACAAATTATATAATGAATTAATTAAAAATGTTCGTTTAAATGTATTAATCAACATTGTATATGTGGGAATGGTAATATGCCAATGTATGTGCTAAATAATCTATTAATGAATGTCCGTGTGTCTAATCATAACGTAAGAATAAAAAGCGTACTACATAAAATAAATGCATGTTTGTGCTTCATAGAAATAAAATGTGTCGTTGCAAAAACAATAGTGATGGTAAGTAAGGAGCAGCTTAAATGTCGCTTTTTGCTAGGTAACAACTAATTGGGGTACGTAGACGGGAGGGAAACGAAAGGGATATTTTTCTCTATTTTAATTATGTTTTGTTTGCCTCAAATTAGTGCTTCTAAAGTAGAACCGAGTGGCGAGATAAAATGGCCGCCAGTGGGAAGATGTGCGCAGGCGCAAGGGGACACATGGTACGGGATGAGATTGAAGAAATCTGGAGCCTCGTGATGTCTCTGAGAGGCTAGGATGCAAGAAATGGTCAAGGCTGGTGTGACCTAATTGAACTGATAGTGTGCCGTGAGGATCAGGAGAGAGTCCGTGGGAAAGGAGCCCAAGAGAAAGGACAATGACTGCGGAGTTCTTGAATGTGTCAAAAGAAGATACAAATGGACTGATCGAATCGGATGGAAATGTTTAAGCGTATGGGAAAGGAAATGATCCAAGGACCCTTGAATCCAAGAGAACTTGATTAAAGAATGAATAAGCTGACATGCATGGACCAATGAAAGAAAAGCGTGATATTAATGTTGCAACAGTTAGTTAGCAAAGTTAGAATTGGGGTATAAGAGGGCCTACTCTTAGTGGGAGGGGGTCAGTTCCAGGGAAGTTCCAGAGAGTTCCAGTCAGAGTTCCAAGCAGTTCGAGAGTCGTGGTTGCAGTAGAGGAGACGGGTTGCAGGTAGCTGATGCTGACGAGCTGAAGTTGCTGTTGCTGTCTTAACTTTACAGTTGAGTATGAGAATCAGGCTATTTCTAATCCCAAAGTTAGGTTAGAAATCATTAGGCTAAATTAGGAAGCTAGGCAGGTAACTAGGGTTTTTGGCTTCATGACAAAATTTCCTTTTCTGCAATAAATTGGTTATGCTTAATAAAATTGTGAATTTAAAAATGAATAATTGAATAAAGTATTAAATTCTTTCCATGCTTTTAAAATTATATAAAAATTAAGATTCTTTAAACCCAAAATGACTCAGTGGTTATTTTCCTAAATGATTGTGACCTGAGTAATTGGTTGATTGTGATTCAGCTGGTCTTAATCACTATGAACTAATTTCTTAAATGAATGATTCATCGACAAAACAATGAGCAGGAATATCTTAAGAAATAACTAAAAGAAAGTGACAAATTAAGGTAAATAGATATCCTTGCTCTTCCAGCGGTACACAAAATGGTGTTCTCCATTTAGTTCTCATGCTTCTCCTAGGAGTACAGAATTTCATACAGGTGTAAAAGGAAATCCAGGGTGTGTGTGTGTGTGTGTGTTAGGCGATGTTTATGGGCCCCATCGTCATGAGGATATGAGAATTATAGTTTACCCCTGGATGACCTATAAGTAACCTGGGAGGAGAATAATTTTCATTGTACGCGCTGCATCAGATTTCTTGGTAGCAGAGTTATGGTTTTCTATAGATTAGTTTAGTGATTATTGTTTATTGATTATTGATTATTTGATGACTAACACTATATGTTGAGTCGCGTTATGTTATATGTAAGTTTTCACGCTTCTGGGATGTAGGAAGTGGAACACGTGTGGCAAGAGAAGTCACATGGAATTTAGTACATGGTCTGAATTCATTTTGGTAATAACACAGGTTGTGTTATGTTAGGGATTTTCTGTATGAAAGGTGTGTAACTGAGATAGCAAATCACGTTTACTTGTGAAACTTTGGCCTTAATTCTCAGGAGCCTAGTCTCCACATGTGTCT
Organism: Calotriton arnoldi; assembly: GCA_963921515.1. Lineage (NCBI taxonomy): Eukaryota > Metazoa > Chordata > Amphibia > Caudata > Salamandridae > Calotriton > Calotriton arnoldi. Next base: position 1,310,190 of record CAWUFW010003874.1, on the reverse strand, counting down.
TATCCCCAGAGAAACGAGTAAATTGTTTGTTTGAAAGAAGGGTAAGGTAGAGGGAAGTGCTACTTTATCGGCGAGAGTAAATAATTCTGTGGTAGGGTAGAGGTAAGCGCTGCCTACTGGCAAAACAGGATTCTTGTGTAAAAGGACAAGGCTGTCACTTTGTTTAGCGAATCAGACTATGGAATTGTTTATTTGTTGTAACTAACGAAGAAAAACAGTAAAAAGAAAAATTGCCGATAAATTTTGTAAAGGAGGGGTAAAGAGTAGAAGTGACGTGGAAAAGTGCCGCGCTAGGATTGGTTAGTGCACTAGTCACGTGAATACAGAGCAAGAGTGACGTAGAAAAGTGCCGCGCTAGGATTGGTTGGTTCGCGGACGGTGGAAATTGTTCTGATTGGTACGTTAGTGTGAATCGCGCTGTAATTGGACGAAGCTCCGTACACAGAAACAGCGTTAGAGTAAAGAGAAAACAAATAGAAAACATGCCGTATTACGAGTATGAAAGGGAGAGAACGTCATGGACAACGAAATTAAAGAATTTCTTTAAGAAAGACAAAAAGGTTGTGACTAGAGAGGGACAAGTAATTCCTCCGCCGAAATCAGCAGCTTCACATATGATGCTGAAATATGGGTATCATACGTGCATATGGTTGGACAATTGGGTAAAATATACAAAGAATGATGGAGCATTGGCTTTTCCTGAAAATGGTTCTTTTAATGTAGCGATTTTACGGAATTTAAAAGAAAAGATGCTTAAATTGGAACCTAGACCTAGACCGACACAGTTTGAGGCTTTAACAGAATGGGAAGATGAGATGTACGAGAAAGAAAGATTCAGAGGTATGAAAGGTTATGAGTTCGTGCCCGGAAGATTGTGGGGAATGAATCATGAGGACAGAATAAAACGATGGAGATGTGCTAACATGACAGGAGGTTTGTTTCCAGCTTTTACAGTTGAGGAAGGGACTAAGAAAAAACGGACTGAGAAAAAGAAACATTTAGAGAGAGAAAAGTATATGCATGAGAGCGAAACGGATGACGAGTTGCTGGAAGATATATTAAATAAAAATCCACCTCCGTATCAGCAGAATTCTACAGTGGTGACACCAAATGCGCCACCAATAGAAACTATGCGAAATAAAAGTCCAGAAAAAAGACAAGAAATAAATAGGTCACAAGAACAAATAAGAACTTCCCAAAATGAGGGAATAGAAAATGATAGTGCAAGAGAATTGGCAAGGACAACAAAAGAATTAACTGAGAAAATTAGAGAATTAACCAAGAATATGGAAGCAGTTACCGTACCTGTAACAATAGGTCCAGTAATACCAGTTTTCGAGAATCAGAAAATTGATGAACGATCTTTGGTGATTCCCTTGAGTTCGCAATTCCAAAGAGAAAAGGAAAGAATGGAAACAAGTCCAGGTACGAGCAATTTGACTAGTGCTTACAGACCAAGTCCACCTGAAAATTTGACAGTGAATGAGTGTAGCGGTAGGAAAATGCCTATGGTAACTGAATCTGCAACAGTGACACCTGAAAAGAGTGGAAATTGGACAGAAATAAATAGTACTCCTATAGGTCCGACTCCTGATGAGTTAAATGAGTGGATAAAAGCTTTTAAAATAAAAGAAACAGAAGAAAAACCATTAGATGTGATCAGATTGAAAATTGACATGGAAGAATTAATTCTAGGAACGATTGGTACAGAAAAGATAAAGAATTATCAGGATGATGAAATAATGTTTCTGTGCAAAAGTATAACATGGAGGGCAAAGAATTTACATGACAAACTAGAAGAAGTGGCCGGTGAGATTGGAATAGATTTTGCAAAAGTAAAAACGTTGCAGAAACCATACAGAGTAGATTTTTGTGAAAAAGATATTGAAAATTTGAATACAGCAGGAAGGCTGACACAGATAAAAGAGTTGATTGTTTTGTTGAGAAAATGGGGTGATGTGGACAGATGGAAGGTTAGATGGACAAAGAAGAATGAGAAAAGCGTAGACAAAGGTTCATTGGCTTTTATGATAACAGAAAAGGAACATGTTGTTAAAGAGTACCCTATGAGAGAAACTCCAGGTGGTAGTTATGTGCATGTTCCCTGGACTAGGCAGGACATCCTGTCATTTACAAATGACTTTCCAAAGTTAAGAGAAAAGCCAGTTGAGTGGTACCGACAGGTAGAAAGGTTTGTAAAGGTCTCGAAAGTGTTGTGGATAGATTTGGATGGATTGTTTGACATAGTAGTACCAACGGATCTGTGGTCAGAATGTAAGATTACAGTTGACTGGCCAACTACAGAATATCCAAGAGATCCTAAGACAGGAGCTCCAGGACCAGATGTGATGAAGAAATACGACAAGGTGATTACCTTTTTGAAAAATAAGATTCCTCCAAAAGAGACAGATTGGGTTAAGATTGATAGAACTACACAGGAAAGTAAGGAGAGTGTACATGCATATTATGAGCGATTGTTGTTGGTTTTCAAACAGTATAGTGGTTATGAGGAATTAAGTGAGAAGGATATGAGTCATTTTGTATACCGATTTGTATTTGGCTTGAAACAAGAAATAAGCGATATGATTAAGCAACATATGATAAACTGGCAGAATGCAAGTGTAGATGAGGTGCTGAGGTATGCTAAGTATTGTAGTGATGAAATAGAGAGTAAACAGCGTAAGTTGAAAGAAAAAGCAATGTGGGCACAAGTGAAAGTGGCAGAAAAACAAGAAGCCCAATTGGATAATAATAATGGAAACGAATCAGGACAGAATAAGATGCGACCAAATATAGGTAAAGGAAAAGGACAAGTGAGTTTAGAAGAGGCAAAGAAGAAATGGCCATGTCATAATTGCGGAAAATTAGGGCATTGGAGAAATGAGTGTAAGTTCCCACCTAAACCTAATCCGGAACATCAATCATTAACTCCACAGGTGCAGAATGAGGTAGTTGTTCAACAAAGTCAGGTGCCACAACCACCACTTCCCAACACTGTTAACCAGCAAAGATACAGTACAGAAACAGGATTCTACGGAGGAGAGCAGGTAACACAGTTGCCGAGAGCAGCTAACATTTCCCAGTATTGGTTGCATCAGAGTGAGGATGACCCGGATGAAAGTTTCTGACGGTGCGCAAGAGAGGGGAAAGAGTGCGTGCTTGGCGCAACTCTAGAGGTAGATCAGTCTGGTCCCTTTGTGGATGGAGAAGTGAATGGAGCAAACGTAACATTCCTTGTCGATACTGGAGCTACCCGTTCTACTGTTAGGTCAGTGGAAATTCCGAACCTTCCTCTCTCAGGTGAATGCATCCAAGTGGTAGGAGTAGCCAATCAGCAGATTAAAACCCCACTTACTGAATTGGTAGAAGTAAAAATTGGTTCTTTTAGAAAAATGCATAAATTTGTAGTGTGCGATTGTAGTCCTGTAAATCTTCTAGGTCGTGACCTTTTGTGTAAAATGAATTGCACGATTTATTGTACACCAGAAGGAATAGGTTTTCAGACTTCGGATGAAGATGTTTTGTATAAAGTAACTTTGATGAATCAAGAACCTGAAACGAATGGTTTATTTCCTGCATTTGATGCAGAAAAACTTCCGAAGAACTAAAAGGTGCAGTAAAAGAAAGTGTGTGGGATTTTACAGGAGAGGACATTGGATTAATGAGAGAAGTTGATCCCGTAAAAGTGACAGTGAAAGAAGGGATAAGTTATCCAAACACGCCACAGTATAAATTAACTCCAGAAATAATTGAAGGAATAACTCCTGTGATAAATAAGATGATTGAACAGGGAATTCTGAAAGAAATCATGAGCAGTCCATGTAATTCACCTATTATGGGACTGAAAAAGCCAAATGGAACATACAGAATAGTACAGGATTTGAGAAAGATCAACAAAATAGTTGTACCATGCTGTCCAATAGTGCCAAACCCTGCAGTGATTCTATATCAAATTCCGCATGAAGCTGAGTGGTACACTGTGATAGATTTGTGTCATGCATTTTTCTCTATTCCTTTGCATCCAGATAGCCAGCCATTATTTGCATTCCGTTTCGGAGAGCGTATTTTGGCATGGTGCCGAATTCCACAGGGGTATACAGAAAGCCCCTCAATTTTTAATCAGATTCTAAAGAGATCTCTGGAAGATTTAAAAATGCCAGAAAAATCAGTGATGGTGCAGTATATCGATGACCTATTGGTGGCATCGAAAACCAAAGAGGCATGTGTAAGTGACACAATTGCTTTACTGAACCATTTGGAGAAAAGAGGACATAAGGTGTCCCCTTCAAAATTACAGTTTTGTCAGAAAGAAGTCCAGTATTTAGGACATAAAATTGAGAAAGGAGTGCGGAAAATAGCGACAGAAAGAGTAAGAATGATTCAAGGAATGAGAGCACCAATGACTCAAAGAGAGGTAAGAATGTTTTTGGGAATGGTTGGATATTGTCGACAATGGATAAGTGGATTTTCTTTGATTGCAAAACCATTACAAAAATTGACAAAGAAAGATGTAAAAGACCCTTTTGAGTTAAACAAAGAAGAAATGAAATCTTTCAAAGAATTGAAAAAGAAACTGTGTGAGGCCCCTGCATTAGGTATGCCTGATTATGAGAAGGATTTTGAGTTATACTGCAGTGAAAGAGATGGATGTGCATTTTCAGTACTGGTACAAAAACACGGCACCATGAAGAGGCCTATAGCTTACTTCTCAGCTGTTTTAGATCCTATAGCAAAAGCATTGCCTGGGTGTCTGAAAGCAGTTGCTGCTACTTGTGTAAGTCTGGAACAAAGTGAAGGTATAGTGATGGGGTATCCACTGAGAGTATATGTTCCCCATTCAGTAGAAATTCTTTTGACAAGAACAAAAACACAGTACATGACACATAGTCGGCTGACTAAGTACGAAAAAGTCATCTTGAGTGCAGAAAATGTGACCATAGATAGATGCATAAATGTAAATCCTTCGACATCATTGCCAGATGAAGAGAGTATAATTGAACAAGATGAAGTAGATCATGATTGTCTGAATGTGCTGGAATATTGCACAAAACCAAGAGCTGACATAAAAGATGAACCGTTAAAAGAATCCGATTATGTCATGTTTGTAGATGGTTCATGTTTACGCACAAAGGAAGGAGTGTTAAGCGCAGCTTATGCAGTATGCACAGTGGCAACTGTGATGGAAGCGTCTTGTCTGAAAGGAGTTAGGTCAGCCCAAGTTGCGGAACTAATTGCTTTGATTCAAGCATGTAAATTGGGGAAAAATGTACGAATCACGATTGTGACCGATAGCCAATATGGTTTCGGCATCGTACATGATTTTGGCCAGATTTGGTCACAAAGAGGATTTTTGACATCTGCAGGAACACCTATCAGAAATGGAGATTATGTTAAAAAACTGCTTGAGGCGATACAGCTGCCTAAACAAATAGCTGTAGTGAAGTGCAAGGCGCATAAGAAAAACGAAGACAACATAGCGGTCGGCAATAATTATGCTGATGAGATCGCTAGATATTGTGCGGAAAACATGGCGTCCCTGAACAAAAATAGAGAAAGGGAGCATGTCTCTTGTCCTTTGCTTTTCACTAATGCAGTCGAAACATGGGATGAAGTAAGGCAGTTACAAGAAACAGCAAGAGATGAGGAAAAGGATTACTGGATTAAAGCAGGATGTAGAAGACAGGAAGATAATGGAGTGTGGGTATACAGAGATGAAAGACCAGTTATGCCTGATAGCATGATTGCAGACATGGCACGGATGTACCATGGACAAGCTCATATTGGGAGAGATGCAATGATCAGACTTTTTAGACAGACCTGGTATAACCCAAAATTCAGAGCCATTGCTGAAAGTCTTTGTCAAAGATGTCTTATTTGTCAACAGTTTAACCCAGGAAGGAAAACCGTAGTGAGTCTAGGAACAATAGGACGAGAAGGAGGTCCATTCACAAGGATACAGATGGATTTCATTGAGATGCCCCCTAGTAACAGATTAAGATATGTTCTGGTGGTCGTCTGTTTGTTCTCTCGTTGGGTGGAGGCATACCCCACAAGAAGGAATGATGGAACAACAGTGGCAAAACTTATGCTACGAGAGTTCATTCCGAGGTATGGGTTTCCAGTCACAGTTGAGACAGATAGAGGAACACATTTTCAAAATGAGTTGATCCAATTGATTTGTGAAGCACTGAGTATTAAACAAAAATTACATTGTGCTTACAGACCAGAGGCTTCTGGGGTAGTAGAGCAGATAAATGGAACAATTAAAAACAGATTGGGGAAAATGTGTCAAGCTACAGGACTCAAATGGCCAGATGCACTGCCTCTTGTTCTGATGACCATCAGAAGCATCCCTGAAAAGAAAACGGGACTCAGTCCTCATGAAATGATCATGGGACGAGCAATGAGACAAGCCCACGTACCAGTCAACAAGTTATTAACAATAACTGATGATCTAATACTGGATTATTGCAAAGGACTGGCTGATGTGGTGCGTTCTGTGTTTCATCAGGTTGGACCGGATGCGACCACTCTTGAAAGAAAACCAGCCCACGACTTGAATCCAGGAGACTGGGTCCGTATTAAAGTCCACAGGAGAAGAAACTGTCTAGTTCCGCGTTGGGATGAGCCAAGACAGGTAATCCTAGTAACAACGACTGCTGTCAAGTGTGCAGGAGTGAAGAACTGGGTTCATGCCAGCCACACAATCAGAGTTCCAGAACCTACAGATCGACATGTGAGTCGGTGTCTGGAAGTGTGGGATAAAAGTTTAACGGCTGGAACAACCAAGATAAAGGAAAGGGTGCCAGAACTTGAAGATCGACCTGAAAGTCGACATCTGGAAACCCCAACTGCGAAAGCACCTCTATAGAAGAAGAAGAGGAAGAAGAAGAAGAAGAAAGAAATTCAGAAGTTCCAGAACCTGAAGATCGACCTGTAAGTCGACATCTGGAAATATCTGACACAACTTCAGGACTCTGATGATTCAGTTGAAAACTGGGAAGAATTCCTAAAGAGAACTTGGGGTTATAAACCAATTAGAGAAGAAACTGAGCAAGAAATTGAGTTAGATGAACAACCAAGTACAAGTTATGGTGGAAATCCTTCAGAAACAATATTAATAGATGAAGTAGGGAAAGAAGTACACAAAAAGTTAGAAAATCGAGAAGAACCCCGAGGAGCAATAGGGATAGATAGAAAAACAGGAGAACAGGGAAATTCAGAAACAGATAAGGAGGAAAACACCAAATCGGAAGAACCCCGAGGAGGGACAGTGATAGGGGAAAACAAAAAGGAGAAGACAGATCCACCAGTAGGAGATGACGAGATTATAAGTTTCAAAATAAGAGACAATAGTGAGACAGTTGAAACAGAAACAGAAGAAAGTGGAGGAGAGGAAAAAGCAAAGACTGAATCAAGAAAAAGAAATTGGAAATCAGAAAGAGAAGAAAGAGAAGGTGAAGCCAAAAGGCCAAGAAAAGGAGATAATTGGCCCAACAGCTATGTAAGAAAATTGAGATATAGAATAATAAGAGCAGAAGATGAAGATGCTGAACAAGTAAATGAGGTGACAAGTCAAAAGGGACAAGAAAAACCCAGTGGAAAAAGATTACAAAAGTCCAAAAGGACAAAGAAAGTGAATTCAAAATTTAAGTCACCTGAGTGGCTGTATATTGCATTAACTGATTACAAAGAAGAAGAAGAAAACACTCACGGAAACCAGAGACTGAGAAGTCGGATGGGAAAAGGTGAGATGCAACGAAACTGAAGTGAAGACTTATAGTGCTTCTGCCGGACGTGACAAATATACTGGACGTGACAAATCACCGGATGTGACAACGAAAGAATTCTGGAGAGAATTAAAGAAAGTACCAAGCAAAGATTTTTTTTTGAAAGCAGAGTGGCATCTAAGTCATTTCTGAGGTGTAGTGACACAATTTTTCTGAAACTTAATAAATAGAAAAAGAAAAATGGAAAATAATAGGGATAGAAGAGATAAATGTGAATTTATAAAGAGATGGTGCAAAATGTGCTGCTTTTGTACAGGGTTATTAATGACCATATGGATAGTTTTAGCAATCACAATTCCTATTAGTGTAGCTGTGATAGAAGCAAAGAATGATACTAAACAAGAAAAAGAAACTAATATTAAAGAACAAGTTGTTTTAAGAAGTAGTGCAGAGTTGCATAAGGATAGGTCAGTAACAGATTTCTCAAAGAATGTTTTTACAAAGTTGTTGTATGAGTACGTAAAAACAATGGAAGTAAGAGATTGTTATGTTTGTATGCAGTTGCCTGCATCAGTATCGGAAGGTGTGACTTATCATCACTTACCTTTGACTTATGGAATAACATGTAGTGTAATAGCAAGTTTATTTTATAAAACAGGTAGATTAGAATCTTATTATACTGATATAGATAAGATATTTGCAAACATTCCCGTAGTACCAGAACTTAACAAAGTAAAACCAGCAAAAGTTTTAGGAGAATTCTTTTTAGAACATAGAAAATTAACGTTAGAAGAAATAGTTGGTAACAACCTTACCTGTGAGTTAAAGAAAGAAGAAAAAGTATTTTTGGATATGGTTGAAGAAAGAAGAATGAAATTTCAAAAAGAAGCAATAAAGGAGGAAGGAAAACGTTTATGGACGTTTGAGGAAGGAAATCATGAAGGGAAAAGGATAAATGCAGCAATGACTTTAGATTGGCCACAAACAGGAAAGTTGTGCATTAAGAGAAATAAGACAGTCTATGACAATTACTTTGTAGGTTCCAGTATCTGCCATGACAATTATCAAATTCTGGGAGGTTGGGGATTCAAAGGTGGAAAGGACCCAATATTTCCAGGTATCTATTATATTTGTGGGAATAGAGCTTATTACAGGTTACCGGACCATTGGTATGGAACTTGCTATGTAGGCCTGGTCTTTCCAAAGATTTTTCACATGGACAGAGAAGAAAAGGGAACATACAAGATGATTAATAGATTTACACGTAGAAAAAGGGAAAGTTTTTCAGAAATTGTAGGTGATATTTTTGGAGCATTAATACCAGCAGTGGGAATATCTTTGAATGCATTTAAAATTCGGAAGTTATCCACAGTAGTAGATCGTTTGTCTACAGATACTGCGGGAGGGTTCTTAATGGTAAATACCGAAATGGTTGCCATGAGAGCTATGGTGATGCAAAATCGGCTTGCCCTTGATATTCTTTTGGCAAAAGAGGGTGGAGTCTGTGGAATGTTGAAAGTCCAACATTGTTGTACTTACATTCCGGATAACAGTGAAAATATACAGAAGTATATTACAAATATTACAAGTCTGCACAAAGAATTAGTTCCACTGGAGGTTGAAAGTGTTTTGGGAAAACTTGGTAGAGGGTTTTCCTCAGTAGCAAATTGGTTAACTAGGATGAGTAAACTAGTAATAGGGAAAGTTATAATAGTAGCAACTATAGTGATATTGTTAGCCATGACATTGAAAATAGTAATAACATGTATAAAGAGAAAAGTAAGACAGAATAAGATAAGAAGAAATAACAGAATAATGAGAGAAAGAGAGAGAGAAATGGGTGAAATTGAGTTGGAGAAAATGAAAGAAAGCATGTATAAAGAGACTAAAAGGCAAGATGAAGAAGAGACAGAGATATGAATAACAGAAAGTAAAGGATGAAAGACATGCTGCCTGAAAAGAAGTATGACTTGGGTTTTATGTGGTGATTTAAAAATCACCAAAGGGGGATTGATGGAGCAGTAAAAATAAAAAATTTTAACCCCTAACAAATTATATAATGAATTAATTAAAAATGTTCGTTTAAATGTATTAATCAACATTGTATATGTGGGAATGGTAATATGCCAATGTATGTGCTAAATAATCTATTAATGAATGTCCGTGTGTCTAATCATAACGTAAGAATAAAAAGCGTACTAAATAAAATAAATGCATGTTTGTGCTTCATAGAAATAAAATGTGTCGTTGCAAAAACAATAGTGATGGTAAGTAAGGAGCAGCTTAAATGTCGCTTTTGCTAGGTAACAACTAATTGGGGTACGTAGACGGGAGGGAAACGAAAGGGATATTTTTCTCTATTTTAATTATGTTTTGTTTGCCTCAAATTAGTGCTTCTAAAGTAGAACCGAGTGGCGAGATAAAATGGCCGCCAGTGGGAAGATGTGCACAGGCGCAAGGGGACACGTGGTACGGGATGAGATTGAAGAAATCTGGAGCCTCGTGATGTCTCTGAGAGGCTAGGATGCAAGAAATGGTCAAGGCTGGTGTGACCTAATTGAACTGATAGTGTGCCGTGAGGATCAGGAGAGAGTCCGTGGGAAAGGAGCCCAAGAGAAAGGACAATGACTGCGGAGTTCTTGAATGTGTCAAAAGAAGATACAAATGGACTGATCGAATCGGATGGAAATGTTTAAGCGTATGGGAAAGGAAATGATCCAAGGACCCTTGAATCCAAGAGAACTTGATTAAAGAATGAATAAGCTGACATGCATGGACCAATGAAAGAAAAGCGTGATATTAATGTTGCAACAGTTAGTTAGCAAAGTTAGAATTGGGGTATAAGAGGGCCTACTCTTAGTGGGAGGGGGTCAGTTCCAGGGAAGTTCCAGAGAGTTCCAGTCAGAGTTCCAAGCAGTTCGAGAGTCGTGGTTGCAGTAGAGGAGACGGGTTGCAGGTAGCTGATGCTGACGAGCTGAAGTTGCTGTTGCTGTCTTAACTTTACAGTTGAGTATGAGAATCAGGCTATTTCTAATCCCAAAGTTAGGTTAGAAATCATTAGGCTAAATTAGGAAGCTAGGCAGGTAACTAGGGTTTTTGGCTTCATGACAAAATTTCCTTTTCTGCAATAAATTGGTTATGCTTAATAAAATTGTGAATTTAAAAATGAATAATTGAATAAAGTATTAAATTCTTTCCATGCTTTTAAAATTATATAAAAATTAAGATTCTTTAAACCCAAAATGACTCAGTGGTTATTTTCCTAAATGATTGTGACCTGAGTAATTGGTTGATTGTGATTCAGCTGGTCTTAATCACTATGAACTAATTTCTTAAATGAATGATTCATCGACAAAACAATGAGCAGGAATATCTTAAGAAATAACTAAAAGAAAGTGACAAATTAAGGTAAATAGATATCCTTGCTCTTCCAGCGGTACACAAAATGGTGTTCTCCATTTAGTTCTCATGCTTCTCCTAGGAGTACAGAATTTCATACAGGTGTAAAAGGAAATCCAGGTGTGTGTGTGTGTGTGTGTGTTAGGCGATGTTTATGGGCCCCATCGTCATGAGGATATGAGAAATATAGTTTACCCCTGGATGACCTATAAGTAACCTGGGAGGAGAATAATTTTCATTGTACGCGCTGCATCACGTGCACCCGGTACAGGGCAGCACTATTGCGCTGTCATGCTCCCCCTCCATTCCCCACTACTGCAGGAGTATAACAACTTGCGCCGTTTCACCAACTCACACCCGCCTCGCACAAACAGGAGAATACTTGTTGGTAAAATGGTCCGAGGATCCTCCTGCGTTACATTCTGAGGTCGAACCATGCCATACCTTCTGTCGCATTGTGATATTTTAACTCGCCCCGGAAGAATGGGTGCTTCGCCAAGGCAGCAGAAACGCACTGTCTGTCCAGGGCTGCACTGTCCAACGTGAACAACCGACTGCCCGCGCCGTGTCCAGGGACCCCACAACTCACAACACAGGAGCTGGACTGTCAGGGCCAGTCCGCCAAGCCCCTCCATTTGGGGCAACCCTCTTTCGCCGTGACCTCGCTGGTGAAAGACGCCACAGGGCACACAGCAGACCCATTCATTGCAGATAACACCCCATGCCACATCAGTACCAGACATCACTGCTCCGATAGAAGTTTCTTGAGGCCCAGCTCCCACATCGCGCATACTCCTCGCATGGTGCTGCATAACTGATGCGGCGTGGGCGGCGAAGAACCGCAGGTGACTAAACTATATTAATTGTTTAATGTACTGATTTATTTTTTTATTAGCTTTGTATAGCGCATTCTCGGCCGGAGATATTTCCTGCACTTTACATCGGCACCAGTTCAGTTACCTTTTCCCAAGCCCATATTATTTGTTGTATCACCGGCTGTTGCGCCTACGTAGGCTCGACCTGCACTCGCAGCTCTGCCGCGTTGGCCTTACACCACAGTCTGACCCTGAGGTGGGGGTGGGGAGCAGGGGAATTGCGACAGAGATCGGCTGCTTCTAGCCACGTGGTGAAGCAGGTAATTTTAGTGCTGAAAGCAGCTTCTCCCTAACGACACCCTACCCCAAGCCCGCTTCCTCATTATGGCCCTCTGCCTAGCGATTCCACGCACTGCCCGCACCACTATACCCAAGTTTCCTGCGTGCTTCGTGGTGAACGTTCTGAAGCTACAGGCACCCGCCCACGACGGGCATGTCAGACTTTAGGGAGAGTGACCGGGAAGGCTAACCTAGTACCCCCAAGGCTAACCTAGTACCCCGCATATTTAACATGCTGGTGTTGCTGCTGTTGCATATTTATATAGCGCGAACACGACCCACAGCTATTGGCGCGCTTTACATGAGCACCGTATTTACATACACCTTCACACACGGGGCGATCAAGTGATTCGCCCCGACTCACCGGATGTGGACGCGACCCCGAGGCTCGAACCCTGGTCTCTGGCACCAAAGACGGCAGTCTAGCCGCCGGACCACATCCTCTCCGGCCCGAGGTATTGGTGCGATTTACACGAGCACCGTATTTACATTACCCATTCCGGCACTGGGAATATGAACGGTTTGCCCAGCCTCACCGGATGTGGGAAGGCTAACCATAGTACCCCGCCCTCAGGGAAACTATGCCATGCAGTGCCTTGCACGTGACGTAGGCGGCACCTATCCCCCTGGGAACTACAACCCATCTAGCAAGGGCGGGGGGGCAGACTCTCTGGGATTCCCAACGCATCCGAGCCACCCTTGCTCGGCGCAACACGACACCAAATCGGGAGACATGGGCACAGCGTGTCCAGCCCGCGTGCTGCTCCATTGCCCCCCCCTGCAACTCACCCCATCAGAGGCCCGCACTCGACTCGCCGCACCTATACTATTAGGCCCATGCGGGTCCCGGCCGGGGCCCGGGGCGCAGGGCGGGCTTCAGAGCAGTGTGGGCAGGCCGGGAGGCAGGCTACCACCTACTTACCCAGGGCGCTGAGACTGTGCCGGGTGTTAAAGGTGGTTGGAGGCACCTCTGGCAGTGTTCCGCCGCATGATCTCAATGCGCGGCTGAATACAAGGCCACCGGCGACCCTTCACCCCGCAGACCCCCGGGCCTGCACTGGGACTCCCCATTACTCCAGATATCCCCCACTAGCAGTGGAGGCGGGGTCAGTGACCATATAGAGACCCAGCCCCCCCCCTCTGGTGCACAAACCGGCGGGCCTCGGTTAGTCTCCCTCCTGCCAGGTCGGCGTCGGAGGCCGGAGACGGCCCCCGGGAGGCAGGCACCTATACCGCAGCCCTGGAAGCCTCCATAGCTGCGACGGCTAGGGGCCCACCCGCGCCCCCCATACCACGGACGGGGGAAAAGCTCTTATGCCACCACCCGAGTGCGCCGGGAGCTGCCCCAAAACCCCCCCCCCCCAGGCGGACCGCGGCCGTGGCCGGGCCGCCCAGCCCTGGATGCTGCCCAGATAATTGGGAGACCGGGCGGGGGGAACCGGTGGGAAATGGGGGTATGCACTCACCGCGCTAAAAGATGCCAGCAGCTCCGAGGCCACGTCTAAACGGCGTCAGGGGAATGGGCCAAGAGGGCGCCCAGGGGGGCGGGGAGAGGTATATGTACCTCGCCCCCTCCCCGGAAGTGACGCGGCACACTGGACCCCTGAGGGTCCTAAACGCTGGGAGGCTGCCTCCTGTGCCCTCCTGTGGCACTAAGGCGGCCGCCCTCTTAGCGGGTCTCCTTCGTGGACCCTGGGCAGCCTGCAAGAGGCCTACAAGTTTCTATCAGGCCTCACTTACTGCTCTGCCCCCTTTAAAAAAAAAGTGTTTATTTAATTTCCTTTGCACCCAGGGCATAACAACCACAAACCGCAATTACAGATAGTCAGAGCTTCTTAACCTTCATAATACATACATGTAGAGCCTTAATGTTACATTTGCATTGCTGACATGCTTCAGCCATAAAGTGCATAGCAGATTTCCTATTCAATGAAAATATAAAATACAGTGCTTCTTCGCCTCTATTAGAATGACTATACTTTATCCTATGCATAGTTACAATAATTCTAGCACTATATTTTTCAAGGGGTTGTTACTAAGTGTTACTCCTGTGCAAGTATCTCCTCTTCTGATTCACTGATATGTGTAAATTCGGCCATCAACTACGCCCATATCTCTGAGTCTTTGACCAACTTGTAATCTTTCCTAGCTCATTTAATATGTGTCCTTTGTATCTTTTCCAGTACACCAGTAATCCACAAAAATACACTGGGACACCTTGTGCCCATCCATCGTATTTCTATGCATCTACATGCCAGCACTGGGGTCAATTGCAAGAACCTATGTGCATCTTTCTGTGCTTTACTCTGGGAATCACACCCAGCAGAGCCGACTGTGGAGCAATTTTCAACAGTATTCCTATCACCGCTGGCATTTTCGCACTTACCTCTCTCCAGAAAACTGTGACCAGTGGACATGACCAGTTCAGATGGAAAAATGTGGCTTCACCAGTCTTACACCTGGTGGACGAGGCCTATCACCCTGGGTAAATTTTGTTTAGTGTAATCGGCGTCAGTTATGTGCGATGCAGGAAGGTAAATTGAATTAGGTTAAAACTTGCATTCCCTGATATCTCCCTTACCCGAGCGCATGCTGTGTCCGAACCTCTGCTACTTATCTACTCCCCTACATCTACTTCCCAGGCTAGTCTTGCCCTTACAGCTGGCGTAGGTATATACAGCTTCATAGCTCTACACATGTATGTCACCTTGTGTCATCAAGATCCCAGGTGTATGGCAGCCTACAGATCTTTGTAGCAGCAGGGGCAAGTGGGAAATCCTGTCCAGATTTCCCTCGCTGTTCCAGACAGTTTAGCATATTGTAAACAAAATGCCTACGGCCTACACCAAACACGTCCTGAGTTCCTTGAAAGGTAAAAAAGTCCTGTCCAGAGTATGTCTCCTAGGGTGCTGAAGCCACCCTCCCACAATCTAACCATCATCATGGTCCTATGTGTTTAAGCACTTACAGTGACCAGCTAGCCAAACCCCTTGCAAAAAGCAGTCTTTTAAGTATTCACTTGGTGATTCTTTCCAATATGCTACCAGTCAGACTCATAATGTATGGTACTCCTCCAGATATGACTACCACTCATAAGTAATTCCAGAAGGGATAATTCTCCAAACATCAATGTTAACAAGTGTTACTCCCAGTTATCTTTGTCTGCAGCCCAACCAGCAGCATACTGGATATGTGACGTGTAATAATATATTTCCATATCTGGGAGTCCAAGACCTCCCTCCTCTAAGTCCAGTTTTAGGACATCAAGTGCCTCTCTACTTCTGTTTTCCGTCCACATCAGGGTAATCAACAATCTATTTCTTGAACTAATCATCCTGTTTATGCTGCATAGATTATGCTGGGTGCGCAGATTTGGCATTATGCTGATTTCAATGTATTTTTACACTCTCATCTTGAGGTGTCTTTATGTTCAGTTATTTCTGGCTTTGTAATAAATTGACTAACCTTACAGAATTATCTGTGGTTACTATGAGTCTAAAGAGTCGCCTGTTCAACTGATTTGGAAATGTTGTCGAACTTTCTCCCCTCCATGCTTTCAAGCTGCTAAAAAGAACCATTGGACAGTGAGTCTAGAACTGATCTAGAACTTATGGGCCTGGCCCTTTCAGTACATAGCTGTAGGAGGCTGGCTTAGTATATGGTGCTCACTTATGTAAGTGTAGCACCCTGCACTAATCCTAATCCTTATGGTGATTTTAGTGGTCTTAGACAACCTTAGAAAACTCTCTAAGTGGTAGCTGTGGAGAGCAGCCTTCAGGCTTAGTCCAGAAGAAGTGTAAAGCAGCTTGTTTTACCAGACCGTAATCTTATAGGTATAGGTTAAGTGAAAAAGAACCACATAGTGTATTTATAAAAATATGTATTTATTATAAGACACTCACTAACACATAACAATATCTCCTACCCGGAGAAATAACCACAATGCACATAATATTTTGCAAATTGAACAGGCAAGTAGCACGAATACACAGTTGTCGCCAGGGGAGACCAAACCATATACTAAAATAGAGGGATGTGAACCCCAACTCAAGTCAAGACTGGAAACAGAAGACGTAGAAGTGCTGGGGACCCAAGGAACCACCCGAGGTAAGTACCCAGGAACCCCGCGGAGGCTGTGTGCAGATTGGATACACAACCGCGTGCTCAATTCAAGTCAATTGGTAAGTCTACAGTGTTTCTCAGAACCATGTCCATTCATATTTATTGGCCTGTCTGTCAGTTTATTGTCTATGTGATGTATGTGGTATCCTTGTAGCATGGGGCTGCATCCACGTACAACCGAGCCACTGTTGTCACATTTCACCGTAGAACCAAGTATCCTCCCACCATGGTCCTTATTATGACTTTCATCACAGCCAGCAGTCTCATGGACGTTGTTACTACATGAAAATGCTGGCAGTGAGTAAAGTAAAGGCCGTGTGCATGGCGGTCCATGCAGGGGGGCACCGTTTGTGCCATCATGTGTGCATGCACCCCATTCCAGCACAGAATGAACTTAACAGTCCATGACATGCAGGAACGTGCACTATTGGTTCCATTGCCTTGGAGTTAAAGACTCACATATGAGCCTTTACACTGCCACTGCGCAGGACTGACAAGCCGCCCTCCCGACCATAAAATTATTCTTAATCTGTCAGGTGGGCGATGGTGTAGTTCAGCGGTCCTGGGCCAGTTGCGTGGTATCCGGTTCGTGCCCGCCAAACTCGAAATCAGGCTTTAAGTCTTTTCCAGTCTTTTAAAGCACATGGTTGGAACAGAAATCCAGAAAGGTATGTCTAGTTAAGACCAATGTGAGCAGAGAAACTTGGGTACTTTCATCTATGATGTTCTCCTAACTTATTTCACTGTTTTTCATTATTTTAAAGAGAAATGGATGCCACAAAATACCAAGAGCTTCTGGATTATGTAAGCAGTAATGTGTATCCTGAAAGTTTCAGTAAAATCCAGAAGCATGGATTACGAAGATTGCCTAAAAAATTCACCATTGACGGTACTTTAATTTTCTAACTATTGGCTTTGTTATTACAATTTGATTCTAGAAATTTTAAGTAGAATTGTGGTACTTGCTTGAAATAATTATTATGAATTGTTAATCTTGTAGCTGATATAAAAATTACAACTTTAGTGCTAACAAGTTTTGCATAGTACATTAGGTTTATATATAAAAAAATTATGGGCCTCATTTCGATGTTGGTGCGGCGGAGGGCCTCCCTATCCCTAAAATGGTGGCCGTAGGGATTAGGATGTTCCCTCCCCGCCAGCCTTTCCATGGCAGTTCACCCGCCATGAAAAGGCTGGCAGGGATGGACATTGGGGGCCCGTTGCGGGCCCCCCTTCATCCCTGGCACTTTTCTTTGAGCGTGGGGGGCACCATAGGTGCCCCCCCAACATATCCCTGAACCAAGTAACGGGCACCACATGGTGCCTGTCACATCCCTGTTTTCCATTGCGGCAGGTGCTGCAGCCAGCAGCATCCGCCGCTATGGAAAAGGTGGCCAATGCAACCGCCACAGTGGCGGTTGCATCGTAATTTGGCCTGTGGGACCCCCGACACGATGTCGGGCGGTCCCCATCCCCTTGGCCGCCCGCCATCCTAATCAGGCCCACTGCTCGGTCGGTCACATTGCACTTTTCTTAATGGGAGCTTGTGTTACGGCCTGTTGAGAAAAGGGATGTGCAGTTCATACCTGCACCCAGTGGCAGGCACCTCAAAGTGCCTGCCACGGGGTGCAGGGATCAACAGGGGGGCACCTTAGGTGCCGCCTCGGCCTCCAACCGGACGTCTTGCACCCAAGGGGGCCCTGCTGAGGGCCCCCACAGTCGAATTCCGACAGCCTTTCTGTTTTGGAAAAGCCGGCACAGAAAAGCTGCCGAAACCCGAGATTGTAATCTCAAGGGCGTAAATGCAGACCATTGACATTACAGGCTGAATTCCGACTGTCTGACGGAGTCTAAGAGTCTGACAGAATCCAGCTGGAATAACCAGCAGGTTTTCTTTGTGACTGCCTCCATCTTAATGAGGCGGTCGTAAAGTAAACTGACCGGCCCATTACAATGTGGCTGTAAAGGCTCTGACCAAGGGTGGGAGCCTTTTACGGCCGCATCGTAATTCGCCCCTATACCTCTTTATTTAAATTCATTTTCAATATATAATTTTTTTAGAGACAGATATATTACATAAATTGCTTTTATTAAATTGCATAACAACTGAATACTGCTTACATATTCTGAATTATGTGAATGTACATTCTTTTATACATATGTAATTTACTGACATATATTTGAGTTTATTTAGAGATAAATATTATACATTTAAATGGCATTCTTTTTGACATGCATACTAACTGAAACACTTTTATGCTTTGTCCTTTTGGTTTTGACAATAGATGGGAACTTCTACACTGGTAAAGGAAAGAACACAAAAGTTGTCATTGGTGCTGAAGCTGCAATAAAAATGTGTTTTGAATTTCATTTGTCTCTTATTGGTGGCCATTCAGGAATCAACAGAAAAAGTATTACCACCCGATTTTATTGGCCAAATATAACGGTTGATATTGAACAATGGGTGAGCTAGAAATTTTCTAGTCTTTCAAAACAATTTGTTGTTAAATAAAAATCTCTCTTAAAATTATATCTTATAAGACATTTTTATAAACCTATTGTTCCATTAAAAATCTCAAATTTAAAATCTATCCTTATTCTCTCGCACATGGATTTGTTGACCCATCCATTACTGTTAGAAATATTGAGTAATCCAAATGCATATTCAATTTAGAGTGTTTCTTTAATCTTTAGGTGTAGGTAACTGATGTTTAAGGCAACTATCAATTATGCCATTGTGTGCACCAATATAAAGACGCTATTTGGTAAGGATATGCTCTTTACAATTTTAATGATTTGGCAGGTGGGCTTTAAATAATGTAATTATTTCTAATGAAGTGGGTCAGGCACTAGTGTTGGAGGGTATGATATTTCCATGAACACCGTCTACACTAGAGATACGGAGTCAAAACATTGATGAAAATTTGTTATTTGGGTGACCCCATTTGAAAATTTTCTTTCAAAGATCTTTATTTTTTCATTTGTAGATCAAGGAGTGTGATATTTGCCAAAAAGAACAACCTGCACTCCAGATTTCCTCTGACTTAAAACCAATTAAAGTATGCACTATATGTCTTATGTTTTGCTTTATGAACTTACAGTTCTGTAGGTATGATTGTAAATTTTAAATAAAAATGTTTGACACTAGCATAAAATACTAAATTTGTAAAGAAATAATTAATTTGCATATCTTTTGATAACATTTATTTTTAATGTGTATATTAACAGGTGGAAGAAGTTTGGGAACTTTTAGGAGTGGATTTGATGGGACCTTTACCAACCACTCCTACAGGATACAAATATATTCTGACTGCAACTGACTATTTTTCAAAATGGGTTGAGGCATTTATACTAAAATCAAAGAGTGCAGCCGAGGTTGCTTCCAGACGGTTGCACATGTAAGTACGCCATGGAAGTCCAGAAAGGGTTCTATCAGAACAAGGCCGGGAGTTTGTGAATGAAGTGAGTGTACAATATAGACCTTACATATTAATAATGCAATTATGACAATAACTAATTTGTGTGTTAAATATATATAGTATTTTTTGTAATCATTAACATTTGAAAGGTATATTTACTTTGTTTAGATATGAATTTATTGCATAAAGGTTTGAAAAAAGTGTTTTCTTTTGTATGGTTTAAGAATGCAAAAAAAGCACGGTAAAGATAAATCTCAATTATAATATTGAAAAAACCTTAATGTTTCTCTACTATTTATTCACTTACTACATTAAAGTAACTGAGATCTTTTTATCAAAACAATTGTTTGTAAATCTAGAAATTCATCATCTTCTAAGCCAAGGAAAATGGGATTTGGAAAAGTCATAGATTTATATTTAGAAATGGCATGATTAATTAATAAAAAAGAGGAATTTCCAAACTGTCATATTTAATGACAGTGCTATTTGAAAAATTGCTCTGCACCCTTTCATTCAGTGGATGATTGCACCCTTAGGGTCAGGATCCTTTGTTACTCTACCCCACTAATTGCTACCCACTTATCAGTGTTAGGCAAAATTCATTCCATGTGATGCAAGTCATGTAGCATTTTTATTACCCATTCTTTGACCCCTAATTTGGTCGCTTTTAAATTGAACAAACAGATTATACTCCAAATTCTTTAAAGGACCATAGGCAGGGTCATTTTATACTGTAGGTGTCTGTTTGCTTTTGAAACTTGTGTGATTCAAAACTATCTTTATTTGAAAGGTATTATGAATCGGCCCCTGTTAGTCGGATTGTGCTTTTTAAGGTGTGTTACACATCTGTGTACTACATATTTACATTTCGCTCAAACTTCTGAATATAAAATATAAATATTTATTTTTCAGGTTAATTCTGAGTTATCAAAACTCTTAGAAATAGTCTACTTCTCCAGCTGTTGGGGCTAGCGGGTTTCCCCGGCTGGGAGGCTATCAGTATATCTAAGGCTGGAGATGTTCTCCATTGTGGGGTCCTAATGTCTTTTCAGGAACACCAACAGGAATATGAAATGCCCAGATTGTAGTTCTATTAATATCTCCAATTCCGCCATGCCTTTTCCCCTACCTTACACCCCAGGAAACTATACCCGAGTTTAACCCTATTGTGGCTAAAATATTTATGGGTGAGCTTGGAGAACATAAGTTCACCAAGATATATCGGATATTAGTTACAAACAGTCCCACCACCTTCAGCAAAACACGCGAAGCTTGGCAGGAAGATCTGCGTCCCCTGGATGATGAGGAATGGACTGAAGCACTCGAATCCCCGTGGGGCGCGGCCATTGCGGCGCAACTGCGACTAATACAATTTAAATACCTACATAGGGTATAGTATACTAGATATAGGCTCTGGCGCGCTGGGCTAATCAACTCTCCCCTCTGCTTACGGTGCCGCACCATGGATGGCACCTTTATTCGTACGGTATGGCAGTGCTCAGCGCTTTCTAAATCTGGCGAGGTGTACATACATGTATGTCAGAGGTCTTGGGATGGGATATCCCGAACTCACCACGATTGACCTTGCTCCATATCACAGACGATATTGGGGGTAACATATATAAACAACATTTATTACTCCTTGGTCTAACACTGGAGAAACAAGATATAGCTAAAGCATGGAAAAATGACTCCCCACCTTTAGTGGGAACATGGAAAAAGGGTCTTGATTTTTGTATGGGGTTGGAAATACCAGTGTATAAAGCACGCGGATGCCCTCAAAAACATTTCAAGGTCTAGAAGAAATGGGTGGACTACAGGGGTCTCTATTTGGAGCCCGTCCCAGCTGCATCAATAGACTAGAGATGGACAAATGTCAAATGATGTGGGATAAATATGATTGTTCTTCTACACGATCAGGGGGGTTATGTGCAGTATGCATCCGAATTTCTATCAAACGTATGACACTATTGTTTATTGTTGGGGGAATATGTTTGATTACATTTGTTTTTCAATTGTTGTATTTGAATTAAAAAATCGACATCATTAATATTATTATATATATATTCTACTATCTGGAAATCTGGTCATCTTAGACGAGCTGTGGCTGTCAACTATAAAATTTGTTGTGAAAAAAAACTCTTAGATATAGAACGTTCTGTAAGTACAGCATATCATCCACAGACAAATGGTTTAGATGAGCGTACTAATGCTAGGAGTAAAAGGTAAAGCTAATTCTCAATCTGTTTTTTATACACATGTTGATCGGTAATTTATTCATAAAATATTTCCATTTAAATATTTTTAAGTTTGCAAGTACTTGAGGGGTTATTCTCATGGAGGCCTGACAGCCTCCGATGGCTCATCGGATGCAGTCCGACCGTCATCTGTAGCTGCAGTCAGACCAACGCATTACAATGCGTGTGGTTGGAGGCAGCTGGCGGAGGGACAGTCCCTGAGCCAGTTGGACCATTGGAGGGTCTGTAGTCCCATAGGGATTACAATGGCCAATTCTGCCAGCCCTTTCATGTGGTTCGCACGCCATGAAAAGGCAGGTGTAAAGTGACTTTGGCTGCCCCGAGGGGGGCCCCGTCCTCCTTGGCTGTCCGCTATGGGGCCTGGGTAAACATCCCTGCACCGTGTGGCACACTCGGTGCAGTGATGTTTTTAAAGTGTACATTTTCTATTGCGGAGCATGGTGCAGCCTGCAGCACAAGCCGTAATTGAAAATATACACTTTGTGACCGCCGTGAAAGGTTGTCGCATTTGAATGAGGGCAGAGGGACTGCCGACTCCTTGTCGGGTGGTCACACTTCCGCTATGTTGCCAGTCAAACGAGAGCCCGACCGGCATTGCAATCAGGTCTTTGGTGTCCAATAATATATTAATAGTGACTTGAAACATAGAAGATTACATGAAGCAAATATAATTGAAAATATTTGATTCGAAGGGAAGGAAACTTGATTTATATATTGCCAGTAACAATCATGCCACATGCTAATTTTTTGTTATTTTACAGCACGTTGTCTAAATATGTGAATGAGCATCAAAACAACTGGGATTTATTTTTGTATCATGCGTTGTTTGCTTTAAGATCGAAGCCACATACCACAACAAAAGCGTCCCCTTTTCAACTTATGTATGGCAGTGAAGACAGATTTCCAAGTGAGGTTGCAGAGGATCTGGTATGAAATTACGATTATGTTTTGAATTAGAAAAATTGTTAAAATGTTCTATTTGTTTCAGAGTCATTACCCCTATTTATGTTTAAATCTGCATATTTCTATTGTGTAATTATACATAGATTCACTTGCAGGATACTCTAAGTTTTGACTACTACTAAATCTTATTTCGCTCTGTTACTTTTCTTTTGCATAAGATTTATTTGCAATAAATCTTGATATTTTAATTTGTTTTAATTTTTATATAAATAGAGGGTTAGATTCAATTTATAAATGTATATTTTTCATTATGCAGACCCGTCTTACATTATTTTATATAAAAAATTCTTCAAATACGTTTAATCGTAGTTATTATAACGAAAATTAGTGATTGAGTTTTATGTTGCCTTTAATAGCTTGAGTTTATACTACCAACTGAAACAGAAAATGTGGGCATTTTCATCGAAAAGAAAAAAACGAGCAGAGTTGCAGAAGGAGACAAAACAGAATATTGGGATTAAACAGGAAAAGCAAAAAGAAAAATTCAAAAAAGAGAGTTTCAAAGAAATATAAGCCATGCACATTTACAGAAGGACGATTAGTGCTTCTGAAAAATTGCAGGCGAAGTACAAGAAAAGGAGGAATTTTGGAACATAAATTTACAGGACCGTACACTATTGCTCAAATTCAAGGAAAGCGTGTTAAATTGCTTAATGCTAGCAACCTTCCTTTATGTACAACGGACAATCTTGACATGTTGAGGCCTTATAAGTGGAGCGGCAAAGGCAAACCATCGAAGGGTATGTTTTTTGTATGCAGTGGGACAAAGTTGGATGTGTATTGAAATTATATACCATCAACCTCAGCAAATGGCACAATACGTGGTGAAAAGGTACTAGGTTAAGCAAGGGAACATGAAACTGAGTTTTCCAAAAATATATGGTTTGAAAAGTACAGTATTTTAAATAAGGGATTTTTTATTACTTATTTTTGTTTGAGCAGGGTTTGGGGTGGGTTGGATGAGTAGTGTCTGTTTTTCCGAACTGAAGTTTAGTAAACCTAAAAAAATTATTTTGCAGGAAGCATGACCAATCAGGAATCTCCAGCATCTCTTCCATTCGAAACACTTTCAGAGGAGATTGAGAATTTTGCAGAAAATCAAACTTGTGTGCCGTTGGGGGGTGAGGTTGCTACTTATTTTATTAATATTTTTGTTTTGAAATTGTTTAACTCGTGATGTAAGGGTGTTCTCACAAGCAGCTTGGTTTTACTATCTCTACTTTTGAAATTATATATCTTAGTAGTTTGCCATTTTAAAAATCGAAAAAAATAGTGTATTATATGCAATCAAAAATTGTCTTTGGATCAAAAAATATGTTCTTTTCTTATTTCTTTTTTTTTCTCAAATAACACTTGTGAGAGGCTGGTTTAGTATATGGTGCTCACTTGTGTAAGTGTATTACCTTCCACTAATCCAGACACCCCTTATGGTGATTTCAGTGATTTTAGTCAACATTAGAAAGCTCTCTAAGTGGTAGTTGTGGAGAGCAGCCTTCAGGCTTAGGGCCCGATTACGATGCCCTAGGAAATGGCTCCGAACGAGGGTCAGAGCCCTTCCAAGGGCATCATAATCACCGGTTTGGATTCATTGCCGACCGACCCATTACAATGGGGTCGGTACTATAGGAATCCGACCTTGATTTCCGAATGGCTTACAACGGGCTCGACGGGCCATTTGGAAAGGGGCCTGTAATCCCAAGAGCGCCTCTTTCCGCCCGAGGGATTACGATGGCAGATTCCCACAGCCTTTCTGTGCCAGCCTTCCCGACATTGGGAATCTGACTTTTGGCCCCCCATGGGTGCAAGGCCTCCAGATGGCGGCCTAGTGGGCACCTATGGTGCCCCCCTGTGGATCCCTGCACTGTCTTCCAAAGGTCACGGTGCTTTTCAAAAAGGCACCGTATTGGGAAATGCCTCACAATGCTCCCACACGGCATGGACTGAAAAGTTGATGCCGTTCAAGAACTACTGTGCATGCATATTACAGCCTCTGACTGGGGTGGTTGTACCGCCGGTGTGGCGGTGGCTGTACCGCCACTGCCGCGCTCACGCCAGTGTGGTGGTTCTCGCTCCACCAGAGTCGTAATCGGGCACTAGTTAACAACTTAGGGGCCGATTCCGATCTCGCTCGGACAGCCCTCCGAGAGCTGTCCGTAGCCTTACCTTGCGACCGACTCGTACTGGGAGCCGGTCCGTCCGGGCGATGAAGTACGATGCGCAAAAGTGCCACAACTCCGAATGACACATAGGCTCCGATTCCAGCAACATTTCCCTTACGAGCCGCTTATACAAACGCCCATCCGAGTCGCCCGGAAGCAGTTTCCACAATAGTTTCCGGCCGGACAAGTACGATGCGCAAATCCTACGCGCCGAACGGGTCGCCACTAGCAGCACGTCACAGCATCCGGGAGAGATGAATAGCAGGTCCGATTCACGCCACAACACGATCCACTGCTACGAAACGGACCAACTCACAACATGTACAAGACGGAGCAACAATCAGCAAGTACGAGATGAACCAATGATGAATCCCATCGCGCAGGTCATCCCAGTACTGTACATCTATGACCGGATCATGAACAGACGCGTACGTCGCAGACGGTAAGTCAGACACCCACACAAACAAACGTCACGAACGCGCGAAATGCTACATACACATACGGGGGGACATGCCGTCCACCAGCAAAAGCAAAACCCCAGGGGTAGCATGGACCACACCACCAGCAGTGCCCACACCTGGGGGGGGGGTGCCCAGCACCACTACCATCCCCACTCAAAGGGGGCTGGATGCCCTGCACCAATACCATCCCTACTCATAGGGGGCTGGATGCCCTGCACCACTACCATCCCCACTCGTAGGGGGCTGGATACCCTGCACCACTACCATCCCCACTCATAGGGGGCTGGCTGCCCTGCACCACTACCATCCCCACTAATAGGGAGCTGGATGCCCATCAATACCAGTACCCCCCACTCATAGGGGGCTGGATGCCCTGCACCAATACCATCCCCACTCATAGGGGGATGGATGCCCTGCACACCACTACCATCCCCACTCATAGGGGGCTGGATGTCCATCAATACCAGTACCCCCCACTCATAGGGGGCTGGATGCCCTGCACCACTACCATCCCCACTCATAGGGGGCTGGCTGCCCTGCACCACTACCATCCCCACTAATAGGAGGCTGGATGCCCATCAATACCAGTACCCCCCACTCATAGGGGGCTGGATGCCCTGCACCAATACCATCCCCACTCATAGGGGGCTGGATGTCCTGCACCACTACCATGCCCTCTCATAGGGGGCTGGATGCCCTGCACCACTGCCATCCCACTAATAGGGGGCTGGATGCCCATCAATACCAGTACCCCCCACTCATAGGGGGCTGGATGCCCTGCACCAATACCATCCCCACTCATAGGGGGCTGGATGCCCTGCACCACTACCATCCCCACTCATAGGGGGCTGGATGACCTGCACCACTACCATCCCCACTCATAGGGGGGTGGATGCCCATCAATACCAGTACCCCCCACTAATAGGGGGCTGGATTCCCTGCACCACTACCATCCCCACTCATAGGGGGCTGGCTGCCCTGCACCACTACCATCCCCACTAATAGGGGGCTGGATGCCCATCAATACCAGTACACCCCACTCATAGGGGGCTGGATGCCCTGCACCACTACCATCCCCACTCATAGGGGGCTGGATGTCCATCAATACCAGTACCCCCCACTCATAGGGGGCTGGATGCCCTGCATCACTACCATCCCCACTCATAGGGGGCTGGATGCCCTGCACCACTACCATCCCCACTCATAGGGGGCTGGCTGCCCTGCACCACTACCATCCCCACTAATAGGGGGCTGGATGCCCATCAATACCACTACCCCCCACTCATAGGGGGCTGGATGCCCATCAATACCAGTACCCCCCACTCATAGGGGGCTGGATGCCCTGCACCAATACCATCCCCACTCATAGGGGGCTGGATGTCCTGCACCACTACCATCCCCACTCATAGGGGGCTGGATGCCCATCAATACCAGTACCCCCCACTCATAGGGGCTGGATGCCCTGCACCACTACCATCCCCACTCATAGGGGGCTGGCTGCCCTGCACCACTACCATCCCCACTAATAGCGGGCTGGATGCCCATCAATACCAGTACCCCCCACTCATAGGGGGCTGGATGCCCTGCACCACTACCATCCCCACTCATAGGGGCTGGATGTCCATCAATACCAGTACCCCCCACTCACAGGGGGCAGGATGCCCTGCACCACTACCATCCCCACTCATAGGGGCTGGATGCCCTGCACCACTACCATCCCCACTCATAGGGGGCTGGCTGCCCTGCACCACTACCATCCCTACTAATAGGGGGCTGGATGCCCATCAATACCAGTACCCCCCACTCATAGGGGGCTGGATGCCCTGCACCAATACCATCCCCACTCATAGGGGGCTGGCTGCCTTGCACCACTACCATCCCCACTCATAGGGGGCTGGATGCCCATCAATACCAGTACCCCCCACTCATAGGGGGCTGGATGCCCTGCACCAATACCATCCCCACTCATAGGGGGCTGGATGCCCTGCACCACTACCATCCCCACTCATAGGGGGCTGGATGCCCATCAATACCAGTACCCCCCACTCATAGGGGGCTGGATGCCCTGCACCACTACCATCCCCACTCATAGGGGGCTGGCTGCCCTGCACCACTACCATCCCCACTAATAGGGGGCTGGATGCCCATCAATACCAGTACCCCCCACTCATAGGGGGCTGGATGTCCATCAATACCAGTACCCCCCACTCATAGGGGGCTGGATGCCCTGCACCACTACCATCCCCACTCATAGGGGGCTGGATGCCCTGCACCACTACCACCCCCACTCATAGGGGGCTGGCTGCCCTGCACCACTACCATCCCCACTAATAGGGGGCTGGATGCCCATCAATACCAGTACCCCCCACTCATAGGGGGCTGGATGCCCTGCACCACTACCATCCCCACTGATAGGGGGCTGGATGCCCTGCACCACTACCATCCCCACTCATAGGGGGCTGGATGCCCATCAATACCAGTACCCCCCACTCATAGGGGGCTGGATGCCCTGCACCACCAGCATTCACATGCATAGGGTCACTAAGCAAACCCCCACCCCTACCATCTTTGCAAGATTCTATGTATGTGTGTGCCAAATGCCCACAACACTGATTCTGATAGTGAACATACAATGTGACTCCCATCACATGTGTGCCCAAAAGATGACTGTGGGGTTCAAAACTCCAGCATCTCAGGAACATTGTGGTAATGGGTTCCAAAGCCCACATCACTACAGTGACCAGAAGGTGAGTGTGGACAAAATAATAGCAGCATCACCAGACCAGCATTTGTGCTCACTGGTCCCAAATCCACAACCAATGTAGTGGCAATGTGGTGGTTGTGTCACATACAAACATAGATTTGAGAGGCACAGATTGCTGTGTATCACAAGAACTCCCTCTGCCATGTGCAGACAAGCATTGGCCATGAGCCCTGACAAGGCCCACAGTGTCCAATTAGACTA
The DNA here is from genome assembly GCA_963921515.1 of Calotriton arnoldi. Taxonomy (NCBI): domain Eukaryota; kingdom Metazoa; phylum Chordata; class Amphibia; order Caudata; family Salamandridae; genus Calotriton; species Calotriton arnoldi. The sequence continues at coordinate 1,281,560 of CAWUFW010003874.1, read as the reverse complement.
TGTGAAAAGTGAGCATCATGATGCATACACACATATCTCTACGAACAGACACTCAAACTGAGGAATCCTGTGGAGACTGTCAATGTTAGGTGACAAAGTCCCATACCATGGCAGAGACATACCAAACATGAGCAATGTGCAGGATGATGAGCTACAAGATGCATGGACATTAGGGAAAAACCTCCAAACTAGATCCACACAATGGAACACAAAAGCAATGCCAATGCAGAGGTGCAGATGCACAAACACAGACAGGCAGACCCACACTGCATATCATACACAACACGTGTGTGTGTCTCAGTGTCCCCCGGCTAGTACACAACACATGTCGGTGGGATGAGCTCCAATCACACCGATGTGTCCACTGTGCCATACAAAAAGTAACTAATGAACTGGGCACCCCTTTGTGGTCAAGCACACATCGTCAGATGAGTGGTATAGCAACGTATTCATGTGACACAAGCTGGGTGGAACAGCAACCAACACAGTAAGAGACAGACCCACTACAGCACTACCCTCTAGTACCCTAATTTGTGGTGACAGTAGCCTGTACGCCAATCCCACTGTGATGACAAAGGTCTGTTTTGCCCATATTGTGGAGCACAGTCAGCTGTGCATACTGGGTCATGTGTCCAGAACAACAAACTCACATCACACCTCCATAAACACAAATCACTGGCCATGTCCTGCAACCAATGTGCAAAATGTAGGTAGGGGCCTAGACATGAAACAACTCACATGTGGCCACCCTCAACACCACACACCCTGATCTGCAACAATGTGCATCAGCTAGGCACACAGGGACTGTTGACATAGCTCAAGCACCCATTACAATCTCAGGGGTGGTGGGGGGATCTAAGGTACACAAAAATCAACACACATGGCCTGTCAACAACACCTGTGAATGTCTGCCACACTGCACAGTATGCGGAACATGGGCATAATGTGAAGACAACACGATTCATTGGGAACCCTGCCACACACCTATACCAATGAGGAACCAAAGGAGACCCACAAAGAACACATGTTAACACCTTCCAACATTGCAGCAATGACCCTGATGAGTGGGAGTAGTCACACACACATACGAGTGAGCCTCACACTGACAGATACCACATAGGGAAAACAACATGATGTTTGAAACACATAAGTGCCAATGGGAATCCTGAATGTGTCCCATGTGCATTTGACAACATCCCCTGAAATTACAACTAAAACAGCCATGGATGACAACCTAATGACCAGTAGTCTGCCATGCACCGACACCCCAGTAAACCCAGGGAAAAGAAGTCTGATGAACACAGGACAACTCAGCAAGTGCACATAACAGGAACATCTGCATAGAACACAGGCTGAGTCGAAAAAAGGGAAGGCAACACACACAGACATGCTCACACAACACACACCATGTGCACAGGCAATGCCACGGAATGACACAATGCCATGAGGGGTCTCCACTCCTGGGGAATGTCAGCTCTGAAAAACGTTGTTTGTGCAGGGTCCTGTCATGCCAGCACACCACCTGCACAGTGAGCCAACAATTACAACACAATGAAAGCTCTGGTCAAAGCAACATGTGTACGGGAGTGTCCCTCCAGTCATCTGCACATACGCAATACACATGTAGAGATAGTTGCACTGATGACACAGATGACTTGTGTACCATGGATGCACAAACCTGCCTGTCCAGTGTAGATGGGCCCAGTCAGGGAATCTCACCATGTGCCCAAATGTAAGTACAACATATGTGCAACAGTGTATGCCAAAGATGTGAAGTAGCAAACCCAAAGAGATAATCCTGGTTACAACGTTTTGCAATCATTACACCCTGTAATTGCAGCAAAGGATGTCATGGACACATTGCAGAAAAGTGCACATATCCCATGGACCACATGGAGTCCATCACATCAACAAATCATCCTGTTGTACCTTCAAAACACAAGTACAACATCAAGTCCATGATACTCATCATCAACATCATGTACATTTGATGCAACAACAATGGATAACCACAATTTGCTTTATTAAAAAATGAAACTCCTCAAAACTGGTAATTCGAGTCCACAATGTCAAAAGGCCAATGGCCAGTCCATTTCTCAGTTCAACCATGGTGACATGTGACAAGTTGTCACCCATTGCTTGCCTGCACTGCTACGACCAGGGGACATCTCCCCTTGGAGGGGCATACATGGGGCAGGCCAGGCACCGCAGGGACAGGATCAGGGGACAGCAGAATGGGGCAGGGGAGGGGTGATGGGTGCTGGAGTGTCACTGGCAACTGCAGTGGAGATGTCTGACACAGTGGGCACCGTCACAACTGCAGGGATGAAGTCAGATGGGGTGGTTGCCGGCACCACAGCAGTGGGCAGGTCAGATGGTGTGGACGTGGTCTCCACTGCAGTGCCAAAGTCAGACGGGGTGGATGAGCTCTTCACTGCAGTGCCAACCTCCAAAGTAGTGTCATGGGGTCCAGGTGAGGTGGGCAGGACAGAGGGGGGAGACACAGACTCCACACCAGTGGCAGGAACAGGCTGAGCGTGTGAGGTGGGGGTGGAAGTGCATGTGGTAGGGGGGGAGGGCCTAATCATTTTGGGGATGAGGTATCGGTGTGTGGGTGAACAAGGGGCAGGGTGTGGCTGGGGGACCTGTGGAGTGGTGGCCTGGGGGCTGCAGTACGGAGACTGTGTGGTGGAGCTGCGGGATTGTGGTGGGGTCTTGCTCTTCCTAGTCCGGGGGGATTTGCGGATGGGGGCCTCAGTGTCTGTGCGCCTGGGGGAGGGTGTCCGTGTGGTAGGGGAACTCCCCCCTGTGCGTGGTGACTTCCTCTTCCCCTTGTGAGTTGGAGCAGATGGATCGGTGGGGAAGAGGCCAAGGTCACAGAGGAAGAGCTGCTGGGAAGGGGGGGTTGCAGGTGAGGCAATGGAAGGGGTTTTGGAGGGAGAGGCATCTGAGGACTGCGGAGTGCTTATGGATGTCTGTTTGTGCGTCTGTGACCCATCCCCTGTGTGTGTGCCATCAGTCCCCGGAGTGTGCATGCCTGTGGCTCTGGATTTTGGCTTGCGTGGCTGTGTGCTGCTTGTGTCTGTTGTGGTGCGTGCCGGTGTGTGTGTGCGTTGGACAGGTAGGGCAGTGGGGATTGTGGATGTGGCAGAGGTAGGAGGGGTGAGGGACTGTTGGAGGAGGGACACTGCTGATGTCTGTGTGGAGGCCATGGCCTGAATAGTCCGATTTAGGGCAGACATGTTTGATGAGATGCCCTCCATGAAGGACACCAGTTGTGTCAACAGACTGGTGTGGGAATGGAAGACACTCAGCATCGCTGTCTGCCCTACATGGATCTGCTTCAGCAAGTCCACAGACTCCACACTCAGGGCAGCATGGGAGACAGGGGCAGGGGGTGCGGTGCCTGGCGCAAAGGAGACATGCTCCCTTACACGGGGGCCTCCACGGACCTCTGGGATGGGAGCAGATGGGAGGGTGGAGATGGTGGTGGTGGCGGGGACAGACTCGCTCGGTGTTGTCTGGGGTCTGCTGACACCCGCCTCCACAAGGGAGTCCTCACTGGAGATGCTGTGTTCCTCAGCCGAGGTGGTTGTAGCTGAGGTATCCTCAGTGTGGCTCCCCTCACCCTCTGTGCCACTGGGTCCCTCCAACTCCTCTCCAGCAGACCCAGTCTGGCTCTGCGGCTCCTCTTGGTCCATGGAGCTGTCTCCTCCAGTAGCCGAAGATGTTTCTGCAAACAATCAGGATAAACAGATACACATAAGTCACTTGTTTCACCTGAGACATCACAGCCATTACAGCACATTACAGATGAGACATTTTCCGCATTTGCTAAATAGTGCTAGAAGTGCTGGCACATATTTAAAAATACACCTGTCATTCTGCCAGTCAACCATGCCACTCATACACTTCCCCTCCATGGACCCATCTGTCTGGTGCATGTAGTATGCCACTACTTATATGTGCACACATGCACCACATAGACATATCTCAGAACATCTTAAATTGTGAATGAAATGTGTCAGTACACACATATCCCATCTCCTGCCACTGACTCAGTACATGTGTCAGGATGAGGGATGGCCAAACTCATTGCAGTAAAATGGATATGCTTCCTTCACAAGACACCATGATGTGCCCATGTATTGATGGTCAATGCCACAATAGAGTGTATGCCGTACAATTGACATAACGGCAGGATACACATTAGCAAGTGGGATACCATGCTACGGGCCAGTCTGGCTAATCAGTCATCTCTGGATAAAGTCACAGGGGCAGTGCATCCATAAATAAAAAAGTCTGCACTGTGTCACAATCATAATCATTTTGGGGAATGTAAGCCCTGCAGCTGTCAAGTGCACATGTTCCACTACTGCTACACACATCTTAAGGCATATGTTGATCCCACGTAATACAAATGCGACAGTTGAGTGACTGCAAGCACCAATCTGTGAACATGATAACATCACAGTCTGATGAGAACGAATTGAGGCTGCCTGCACTATTATGTAGAATACATCATTATGCACCGTCAAGTGATCACACACCTATGTTTTTCCCCATTGTGATAATCCATTAGCCACACCTCAGCTAGCTGCCAAAAGCAAAATGCTCAACACCACAGGAGTCTAAGATGCTAGGCCACTCCATAATGACACCGAGGCAGACACCATATTGCATATTTCACAATTAACTAAATGTAGGCTGACACACAGGAGTAGGAGCACATAGTGTTCCTCATGTCCGGAGTAGGCATACCTGTCCAGTTCCATGTGCAACATGGGATTACCCTGAACACTAGGCATGTGTTCATGCATGTGTGACACACATGATGTACATTATTATGAGGCCCCAAGATTGTCTTACCTGCTGCATGGCTGTGTGGTAAATACCACAGACACATATGGTGAGCCAAAGCATCAATTGGAACACATATCATTTGCTCACATAGAGTACATGTCTGATTTCTGGCAATGTGCAGACACATGGCAATCAATTGCCTCACTCATGAGGACAAAACAATGCACCGGTAGCAGATGCTGTTTACAACCTTTAATTATGGACAACAGCAGGAACACACAACACAAGTGACACAAGTCACAGACTGAAAGGGCCAGACCTGTGTATCAGATGAGGATGGGCCATGAACTAATTTAGGAACATGACTCCTGTTCAAGCAGACAGGAGATCTGTGGGAGTGTAACCAGGATGAAGGAGTGCAAAGAGCATGTGAGACATAGTTCACAGAAAAGGCATGCACTTACCCCCTCCTTGCTGCTGTCTGGCCTTTAACTGCCCATCCAGGTCAGGGAAGACCACCGCCAGGATCCGGTGCATGTGGGGGGTCAGTGTCCATCGTCCGCCCCTTCTGCGAGGAGGCGACAGCTTCAGCTGGACTCTGGCGATCCTCCGGGTCCAGTCACGAAGGTCCTGCCACCTCTTCTGGCAGTTGCGGATGCAGCGTCTGTAGACCCCCACAGAACGAACAGCCCGGGCAATGGTCAGCCATATCTCCTGCTTCTGATGGGCATCAACCTGTGAGGATGACAAGGATAAAAGTCCATTACCAGAAATGCAAACTGTTTGTGCAACACACAGTTGGATATACATGTCTTCATCACAAGGGCATATGATGTACACGGGTAGTGCAACTATGGTGATTGACATTTGTCCTGCATTTACAAAATTGAAACATTGCCTGAGTATAATAACTGTGTTTAAATGCCCTTTTCATGCACAGTACTTGTCCACTACAGGTACATACACACTTTGGGGGTAACAACTACTCAGTGAGCATGCTAGCCACTGGTATACACAATGCCATTAGTGCCAGTAAGACAACATGCACAATGAAAAAGGGATGTGGACTGCACACTCACCTGCTCCCCTGGTGTCCCATACAGCTTGCTGTACTGTGGAAGGAGACTGTCCAGCAGGGCCTTGTTCTCCTCCTCTGTGAAGGCTGGGGCCCTATCCACAGTACGTGCCATTCTTTGAGCCAGAGGATGCAGAGACAGCAGCAGTGGTAGCAGAGATGTCAATGTGGAGCATGTAGTGCAGGCAAGTGAGCTCTCAGGGGAACAGACAGCCTTATATCTGTGCTGCAGAGGCAGATTCTGTCCCATGCGTCCAAAGCGATAGGTCCAACACGTTTGCATCCTATGAATCTGGCAAATCCATTGCATTGCACGGCTCGTACACGCCTTCCGCATCGTTCAAATATTTCAAACCCATTACAACAACGAGTCTGATACATTGTTGTAGGGAGCCAACTGATTTTTCACAACACGAATCGTACAAGGGCCAAATCCACGTCAGTCCCCATTGCAGGCAATGTGCAAGGCGTGTGTGCAAGGCGTGCGCTCGCCTCGTTCCCTAGGTGTCTGACGCGTCTTTTGAATTGGTCACCCGCGTCAGTCCCCATTGCAGCCAATGTGCAAGGCGTGTGTGCAAGGTGTGCGCTCGCCTCGTTCCCTAGGTGTCCGACGCGTCTTTTGAATTGGTCACCCACGTCAGTACCCATTGCAGTCAATGTGCAAGGCGTGTGTGCAAGGCCTGCGCTCGCCTCGTTCCCTAGGTGTCCGACGCGTCTTTTGAATTGGTCACCCACGTCAGTCCCCATTGCAGTCAATGTGCAAGGCGTTTGTGCAAGGCGTGCGCTCGCCTCGTTCCCTAGGTGTCCGACGCGTCTTTTGAATTGGTCACCCGCGTCAGTCCCCATTGCAGTCAATGTGCAAGGTGTGTGTGCAAGGCGTGCGCTCGCCTCGTTCCCTAGGTGTCCGACGCGTCTTTTGAATTGGTCACCCGCGTCAGTCCCCATTGCAGTCAATGTGCAAGGCGTGTGTGCAAGGCGTGCGCTCGCCTCGTTCCCTAGGTGTCCGACGCGTCTTTTGAATTGGTCACCCGCGTCAGTCCCCATTGCAGTCAATGTGCAGGGCGTGTGTGCAAGGCGTGCGCTCGCCTCGTTCCCTAGGTGTCCGACGCGTCTTTTGAATTGGTCATCCGCGTCAGTCCGCATTGCAGTCAATTTGCAAGGCGTGTGTGCAAGGCGTGCGCTCGCCTCGTTCCCTAGGTGTCCGACGCGTCTTTTGAATTGGTCACCCGCGTCAGTCCCCATTGCAGTCAATGTGCAAGGCGTGTGTGCAAGGCGTGCGCTCGCCTCGTTCCCTAGGTGTCCGACGCGTCTTATGAATTGGTCACCCGCGTCAGTCCCCATTGCAGGCAATGTGCAAGGCGTGCGCTCGCCTCGTTCCCTAGGTGTCCGACGCGTCTTATGAATTGGTCACCCGCGTCAGTCCCCATTGCAGGCAATGTGCTAAGTGTTCCACCCACAATAGCTTTCCATGGACTCATGGGCACACCAACAACAATACAGCCTGAGACACAGTATATCAAGGGGCATGTCAGGGTGCATTACCTGTGTGTGCATATGTGGGTAAACATGTGATTTGGTATGTGTCACTTAGTGGCACCCACTCCCAGGCAGGGCAAGGTGTCATGGGGACAGATCACGCTGTGTGTTGGACACATATCCACTGTGATTGACAACTGTACAGTTCAGGGCATGAGGCATGTACACAGTTCCCGGGGTACATTGTGTATGACATGTGACATACACCCTGACCCTTAGGTGGAATGGGATGTGTGTCACAGGGTGTCCCAGTGCCACAATTGTGATGTTCATCCACAGTATGTGTGCATTTAGCTACGGAGATTACTCTGATTGAATAGGTACGTTTACATCGCGGTTTTTACACCGCGATACCATTACAACGCAGGTATTACAACGCAAGTCGTTACAACGACTTGCGTTGGGGGGCGCTGGACTTAGGAGTAGTATGATTTACTATTCCAACTCCAGTCTACATACAGTAGGGAAGGTGTTGGAATAGTAAACCATACTATTCCTTATGTTAGAGAGCCCCCCAACGCAAGTCGTTGTAACGACTTGCGTTGTAATACCTGCGTTGTAAAGGTATGCAGTGTAAAAACCGCGATGTAAACAACGTTTCCCCTCTGATTTCATGTGCTCAATGTCAAACGGTCACCACATCCATGTGTATTGTCAATGTGAGTTGATGTGGCGTCTGTGTGTCACAGACACCATGTGTGAGATGCAAAAAAACGTTGTGGCACTTCGTGTGTGTCATGTGTGCGTTGTGGTGTGTATATGAGATGATACATCATGATGGTGTCCTTGTGGCAACACAAGGTCCCTGTGTGTGTCTGTCAAAAACCTGTGATGTGTGGTAGACATCTGTCCTCACTAGTGACTGTGGTGTGTGTCTGGTATGTGACACTCATACTGATGTACTGTGGCAGAGCCCATAGATTGGTCACAGCACAACATGGACCTTGTCGTGTGGAGCTGTAGAGCTGAGATTTCAGATGATGGGCATGTATCTGACATGTGTGCACATACACTACGGCACATACATCATGTCTTTGTGTCCTGTTGTTTCATGTGCTATTTAGCATGTACACTGGCACCTAGATAGTGGAACTGACAAACTGTCTTTGCTCATCTATGTACTGCAGGAGACCAGCTGTCCACAGACTGTTCCCTGACCTTGCCACCATGGTTGAACGTGACTGCATGCGATGGTACCGCTTCACTAGGCCACTGATTGAAGATTTGGCGGAGCAGTTGGCACCACACTTGCAACCTGGCCAGACATACCCTACTGCGCTGACCCCCAAGGTGAAGGTGATGGCAACCCTACACTTCTTTGCCACCGGTACCTTCCAACACACAGTTGCTACTGCTGGTGGGATGTCACAGACCATGTTCAGCCGTGTGCTACGAGATGTGTTGGAGGCGATGTTGCATTTCCTCAACCACTACATCCATTTCCCAACACCACAACGACTCTCTGACATCAAGGGTGACTTCTATGCCCTGGGAAGGATGCCACATGTCATTGGCTCCATTGATGGGACACATGTGGCTTTGGTACCACCACAGGCACATGAGCAGACCTACCGGAATAGGAAACATTTCCACTCAATCAATGCTCTGGTGGTATGTCTGGCTGACATGACCATTTCACATGTTTGTGCACGTTTCCCAGGTTCAGCGCATGACGCTTACATCATGCAGAGTAGTCGCATCCCAACGATTATGTCACAGATGCAGCACCAGCGTGCCTGGCTTGTCGATGTGTACTGACTGTTTACTATTATGTGATTTTGCTAATGTTTATTTACACCCTCTTTTAAGACTCATCTGATGTGCTATTGTCTTTATGTAGGTGACTCCGGATACCCCAACATGCCGTTGTTGCTGACACCCCTCAGGATCCCTGTGACCCTGGCGGAGATGCGCTACAATGAGGCACATGGTCGGAGCAGGAGAGTGATCGAGCGGACATTTGGTCTCCTGAAAAGCAGATTCCGCTGCCTGGACAAGACAGGAGGGGCCCTCCCATATGCACCTGCTAAGGTGTGCAAAATCTTCATAGTGTGCTGCATGCTACACAACCTGGCAGTGAGTAAGGAGTTGCCTCTGATCCAAAATGATGATGACCAACATCCGCCAGCCAGGGAGGATCCTGCCCTGGGGCATGATGCCAGTGATGATGAGGGTGAGGATGATGTTCGTAGCCAGCTGATCCTCAACTTCTTCACATGAATGTGAGTATACACTGATGTGTCTTCAAAGTATTGTGTTTGCCTGATATCTGTTGGTGGTGCACTTGTGCTGCTTGAGTGTGACTGTGTGCTACTTGTCAGGATGCTTGCTGTGATGTGTCCTTTCAGGTAGTCTGTACTCCCAAACAGTGTTTAGCTGATTGATATGTTGTGTGTACGTAGTTTTGTTACATTTGTGGGCATGTATATTGTTGTTGTATGCTGTAAGTCAAGGTTTTTGATTGTGTTTTCTGTCTGTCCTTCACAGGGTACTTTGGCTGCTGTATGATGAGATCTGAACCCCAAAACCCAGATCCTTGTTCCAGAGTGCAAGTAGTCGTTGTCCCAAACAATGATGTGACACACACCCCTGGACTTTACTTGTTTAAAACTTGTTTAATGTCTGCTCACTGTTACGTGAGGTTAACTTGCATCAGTTGTGGGCTTTTCACGTTGTGAATCTGTAATAAACCTGTGCTTCACTTTGGGATGTGCTCCGTGTGTATCTACACATCAGACAGTCATTAGCATCGTGTACCTGTGGAATGCTTGCCACTGACCCAGGATGGGTGTGGTGTATGTGCATTCCACTGTATTTCCTGTTGACATCACTTATGAGGATGAGTTAGCTGGACATGGTGAGTATGTCTTGTGTTGCCCTAGTGGTGTGTCTCCCTCATATGTGTCACATTACCATGACTCACATTACGGTGTTCACATTGCTGTGGTAGTTTGCATGCACAGTGTTCCTTATCAGATCATCATCTCCATAACACAAACAAAGTATAAATCACGACAGAGGCAAGTATTGTGTGAATGTGATTTTATTTACAGACATGTGTAAGGATGGTGAACGGATTTTGAAGTGCTGTACAATGTGATGGTAATCCAAAGTTCACAGGTGAGTTGGTAGTCTTAAGAGATGAAATGTCCAGAGTAGAATCCACAGTCATTAGCTGCATTGTCACAGCTTTGACCCTCCATGTCAAGTGGGAGATTTGTGTGTCAGTCGACAAGGTTAATTGGTTTGCACACAAGGGACAACATACAGAAATGTGTTGAGTTCCTGGGGGATATGCATGGCCATCAGCGTCTCAATTCCCCTTCTTTGGACGACCCCTCTTCTTTCTCGGGGGACCCTCATGTGCAGGCAGCTGCGGTGCAGAGGACTCTCCGCCATAGTCCTCCTCCCTCCCTGTGGCAGTTGCGGATGTTGTGGCAACAGATGTTGTGGGCGCACAGGGAGGTGTGGACATGTTGGTCCTGATCTGGCGGAGGCAGGTCAGTATGTCCCTATGCACCGCTGTTAGTTCATCCAATTTGTCCCACTTGGACTCCATCCGGGACATGTGGGAGTCCAAGCGGGCATGATGTGCTGCATGCTGTTCTTTGATGTCCTTGAGGATCCCCACTACCTGTCCAAATCCTCCGGTGCTTTCCTGGTAGGCATCTATGATGCGTCCCAGGTGTGGCTCATCATGCAGTCCAGCCCCCTCTGCAGGCCGTGTCCTCTGCCTGCCCACCCTCCCACCGCCCCTACCTACACGGGCAGGAGCTGCCGTGGCCGGCACAGGCAACACTGGGACCACTTGAGTGTTTGCGACGGTGGTGTTGTCCCTTGATTCCAGGGTGCCCTGTGTACCTGTTCCATTGTTGTTCAGTGGCCTCGGCCTGTCCGTGTCAGCAGGGCTACTGGATGTGGCAGGTGTGGTTGCAGGGGGTGCTGATCTTACTGCTGCTGGGGCTGCACGATGAGTCACACCGGAGGTGCCAGGTTGTTCAGGGTCGTCATCCGAAGAGGACAGGGACTGATCCACACCGGTGAGCTCAGGGTCCGCCAGAGTCTGGGACTGGGACTCTTCTTCAGGTCGTGCTGTGTCCCCAGCATCCCCTGTATTTGGAGGAGACACACAATGTATGTTATGTTTCTACCAACATCAACGTTTCACACACATTACATTTGCCACCGGACATCATGATGAGAGTCTGTACATTGCATTGCCAAAAGTTGTGACAGATTGAGGTTGATATTGTTGGAGCACTTTGTCATGGCAACCTGAAGCATTTTGATGTGCACCTCAAGCTGTGTGCATGACCAGCTCATGTATTGATCAATTGTCTGTACATGTCCATTGCTACTCAGGTTCCATCACAGCTGTATCATCCCTGTCCACATTTGTCCTATGACGATGACATACGTACAATTTCACTTAGGGTATATATCAAGCTTGGTGCATGTGTGGTGGAATTTGTTGCATTGCTCTGTGCGTCACATTGGTGTGTCTGTGCAACATGGTCACAGTCCGGTATGCCTGTGATCCAATGTGAGATACTTTCTGGTTATCTGTGTTCCTAGTTCACATCTCATTACAAACAAGTCATGGTGTTACCGTGCCTACTGATGTTGGTGCAGAGTTTTGTCAGTGCTAACGTCTTTTATCTTGTCTATTTCCTCCACAGTGAGAGGGATTGGGCACAGCGGCACTCTTTCTTTTCCATGCTCATGACAGTGATGGGCAGAGGTGTGTGTGTTACAGTTCTGCTGCTGTGAGTTGCATGCGTCATCCGATGCAGTCCAGGATAGTCATTGTGTTTGGATTGTCCATGACAGTGAGTGATGTGTTGTGTGAATGATGCGTACAACGCAGACCGATGTGGTATTGACATGCAGCTCACAACTGCACATTTTGTGTATGACACCATGCTACAGTGTCAGCTATATGTGTGTGTCCATTCTAGTCACTGTCAGGTGTCCACTGTCAATGATGTATATGTGACATTGTGTGTGCTTGGTGCTATGTACTATGTCTGCATCTCCCCAATTGTCATCTCCAAAACACACCTTCACAGGCAGGTCAGGGGACACCCCAGGGACACTGAATCTCCAGACAGTGGGAGGATACCTACAGTTCCAATGGCTGTGAGTCTAAATGTGTTTGAGTTGGCCAGTGCGTAGGTGTGACTTACAGCCAATTCATACATCTGGACCATGTGTCTGACATCTTGCCAAGGCATTTACTTTTGGAGTGACTGGTCCCAGGGTGCGATTTGTTCGAGCAGAGAAGGTGTGTTTTGATGCGGCATTGATGGCATTTGGAGTCATTGCAGGACCTCCTTCACCCACAGTGGCCAGGTAATCCCCCATGTGGCATGCTTCCATTGCAGGGAGTCACAATTTACGTTCAGGCTGTCAGTTAGTAGTTTCCTATTGTTTGTTTGAGCACAAGTCCCAGCAGGGCCTTGTGCTCCCCCAAGCAGAGGCCATTGTCTGTGTTCTTGGTAGAGACTTTTCACTCACTCTCTTGTGGAGCATAATTCTAGGTGTGTATTTTGGTGTTGGTGGGAGGGGTGTGTGTGTGCAAGTACCTGCTGGTAGATGTGGTCAGAGCAGGCAGTACTCCCCCCCCCAGTCCAGTTATCCCACCATGCAGCATGCTTCCATTGCAGGGAGTGTGAGTTACCTTTCAGGCTGTCAGGCACTGGTGTCCTGTTGTTTGTTTGAGCCCAAGTCCCAGCAGGGCCTTGTGCTCCCCACAGCAGGGCCTAGTGTCAGCCATCTTGGCAGTGCTTTTGCACTCCCTGTGAGGTGAGCATGGTTCAGTGTGAGCTTGCTGGGACATGTGGGTGGGTTCTGTTGGCTGTGACTTCAACTCCCATCATGCTTTTGGCTACACCCACCTTCCCACAATACCTGACCTTACTTCCTGTGAAGCTTTTTCCCTATGTGGTGGTGTGCCTGTGCTGACAAGTTGGCAGGCAGTGTTGTCCTGGTGTTTGTTTGCACAAAAGTACAAACAAGCCCATGTGCTTCACACTGCAGAACCCAGTGTGTTTAATCTTTGTGGGATATTTAAATGGATTCTGAGGGGATGCATTATACCAGGTGGGTTGTGTTGCGTTTGTGTTAAGGGGTGTGTGTGTGAAAGTACCTGCTGGTAGATGTGGTCAGAGCAGGCAGTACTCCTCCCCCAGTCCAGTTATCCCACCATGCAGCATGCTTCCATTGTAGGGAGTGTGAGTTACCTTTCAGGCTGTCAGGCACTGGTGTCCTGTTGTTTGTTTGAGCCCAAGTCCCAGCAGGGCCTTGTGCTCCCCACAGCAGGGCCTAGTGTCAGCCATCTTGGCAGTGCTTTTGCACTCCCTGTGAGGTGAGCATGGTTCAGTGTGAGCTTGCTGGGACAGGGGGGGGGGGGACTGTTGGCTGTGACTGCAACTCCTATCATGCTTTCTGCTACATGCACATTCCCAGCAGCCCAACCTTCCTTCATTTTGACTGAGCTTTCCTGTGAGGTGGTGTGACGTTGTTGGCGAAATGGATGACTGTGTTTGTTGTGGATTTATGCTAATGCCTTGCAGTATTTGTCGTTAGGTTTGTACATGTTATGTCGTAGTTCCATTTTACTGTGGGATGGCAGGTATTGTGTTTGGGTAACTGGCATACACATCACAGGAGACTTGCCTTTATGTTGCTATGGCTTTGCTGGCAGGAATTGGTTTAACAGTCCCCTTGAGAGTGATATATGTGTATTGCCGCACAAAATTGAGTATATTGTTTGTGTACTCACCAGGCTCTGGTATTCCTGTTAATCCATGGATGCTCTCCGGTGGTAGGATGGCCCGCACCTTCTCCTCCCAGGTCCTGAAGTGCGTTGGTCTGGCAGGAGGGCCACCGCCAGGGCCTCTGCTCAAGGCGTGGTCCCTGTTGATGAGCTTCTTGACCCTCCTGCGCACATCATAGTACCTGTTCTGTATGTCGTCCTTTGTGCGCCGACAAGGAGCTTGTGCGTTAACCTTGTCGACAATCCTCTCCCACATCTTGGTTTTCTGTGACATGGGGGTCTGTTGGACCATTGTGCCAAACAACTGTGGCTCTACCCTGAGTATTTCGTCTATCATGACTTCCAACTCACTATCTGTGAACTTTGGATTCTTCTTGGGGGGCATGGTGCTGGGTGGTTGTGGTGATTGATGTGTGTGTGTGTGGGTGTAAGTGAGTGTGGTGGGTGTGAGTTTGTCAGTGAATATGTGATTTGTTTTTTGAGTAGTGCAAATGGTGTAGTTGTTGTGTTTTGTGTGTGTTGTGGTGTGTCTCTGCAGTGTGGTGGGGTTGTCTGCTGTCCTATGCCTGTAGTTTGCAAAGGATCATGGTAGGGATTTCTGGCCTTTATATAGTTGGAGTTGTGGGTGTGTCTTTGTTCCTTTTTTTTTTTTATTTTATAAATTGGCTGTCATTGTTTTAAAAAAAAATGTTTTGCCTTATTTCCTTTGCTTGTGTTGTGCATGATGGAGACGTTCGTTTGACCGGGTCGGACGCTGCCTGTGGCTCGCGCGGGGTGATCCGAGTCTGTCACACTGACAATCTGCTGTGTTTCGACGTTGGTGTACGCCTCGGACGCGAAGGGCTCTATTGTTTGCTAGTCACTATTTGCTGTACGTCTCGGTTTTCATGCTCGTGCTCCGTGCGAGTCGGTCGCGTTTCACACGTATTGCATCGTACTACACGTCTCGTGCATCGCGGGTATGTTTCACTCGTGTCAATTCCTAATGCGTGTCGGTCGGTACGATTCACGGTCAATTTACGGGCGAATCAATGATTTCCGAACGGGTCGGGCGTGCGGCTTGTGTTCCGTGCGGGTGGGTTGTAATTCACACACAAGGCATCGTACTGCGCGGGTCGTACGGCGCAGGTCCGTGTCGGTCGGTCTCCATTCCAGGTCCGAGTCGGTCGGTACGGTTTACGACCAGAATCAAAATCGGCCCCTTAGTGTATGTTTTTTAATAGGTAATCGATGCGTACATTTCCAAGTTATGTTTGTCAAGACCCAATGTACGTATAGTTTCATCAATATTCATCAATATTACAAACAGACCAACCAAAAAAAAATCATTGTTTTTCAATCTGTTTAATGATCTCCTTTTATTTTCACCTTAGTGTTTAGCACTTTCTGCAACAGTGTCGTCCTCTATCTACATGGGCAATTATAAATCGTCTATTTTTCGGGTAACTATTTGAATCTCTTATGTGACTTTTCACACTGTCAGGTTGTAATGATTTTGTAATATAACTGTTTAATTTACTGTTGAAGTGTATAAGAGACATACAAAAACGTAATAAAAAAGTTGAACAATAGGCAACATTTCACATGTCGTTATGCTGTGAATCTGTGTACTTGTCTTCAAAGAAAATACAGTTGATTTCGAATTATTATTGAAAAGAAAGCCATTCATACCTTTGAATTTTTGTAAGTGTTTACGTATGGAGTTTGGAGGACAGGTAAAGTTATTAAAGAGCACATTCTATTCTATGCAGGTACCTTATGTGCTCCCCAGGCCCCATAGCAGCCTTTTCATGGTGGGCTGACTGTTGTGAAAGGGCAGGCAAAAAGGGAAATTGTAATCCGACAGGTGAGGCTAGGCTGACTCCGCTGCCTATTAGGGATTACATTTCCGAACGCCTCCTGGACGAGGCCCTAGAGCCCGTTGGAAGCAGAGCATTATTTCCCCGGGGGTGTCCCTCTGACCGCTAGTATGGTACTATTGTGGTCGGACGGAGACCTCTGATGTGGGGCAGAAAGCCTATAATGAGCTGTGGGATGGCTTTCCGACCGATAAAATATTGAGACCAATTGTTTTTACACCCATTACACTTCAACTTGGTCATTTTGATAACATATAATTTTTACTCTACTATTAATTGAGGAAAGTAAAAATCTCAACTCTGTTCTCAGTTTGCAGATTCCTACATAAGTCAACAGCCAGTTACAGATATTTCCAAAAATTCTACATTTATGAAGTATTTTAGATTCAAGATTGCACTGGATCTAATGTAGTCATCAGGTTGGAGTTTAACATTTCATGTCTCAATTTTTTAAATGTGTCATGCCTTTATGTCAACGGAATGTTTTGATTATATTGGTAGCTTTTGCTGTTTTCTGATACCTTCGTTTGAAAAGCCCACAGCATACATTTTGTACATAGTATTAAATATTGAAAAATATGGAAATGATGTTAGCGTATGTTAAAAACTGTAAGTTGTCTTACCATTAGAAATATTTTTGAACAGTTCTTACTGCGTCACAGCACTATGTAATGTTAGGAGTAAAGCAGAGTGATTATACTAATTTCACTTTCTTTCCATATTGAATATTACCACTAAGATCCGTACTTAGGGGCTGATTAGAAAGGGGGGCGGACTTTTGTCCGCCCGCCAGTCAATCGGAAGCGGGACCGCATGACAGGCTGTGGGCAGTCCCGAAATAGGCATTACGATGCGACCGTCACCGCGGGTGTCGCAATGCCTATCTTTTGTATTGCGGGTGCTGGTGGCTGCAGCACACGCTGCAAGACATTAAGGGGACACTGGACATATCTCTGCACTACGTGGCAGGCAACATGCGGTGCCTGCCACATGGTGCAGGGATATGTAGGGGGGCACCATAGGTGCCCCCCAGGTCCCATGTCTGGGGGCAAGGGGAGAAAAAGGGGCCCGCTGCGGGCCCCCAAAGTCCCTTTCCGCCTGCCTTTTCATGGCGGGTTACCATGAAAAGGCGGGCAGAAAGGGACATTATAATCTCTACGGCGGTGCCTGGCAGGCACCGCCACCATTGTAGGGAATACAATTCCCTCCGATGCACCGGCAGGCCCAAGGATCCCGTCGGATGCGTGGCAGTTAGACTTTCCGACCGCCAACACACCGGCCGCCATCCTAATGTGGCGGGTGGAAACTTGCTTAGGATGGCGGTGAGACCTCCACCAACAGGGCCTGTTGGTGGCTGTCTCACAGCCGTCCTTATCAGCCCCTTAGTTAGAGCAAGGTTGTAGATACTTGTAGCAGTGAATCTGTTAATGTAACAGCAAGCATGCTTATCTCTATACATGTTTTAATTCACTGCACCAACAGTTAATTTCGAACATGTGGGTATGGAAGCAAATTTTTGTATATACTCCTATTAGTGATTTCCTTGTTTTAAAACATATGTGTGACTAAAATTGCTTTTTTTTTTTAGACAAGTTAGAAACATGTGCCAGATGCCCCGAGATAAGTTTCACTATTTTTACGTTTACTGTTAAGATGTGCTAATCTACCTCAATATTACATTTAGATTCTGTTGACAAGTTCTGCGGTGTATGCCACCAAAAAACTTCAGACGTAAATGAAGAAAACTTAATGGTAAATACACACATTATTTTTATTAAGAAAGATTGTAAATGTCAGGATAAAGATACCTGGAAGCGCAGTAGAAGCGTATTTGGCAAAATGACATTTTACACTCCACCTTTTCCAAACAGCATAGTAAAACTCGTTACCAGATGTATATTGTTTCTTCACATTAACTTTTCCTAAATTTGGTAACTATCATAGGGGCCGATTACGTGTCTGGCGGTTCTAGGACAGATAGACTCATGGTGGCGTGGTAGTGGCGGATCTAGCCACCGCCGCTAAACAGGCCGTGCGACTGCATGATTACGATTCTGGCAGTCGAGCCGTTCTGGGATGGCCAGCTCTGCCAGGGAACAGCCTGACATAGGGGCAGCAGTCAGAGGCCGCAATATGCCTTGACTAAGCCACCAAGGGCCCGCCAAGCATATTACAAGTTTCCTCTTAGCCAGGGTTTTCATGGCGGTTCCACCGCCATGAAAACCCTCTCAGAGAGGAAATAAATGGGGCAGTGCAAAGCACCCCTGTGCATCAAACGCATGTGCATGCACACGGGGGGCATAACATGTGCCTACCTGTGTGCATGCATATAGATTCCTGTACGGCATGGACTTTTGAGTCCATGCCATGCATGAAGCTTGTAATGCCTTTAACCCCTTCGCTGCTAGGCCTTCTCCCCCCCTGTGCTAAGCCTTTTTTTGGGCTATTTGGGGTAGTTCGCGCTTAGGCCCCTGTAACATTTTGACCACATAAGGAATCCACGCCAAATTTGCGACCTTTTCTTCCAACATCCTGGGGATTCTAAAGGTACCCAGGGTTTGTGGATTCCCCTGGAGGGGACCCAGAAATTAGCCAAAATACAGCTAAATTTTGTTTTTTTGGGGAAAAATGGGAAAAAAGTGCTGCAAATGAAAGCGTCTGAGTTTTTCCCTACAAATGGTATCAAAAAAGGGTTTGTGGGGCTGAAATCACCATTTTCACAGCTTTTAGGGAATGACAGACTTTTGTCAGAAAACCAAAATTTTTTACACAGTTTTGGCATTTTTCTGGGACATAGCATTTTTTGCTATTTTTGGTGCTTTCAACCTCTTTCCAGTTAATGGTAGACATGGGTATGAAAGCAATAATGGATCCTGGAAAACTATACATTTTTGAAAAGTAGACAAAATTCTGAATTCAGCAAGGGGTCATTTGTGTAGATCCTTCAAGGTTTCTTTATAGAAACTAACAGTTAAATATAGGAAAAATTGAAAATTAGTTGAAAAAAACAGCCTTTTGCGTCAACGTTTTCACCTGTAACTTCTTCTAATTATGACAGCTCTTTGAAAGCAATATACCGTTACATCCGCTGGACCTTACTGGTTGTGGGGTTACATAGGACTTGTAGGTTCACCAAGAACCCGACGAACTCAGAGCCAAAAACTGAGCAGCGACTTGCAATGGTTTTTTATTATGTACCGGGTATATAGCAATTATTCTGGGAAAATATATACATGGAAAAATCGGTATGAAAGACACCTATGTATTTCTGAAATGGGAACAAAATATAGAGTTTAGAAACAGTAGATATTTGCACATTTCCGAAATTGGGAATACTCATACTAGCATGAGAATTATCGATCATTTTTCAAAATTACTTCTTTTTACACATTGTCTTTCATTTGGAAGGCAGAAATGCATCGAAAGTCAATAGGTAATAACAGTTGCTTTACAAATCTGAATTACCCTAAGTCTCCTGATAAAAATGGTACCTCACTTGTGTGGGTAGGCATAGTGCCCACAACAGGAAACGGCTCAAAACGCAACGTGAACACACCACATTTTCACAATGAAAAATTACCCTTTTTTTGCAAAGTGCCTAGCTGTAGTTTTTGAACCCTAGCTCTGCCGGCACCTAGGGAAACCTAGAAAACCTATACATTTTTGAAAACTAGACACCCAGGGGATTCCAGGGAGGTATGGCTTGCGTGGATCCCCCAACGTTTCCTTACCCAGAATCCCCTGCAAACCTCAAATTTAGCTGAAAAAAATCACTTTTTTCACACATTTTTGTGTGGGAAGGTTATGGCATCACCGGGCTGACACAAATTTCCTACCACCCAGCATTCCCGCGGGTCTCCCGATAAATGTGGTGCCTCACTCGTGTGGGAGGCCCAAGTACACGCGGCAGACAAGGGCCCAAAGCGTATTGAGGCAACATAAAAATTGCCTATCTCAAAACGACCTGGTTTCGCAAGGGGGGGCACCTGGGTTTTTGGCCCCGTGCTCGGCGGCCATCTAGGAAAACCTACCAAACCCATACATTTCTGAAAACTAGACACGCGGGGGATTCCAGGGAGGTATGGCTTGAGTGGATCCCCCAACGTTTCCTTACCCAGAATCCCCTGCAAACCTCAAATTTAGCTGAAAATATCACTTTTTCCACACATTTTTGTGTGGGAAAGTTGTGGCATCACCAGTCTGACACAAATTTCCTACCACCCAGCGTTCCCCCGGGTCTCCCGATAAAAATGGTGCCCCACTCGTGTGGGAGGCCCAAGTACACACGGAAGACAAGGGCCAAAACGTATTGAGGCGAAATCAAAATTGCCTATCACAAAACGGCCTGGTTCCGCAAGGGGGGTCACCTGGGTTTTTGGCCCCGTGCTCGGCGGCCATCTAGGGAAACCTACCAAACCCACACATTTCTGAAAACTAGACACCCGGGGGATTCCAGGGAGGTATGGCTTGCGTGGATCCCCCAACGTTTCCTTACCCAGAATCCCCTGCACCATTTTTATCAGGAGACCTGGGTGGTAGGAAATTTGTGTCAGCCCGGTGATACCACAACTTTCCCACACAAAAATGTGTGGAAAATGTGATTTTTTTCAGCTAAATTTGAGGTGTGCAGGGGATTCTGGGTAAGAAAACGTTGGGGGATCCACGCAAGCCATACCTCCCTGGAATCCCCCGGGTCTCTAGTTTTCAGAAATGTACAGGTTTGCTAGGTTTCCCTATGTGCCAGCTGCGCTAGGGCCCAAAATCCATAGGTAGGCACATTGCTAAAAAAAGTCGGAGCCTAGTGGGCTTTCTGCCGCCCTGGGGGAATCGGGGAGGGGGTTCACTCGATATGCCCCCAAGGGGGCAGAAAGAGTGTGGCTATTTTTTGTGGGGGTGGGGGCATTGGTATGACCATTTTGGGCAGCCCCCACCCCCACGCATAAAAAAGCCTGCATAATCGCTGGCGCCTAGTGGGCTTTCTGCCCCCCCAGGGGGCAGATCAGGGGCCACTGCCCCCATCTGCCCTCCCTGGGGGCAGAAAGACTGGAATTTCTCTGGGGGTGGGGTGGGGGTATTGTCATGCCCATTTTGGGCAGCCCCTACCCCTACACGAATAAAACAAAAAAATCCCTGGTTTCTAGTGGGCTTTCTGCCCCCTCGGGGGGGCCAGATTGGGGGCTACAGCTCCCATCTGGGGGCAGAAAGACTGTCATTTTTATGGGGGGGGATGGGGGCATTGGCGTGCCCGTTTCGGGCAGCCCCCACCCTAAAAACAAATGCGCAAAAAAAATCCCTGGCGTCAAGTGGGCTTTCTGCCCCCCGGAAGGGGCAGATTAGGGGCCAATGCCCCATCTGCCCCCCAGGGGGGGGCAAAAAGGCTGTAATGGTGGCGGGGGTGGGGGCATTGGCTTGCCCGTTTCAGGCAGCCCCCACCCTAAAACAAATTGTGCAAAAAAAAATCCCTGGCGTTTAGTGGGATTTTGCCCCCCCCGGGGGGGTAGATTGGGGGTTACTGCCCCCATCTGCCCCCCCAGGAGGGGCAGAAAGGCTGTAATGATTGCGGGGAGGTGGGCGCATGGACATGCCCGTTTTGGGCAGCCCCCACCCTTATTTTTATATGCTAAAAAAAAATCCCTGGTGTCTAGTGGGCTTTTTGCCCCCCCAGGGGGGGCAAAAAGACAAAGGGGCCGATTCCGATCTCGGCCGGTAGGGCTCCGAATCGGATTCGGCATTACCGGATCCGATTCGGAGCCCTGTTTCCCGACCGAGTCGGACATGCGTCCGGGCGAGCGAGTACGATGCGAGCGCACGCCAAATCGCCGACCGACTCGTTCGCGGGACCCAACCGCTCCGACCGACTCGCTCGGACTCGACTCGCACCGCGCAATGGAGACGTTCCCCGGCCGGGTAAGTACGATGCGCGCATCGAGCAGTCCGACCGACTCGCGCCGTCCGGCTCGAAAGAGCAGTCGGAGCCGTACTTTGGGGGTCCGTGTCGGACCCCCCTGTACGCCTACCCGTGCGAGTCGCACACAGGGGGGACCCATGGGTCCCCCCTACCTGTGCATGTACGCCGCGACCCGCTTCGCCGCGAACCCGCTGTAGGGGGCGCCCTTGTTTGCCTCGCACCCATTGAGTCAATGGGAGCCCGCGTACGCGTTGTACGACCGGCTCCCATTGACTTTAATGGGAGTCCGACCGAATCAGGTCCGATAGCATGCGAATGCATCGTACTCGTCCGGTCGGACTGCTAGGGTCCGATTCGGTCGGAAATCTCACCGGGTCCGGCTCGGTCGGAGAGATTTCCGGCCCGAATCGGAATCGGCCCCTAAATTGTTCCAAATTTAATTGGGGGGAGCAAAGGCCCTTGCCCAAGGGGCCACTCCCCCCTCCCTGGTGTCTAGTGGGTGGATCCCTGCTTGGGGATCGCCCTCCCGTCCCGTCCCATCCCTCCCATCTTTCTACGTGCTCAGGGGGCTGAGATAGCCCCCTGAGCACGTAGAAAGGGAAACTGAAATGAGCCTCTTGGCTCATTTGTTTCGGTTTCACTGAAATGACGTCAGCGCGACGTGCGCGCCGATCGTCATTTCAGGGAAATTAGGGGGGGGGGGCTTCGGGAGCTGGGGAAGCTCTTCCCCAGCTCCCGAGGCTCTTAGGGTGTAAAGGGAATCCCTCTGGTGCCCGCACCAGAGGGATTTCCGGGGCCAAGTGTCATGACGGCCGGGAGCCGTCATGAGCACACGCCCACCGTGTCTCATGACGGCTCCCGGCCGTCATGAGCACCGAAGGGGTTAAATGAGGCACTGCCATGGTACCACCATGCCGCCCACCTGCCAAACTATTAAAAATATGTAATGCAGTGGGCATGCCTCGCGACATTTGGCAGAGCGGTTTTGTGGAGGTTTGAAGCTCAGCGCGAACAATTAAGCAAAAAAGTGGTAATATGCCCCTTAGTCTTTTGCATTACAGAGCAAAATCAAATGATTCATATAGAAATATATTTGTATTACAACAATAGAATATTAATGTTAAAAAGATAAATTGTAGATTTGTCGGGGGTCCACAGAGGTTAGAAAATTGTCATTTCTGTACAAGTATTAGGTTTTTGAAGGAGTGAAAGTACAGCCAGATATTGATTGGTTCCAGGCCCTCAGGTGAAGCACAAAGGGGGTTTGTGAGAAAATTCAAAAGAGGCAATGCACTGAGTCCATGACAGTTCTTTATTCTAGGTAAAAAATACAACAGATCCAATTTGTCAATGCTCCTTGTTGATCCCAGACCGAGTGTCTAACCCTCGCCTGTTCTTCCTCAAGTAAATGAATTCTTCGCAGAAAGTTGCAAGGTAAATCATCCATCAAAGAATGGGCGATTGTCCGGACTGACTAAAAAGAGGCGCTGCACGGACATTTGTCGACGATGAATGTGGCACCGCTGGTGCCTTCGGTGTCAGTTTACCTTCTCCTTGTGAATAGCCTTTGTAAAATTACAAAGTAAAAATAGGTAAATACTACACGTTTTGATGGTTCTATAAATTTCAACAAACTAACTTACACTGTGCAAAGAATCCACAAAACCCTCCTTGGCTTGCAGTGCACAAATGACAAACACTAAAAGCTCTATTTTGTGGTAGTGTGGGTGAACAGTTTAGGCTTATAAAAGGGCAGTGCTAAGCATTTCTTGTATTCAGAGGCAATTATTACTACACACATTAAAGATTAATTAGATGACCATTTTGAAAACAACTTTCCATCTTATATATAATAAGAGAACAGAAACCCTGTATACGGGGAAGTACATTTTGTTTTATTGATTTTAGCATGTAAGGAAAAATTACAATAAAATCGGTCTTTATGCATAATGCTCTAATATGTGAGACAAATGCAATATGGATAACATTATTTTTCAGTCATTGTCCCGGGCTTTCATTCCGGTTTAGAGTTGGTTGGGGGCCAAGGTCCAAAGAACCACCAGCAGTTCGTATGTTCCATGCATGGAAATTTTCGGGAGCAGGGATGCTGGCCAAGTAACTCGTCCTATCAGGCTAGAACAGAAATTTTGGAAGCACAAGATACCCTCTACTGAAGCTGAAGAAAATAATTCAAACTAAAACTGTCAAGTGTTCTTCCCCTGGAAGCCCACCAGCACTTTGGAAGTCTCTTCTTCCTGTGACCTGATCCTAAGCCTTAACTGCCCTCTTCAAACAAAAAGTAAATTCATTATTAATGAACAAATTCCTTTGCATGACAGTTGCATCTGCTCCCAACTTAAACCTCCATGTCCTGCCCTGCCACAAAACACTCTGGTACTACCACGTAACTATTATTAGCTTTTCTATTATATCACCCAACACAATATTAAATGGCCATCTTGAATCCAGACTCTAGTATAGGAAATGTACCTCCATTAATTGAGTTTGTCTGCTCTTTCAAGTGTATACTGCGATCTGTTTATGCTTTTGTGTTTTCTGATCCACAACTCTCTAATACCCAGGGTGTATGCTATGTCTTTTTTATTGTTTAGTTTGTGTACATCATTATACGCAGCCTGGATTGGGAGTCTGTGTGAGTTGATTCCAGGCTACTATTAAAGTGGCACAATGCAAGCTGTAGTTAGAAGGGACCCGCCTTACTACCAATGCTCTCACTACCAGGTTTACCGCTGACTGGGGACTTGCAGAGGTGCAAACGTCTGTGTGAAATGTGAAACAAGTGTGCATTTACCACGTTTTTAAGAAAGAACACTAGCACTGGGGACCTTGTTAGCATTAAGCAAGTGATTTTCAGTGAACGTTGCTTCAGATATCAGTCAAAAACTGTGGGTGACCTTTTCAAATCGGTGCAGTTTCCTACAGATTTTTTTCACAAACTCCCAAAATGTATTTAAGTTAGCAAAGCTAAAACCTATTGACCTGCACACAATGCAAAGTGAATAACATATTTTTTTACTGTCTTTCCTTTTCCAACAGTCACTATGTGATGAATTCCGCAGATGGATACATATCGAATACATTCAAACAGATGCAACATCCTTATTACAGCATGAAGGTTTTAAATGTAGCAAATGTATTTAATACTATTTATTTAAGCAGTACTGTCAGAGAAGTAAAAACATCATCTCAGTGAAGTGAACTGAGTTATTCTGATACATTGAAACTATTTTCAAAACTTGTTTACTGTAATATTGGTGTTTGTGGTGCTCACATTTAATATTTTCTTATTCTAAATTATATTTAATATTTCTTTTTGATATGCAGAACACAATTTTGTACTTGAGTGAAACATTTTTTGTAAAAATTTGATAAATAAATTAATATGGTGTGACTAAGTATTGTTTTTTGGTGCATTATTAAAAACATGCAGGGATAAGGTCACTTTCCTTGTCATGACGTGATAAAAAGAGGTTTTGACAAAGTGTACCAACGGGATACGCCATCCTCCATTATTCCATTAGCGCGGGCCATGAATTGACGGACCATGGAGTGTTACAAAATACAAGGGCCCTGAAGGGAACAGCCCTTGACACTTGAAAAAAACCACAGTGCGGAGGAGGAAGGGTGGGCCAGTAAGGAATCTGCAGCTAGATTATGACTACCAGATATGGTGTTACCGAAGTTAGGTAACTTGGGTTTTAGACCCGTTTGCGCACGCTAAAAACCTTAGGTCCATGTAAAAAATCTAATTTGCGACTCGCTAATCAATTAGCGACTCGCAAAATAGGTTTTGCGACTCGCTATTAGGAAGGGGCGTTCCCTTCATAATAGCGACTCCTCAGCCAATTACCACCTTCTTCAAGTAGGTGGTAATGCAATTGCAAATGGGAAGGGGTCCCCAGGGGACCCCTTCGCCTTTGCAAATGCATGTGAAAACATTTTTTAAGGGCAGGCAGTGGTCCCAGGGACCACTGCATGCCCGTAAAAAATTAAACGAAAATGTTTCATTTTTATTGTTTTAAATGCATCTCGTTTTCCTTTAAGGAAAACAGGCTACATTTTAAAAAAAAGCTGCTTTATTTAAAAGCAGTCCCAGACATGGTGGTCTGCTGAGCCCAGCAGGCCACCATCCCTGGGAGGGCCAGCCATTCCCAATGGGGTCGCAAAATGCGAGTGCCTCATTAATATTAATGAGCCTCGCATTTTGCGACCCCATTGGGAATCGCAATCAGTGTCTCTGACAATGTTGTACATACTAAATTGCGACTCGCAAATTGAATCGTAATTTACTATGGTCGTACATCTGGCCCCTTGTCCTTTATGATAGAGACATCAAGTCGCAGATTCTTTACCTTTGAACAGATACCCAAGCAATACCTTCCCCGGAGGTGGGACAGCGGAAAGTTTAAACCAGGAAATCCAGCAAAACCGAGCAGCCAAACAGGCCCTCCCTTTGAAACTGAGAATCCAGGCAATAGTGTCCGCCGGACATGTGCAAGGATGGCCAAGTGGCTGCTTGACAGATATCGGAAATGGGAACACCATGCTGGAGATCCATTGTGGCTGCCTTTGACCTAGTGGAATGGGATCCTAAGACCTTCAGGAGGTTGTCGCTACAGCGTAACAGATCTAGATAAAGAGGATGACCCAGCAGGATAAGGTCCTCTTTTGGAGAGCATGCCCCTTCTTTGCTCCAGTGTAACCTATAAGGA
The DNA here is from genome assembly GCA_963921515.1 of Calotriton arnoldi. Taxonomy (NCBI): domain Eukaryota; kingdom Metazoa; phylum Chordata; class Amphibia; order Caudata; family Salamandridae; genus Calotriton; species Calotriton arnoldi. The sequence goes on along the minus strand of CAWUFW010003874.1, from coordinate 1,254,868 downwards.
GTTGGTGATCCCCCGGAACTCTTTGGTGTGAGCTCCAGGTAGGAGTGTCTTGCAAATATTACCATGCAGCGTTAAGGGATATGGAAGGCAGGGTTTTCATTTTGGAGTGCACCATTTGACGTAGCCTGCAATGTCAGTTTGTGAGGGTGTGGTGCATATTAATCTTAGAGTATCACAGTACATGCTGCAACTGTAAAGGAACCCTCTTCAGTAACGGTGCCCTAGTTACCATGGTGTACCACTTACTACAGAATTACAAATGTGCTAACTGCATTGCCAATTGTAAAAACTTTAGACATTAACCTTGTATTTTGAAAATAAATGGGCCTGATTACGACTTTGGTGTAGTGGCGCAACACTGCATCCGCTGCACCAAAACTGACAAGCACCTCCAACCGTATTACGAGTTGCAAATCTGCAAATCATAATACGGTCGGCCGTTCTTTGTTATTCCCATGGAGGTGCCTGGGAACAGCAAAAAAGTTCCAGCACTCCATGTACGTCCACGTGCTGTAACTTTGTAGGGGTACAGACAGGGGGACACATTTTGTGCCCCCCTGAATGTATCCCCATAGCGGTGTGGCCCTGTAACCCCCTTTATTCCTGCAACGCTAGCCTTTTCATGGTGGGGCTCCGCCATGAAGAGGCTGGTGATGTAAGAACTTGTAACCCAGTACTCTTCAGTCAAATTTGCATCAAATACCTTGCAGAAAAAATGTGGCTAACCATGTCCAAAAGTTTGTGTTTTCTTCAGGCATTTTTTAAAAACTGCCTAAACATAACAAACTTATTTAAGCGAAGGCTATTGTTCAACGTAATAAAGCAAAGTAATTTCCATTTTTAATGTGTTTCTTTTTTATATTTTTATGTATTTCACTTTTATAACAGAAACTATTCAATGATTGTTTCAGATGGATACATTTACAATAAATTTAAACAAAAGAGGCAACCTTGCTCAAGCAATTATAAATCCTAAGTAGTTATTACTAATCTTTTGACTTTTAAAGGCTGATGTTTAACCCCATTATGCTTTCAGTATAGTGAACATTGTTACTACAATACGTAGGAGATATTCATCATCATGAGTTCACAATAATATAATTATTCATGGTTTTCACTATTCGGAATTGAGTAATAAAAAGTTTACTTAATATTTTGTTTTTTAAATTGAGCTACTCTTCCTGTAAAAGATTGAAAACATTAAAGGAAACATTGTAAAAATTAAGCGTTGCGTTTTTTTTGCACTGTCTAGGTCTGATCATTATGTATATGTAAGGACAAGGTCCATTTCATCTCCATCACTGAGAAAGAGAAAGTCTGACATTGTGTACCAACTAAAAAAAGGACAATTATTATCAATTAAAGAAAAGTAACAACATGGGAAACAAAGTTTTTTTTAAAAAATCTTGTTTATCGCAATTATATAGTTTTTCCAAATTAATAATTTACAATTCATTAATGTTATTGCAATTGTCAAGCTTTTTACATTTCGGTAAATACATTTTAAAATGAAAAAACATGGTTTCTTTTATTTCTATCCTTCAGTTGACTCTAAAATAAAGTCTTTTACTGCACTTATTATCGTTTTCATAATAATGTAGTTCTAAAATTGAAATAGGTTTCTTTCCCAAAAATCATTATTATTTTTTTTTACACTTGTTTTTATTGCAACACTGCACGACCATCATTAAACATAATCATCAGATGAATGTTACATGCTGCCCATGGGGCTATTTCACAAATTACATCATGACAGTCTATCTGGGCGAAACGCGCCCTTCACTTTTTTGGCGTATATTTCCCAATGTGGTGTTTTTACATCATTCACACCCCAGGTGTAATACGTGCAGTAAATGTGAACAACTAAACAGAGAAGGAAAAAAACAGGTATATTTGGGAAGCAACTAGTGACGGAACTCCATCTCACACCCAACATGTACAAATCCCTGGGAGTGGGCGATGCAGTGACAGTGTTCGACATTCGTTTAACAAATGATAGAGGGACAATCTTTACTACTATCCAGTATGCACCAGTGCTGTTTAAGGTAGCCAGGAGTATTGTCAGTTGCTGTATGCGGTAGGTGGGATGTGTGGTGTGACCTCTGTGTAGTGTCCTCCCCTCCCGCATCTTGGTCTCCAGGTGGCTGCAATCCTTCCAGCATATGCCCCCACTCTTCTATATCATGTTCTGCGTTCTCATCCATACGTACTGCACGTAGGCGGCCCTCCTCAGCCACCCCCCATTCTCGCAAGTCCGCCCTCCATCTTTCCACTGTAGGGGTGGTGGTGTGTGTCCAATGTATGGCTATATGACGCTTAGCCAAGACTAGGCCCAGGAGAGCGAATCTGTCTTATCCGAGTACCTTTTCGTGGTGTTGATAGGACCCCCAATAGGCAGTGCTTGATTGCTGCTTCTATTCGGACCGTTGTGGCCGAACAGAGGACCTGGAGTACTTGATGCCAATATGGTTGCACACGAGCACAGGTCGATGTCATATGCATAAAGCTTGCAGGGTCTGCGCCGCATCTTGTGCAGTGCGATGAGTACCCCGGGTTAAAGCGTGCCAGTCTCTGAGGTGTCAGGTAGGTGCGCTGTAGGTAGTAGAACTGTGTGCCACCTCCGGTACCTGGGCAAATGCTCTTTTCCACCCGCCCTCTGTGAGTGGGACTAGTAGATCCACTGCCCATCTATCTTTTGCCATGGAGGTCTAAACTATGCGGTCCTCTTTCAGCGCTTTATAAATACGCGAAATGAGCCCTCTGGTGGACCCCAGATTAAGTAGTAATGCTAACGTGTGAGACTCCGACAGCTCATTCGGAAATGAGTCAAATGGACTGAATATGGTAACCAGGTCTAAAGCAAGCAAATGGGCGCACTGCACTCTTATTTAGGGGAAAGTATATAACATATGCAAAATATACGTGGTGCTCCTAGGAAAGGATTGGTTACCATCCACAGTCCCACACTGCCCTCCCTGAGAAGAGCAAAATTAAGTCAAACTTCAAATCCGAGCACTCCAAAAATCGTTAATACAACGATATGGACACGAGGAGCACTCTCCTGTGAGATATGGATCCTTATTCGGATTGATGATCTATGTAACCTTTGGCTTTACTGGACTTTGGCACTATTCTGCCCTACTGATTTAATACTTACCGGGTGGAAGGTCATCTACACACCGCCCGATCAGCCTTGAAGAAGTCGAGGTGTACGACCTACCGACGAATTACGCGTTGGCTGGCTTGTTGTTTCTTAACTGACTTTCTAACTGCTCGACGTGTTGAACAATTGATTTTGGATTGCCTTCCTTTTTTGGAAACAACTGTAAATGACATCTACACAAAATTAATGTGAAGATTTGGACTTAACTTTATGGGCCTGAACGTGGATTAAAAGTGGACTACTAGCTACATACAATTGTATTGACGATTTTTGGAGTGCTTGGATTTGACATTCGGAAATGAGGTCCACATCTTGCGGGTCGTACGTGAGATTTTTGAATATTGCAGGAAGTGGCCCTCCGAAACTTGGAACCGCTCCCTCACGTCCTCAAAGGACAAAAATGTCCCATTCGTATATAAGTCCCCAGCTGTCATGCAACCCCCTTCATACCATTTGGTAATATCCATAACTGACTGGATCTGGCGATACCCCTGCAGCCATTGTAGTGGGAGGGATTTAGTATATGGTGCCCTCCGGATAATTTGGACAACGCTTGTTCCCAGGCCTTCTACATTTGCTGGACTATGTGTGGGCATTCCCTGGGGACCTGTGAGCCCATAATCAGGTATCTCGGCAGTTCCCGTCTGCTGCCCCATTCAGCCAACAACGCCTTTTCCATGTTATTACCGTCAGCACACCACTGCAATAATCCCGCAAAGTAATAGAATCTGAAATCCGGAAGCCCCAGTCCCCCGGCGACCAGATCCAGCTTTGAGTATGTCTAGTTTTACTCTGCTTTGCCCTCCAGCCCATACCAACGAGACCAGCAAGCTGTTTAGCACATCAAAAGTGGACTTCGGGATATCGCAGAAAGAATTTTGAAGTGCATACAGGCACCGGGGAAGCTTGACCATCCTTGCCAGAGCCACCCTTCTGATAACTGAGAGGGGGAAGTCTGTTCCAGAACCGGATTGATTCGCCTAAGCACGCAATAACTGCTCCCATGTTCAGTGCATATTGTGTAGTGTAGCTCCTATTTCCCTAATAGGCTCTGCGCATTGGAATAATATATCCTATAGGTTTGACATAGGACTAAGGTCGGTATGTCCCTATCGAGTATATTAAACTTAATTACTTGTGCCAGCTAGCTCAGAGGCCACTAGAAACTTCTTGACGACAAGAAGGGAGTAGTTTCTGGCAGCCGCAAAACATGACCACTTTGTTTCCCTTTAGAATCAGAACGTGTCCCAGAGTCGTAGAAACAATAGATAACTATTTCACTCAGCTCAGTCGTGCCTGCTTAGTTTTCCTCAAAGTTACACAGAAAGAACAGACGGGCGTTTCAATAAAAGATTTATTGAACAGTCTTGTTTCTGGTGTAAGTTAAATGTGCTGTTACGATCACAAGACAGTATGCGAGATAAATAATGTACAGAGTGAGCAGTAGAAATAAATAATACTGCAATAGCATTATCTTTTAGCATATATGCATTTACATAAAATGACACAGACTAAAAATGCGAGTACTCATACGATGCGTTTCTAACCTAGTTCTACCCCAATGTACCTAACCTGTCCTAGGTGTAGGGAGAAGTATGAAGTAGGTGAAGTATTCCTCACTATAGTATACTAAGAGTATGTTAAGCCTAGTATGCCTAGTATGCCAAGAGTCCCTCTAGGTTCTTGTCAGCTCCATACCTGAAGAATGAGAGAGGTAGGAATCTCTTTCCAGACTCGAACTCCAACACCCCGCAAGGGAAGTCAGATCACTGGAAGCTGGACTCTCTGTGTGCAGGAATGACAGCGTCTTCTCAGTGCGTCCGGCCGGGAAACGGGCTCCTCTGAAGTCGAGGTCTCCTCTGATTTACAGGGGCTCGGGAAGGTATATTTATACCTGAGATTTACCTAAGAATGTTAGCATTGACGTGAGTCAGACAGCGGAAGACGTCATGAATGAACCCCTAAGGAATAATGGTTCATGCATAATATATGAGTCCTTGAAGAAATCAATAGTCCTGGGCTAGGGAAAGTCCCGCTGCCTAAGAGTCTGTTTTTTTCATGAACTCGTTGTGATGTTAGGGTGGACGGATGTCGGAGACCATGCCTGTATTTGGAGTGCACGGTTTATGCCTAAATAAGGACTGGGATTTTATGCCTATATAAGGGCAGGGCGAATTGTGCCTATATAAGGACATGATTCTAGAAAGCCCGGTTATGGACACCCTAAGAAGAATACAACACCCACTCCTCTTTCGTGTGTACGATAATACTAAAATGCGAAACATATAAAATGCTAAACATTAAAATGGAGTACTGCATATTAAAAAATATTTTCTAAAAGCATTAAAAAACATATTTAAAAATGCAAAAGTTTCTGCACATATTAAGCAATGCTTTTCCATTTTAGGCATAAAGTATTAAATCAAATGCAATTGGAATGAAAATAAGCAGTAATATTTACATATGACAAAAATGATCGAAAAGTTGTTCAAAAATCAAAGTCATTTCATGTCATGAACATTAATGAACTGATTTAGACACACAAGATGACTAAGTGTCCGTGGAAGTACAGTGAAGTCTGTATTATAAGGCTAGTTCTACTTTAAGCAGATTGAAGTGCCATTTTCGTTCGAAAAAATGGGACAAAAGTTCAAATTTGGTAGAGTTCCAAGTTTTTGAAAAATGAAGGCCAAATTGTTACTGCATCTCTGGAACACTGTATGCTGAATCAGAGTCAGTTTACGGGTCTCGTGTAAACATGAGATCATCTATTTCTATAGACAAAACATCATCCACTGTAGTCGGTGTTAGTTGGAAGACCTCGTGTAGAAGATTGACCGCACAAAGCCCCCCCGTTCCTCTCCCATCCCCACTCCATTGGGCAAGGGGTACCCCAGGGCTCGGCTCTGAGCCCTGTATTGTTCAATTTATATGTCCAGCCTCTTGCTACGGTGGCCAAGAAGATGGGCCTCACCATGGTCTCATATGCTGACGATACGCAGCTAGTGGTGGCCCTATCTGATGGTTCTCCGCTGGACGCCCTCAGGTTTAGGAGCAGCCTGGCCGCCGTGGCAGAGTGGATGAACTCTAACTGCCTTCAGTTGAACGCCACTAAAACGGAGGTATTGTTGGTAGGGAAGGACAGGAACCTCTGGAATGAGCAGTGGTGGCCTAGTGTGCTTGGAGACACCCCCACCCCTAAGTTGGCGGTTAAGAACTTAGGGGTCTGGATGGATTCCACCCTTAGCTTCCAAGAACATACAAAAAAGTCGCGGGCACCTGTTTTGGTCTCTTGCGGGGTCTCAAGCCGCTGCTGAGGTTTTTCAATCTGCTTACTCGCCAGCTGATTGTCCAGTCTGCTATTCTATCCAGACTGGACTACGCTAATTCGCTCCTCTTAGGAGCCAATCAGGCTGAGGTAATGCGACTACAGCGTGTGCAGAACGCGGCTGCCAGAGCCCTTTAGGGCTCCCACGTCACTGTTCCGCCACTGACGCCGTTCGGCGGCTTCACTGGCTTCCGGTGGCCAAACGGATCCAATTTAAGGCACTCTGCCTATCCTTTAAGATCCTGAAACTTGCTTCACCCTGCCTCCTTGCCAATATGCTAACCCCCTACATACCCTTGCGCGAGCTGCGTTCCTCGGGGCAGCATCTAGTCACTGTCCCCCGGGTGAAGCGTGCACGGGCCGGTGGTCGTTCCTTCCACTACACGGCCGCTAAACTATGGAATTCTCTGCCCCCTCAGATCAGCTGCCTAAATGACTTGCTGGCTTTCAGGAAAGCTATTAAAACCTTCCTCTTTCCACGAGCTTAGGCCGCCTACCCTCTTCTTCTGTTGCCTACCAGTCTCTCCTTTACCCTGCTACTCTCTGTTGCTGACAGCGCCGGGACGCCTCTTCGCTGGGGCAGCTGCGTGCTTTATAAATCTGGCTAACATAACATAACAAAGATGAGAAGCATCGCTCTCAGCATAGGTCGCCGCAGCAATGTTCGCGTCTGTTGTTACCTGTGTGCCTGTAGATCTTTCTCGTACCTCAGCAGCAGCCGGAAGCGTCTGTGAGATCTCAATGAATGCTGACATCAGGATTGGTAGCCTCTGGGGACAACACAGAGCATGGGCCGTTATCGGGACCAGCAAAGTATCGACATCCGTTGGCGTGGCTGATGGAAATGTTAGACAAGCGTCCAACACGCATTCTTCACCGCATAGCAGGCATCGTAGAACAGGTAAGATGCAATCTTGCCAGATTGGTCTGAATGACAGGAACCACGTGGTATTCAGGTCCCGTAGACGAGTCATGTCCAATAGCTGTACTATTCGCTCACAGCACTTTCTTTCAAGGAGAGCTTTCTCCATTTCGCTCGGAGTGATGTCTGCGAATAGGCTGGCCATAGCACAATAGCAGGAAGAGAAATAGAATTCCGGCAACAAGTGCTAGAATTAATGGTATGCCACCAAACACCGAATGTGCAAAGTTCGGGATGATTCCGAGTATTGCCTGGAAAGGTGCTAACAGACCGGAGCAGATGCTCTTAAATACATGTACAATTCCTGTTGTATCAGACATGTTAAAGATACGCGTTATCATTTCTACGAAATGTATAGGGCAGTTTGTACGTATTAAAGTCTGTATCTCAGCCGAAGTCCTTGCTACTTGTAGATCATAGGTTTCTTTGGCCGAGGTCAAAGGCACTGTTTGCTGTAAAAGCATGGCTTTCATTCTGCTCAAAGTATCAAATCTTACAAAAGAGACGTTCAGCGAAGGCCATAGAGGCGACTCCCTGACTGTGTCTATTGGGGGAAACAATACTTGCATACAGCAAGTGACCCTGGAGTTGACCGTTACTAGATATGGGATTCCTGGTAACATTCCGCAGCAACTCTGATCATTCAACATGAGGTAACTCCCATTAGAAAGTTGTCCAAACGTTGGATTAATCACAGCAGCTAGTGTACCCTGCTGATGGCAAGACAAATTTGCCACAGAACCATTACAAGCCCCGTGTAAAGAAATGTCCTGACATATTAGTGAACCGCTCAGTGCATGTTTACAGTTTGTACCGCTCAAAAACACTTCACGATCCCCACTCCAACATCTATGTGTACATGGTAAATCCCAAGATGTCTTAATGTATTCCTTACCCAACCTTTCATATTTGCCTGCTTGCATTTGTCTGAGGCAATACTGAAACTGAAAAGTAGTCACAGGTAATGTGATTTTGCCCTGAATGAGCCATTCTGTAGCTGGTTTTTCTGCCACTGTGAATGGTAATTTTTCCAGTTTTTCAATGCTCAGCACTGTATACTTTGCTCTTCTTTGTGCCAATTCGATCTGTTTATCAGTTAGATTGTATTCTGAAAACATAGACGACGTGTTGATGAAACGCCAAGGCACATAGCCCGCTCGCAAAGATTGCAGCGTCCAGCTCAATAACACTTTAGAACGTAATTGAGATTGACCTTGTTGTAACTTCGCCAAATCTTGTTCTAGAATGTCGATAGCAGAGGATACAATGCCATCCAATGAATATATTCTGGAGGACAAAGTTGTTAACCCATTGTCGACCACCGAGAGTGTTTTCTCTAAATTAATACGATCAAGTTCACGTATTCGTTCTGCGGCCTCCATCTGTGACACTTTCCATGCTTCGTTATAGGCAGCATAAATGCCGGCATATATGAAACGTTTTTGACGCGGTTTTCTTGGTCCAAGCAAGAATTCCCTAAGGTCTGCGTCCTCTTTAAGTAAGGATAAGTGTTGTTTCACATCCTGTAGTGTAGACGTATGCAGCCAATCGAGGCATAATTTTCCTACACTGTATGTTGTTACTACCCCCGGATGTTGTCTTTGGACATATCTTGGGTCTGGCCTATGAATAGTAAAGCCCTGAGTTTTATTCAGGAATCTTTCCTGACAGTTGTTTGTGTCTGTGGGCCAGATCAACCATTTTTTCCAATCAGGATTAGATCTGTTGAGTTGTAGTATATTGTCAACTGTCACCAGTGCCTTTGTATCGTTATCACTGGCAGGTGTTGGCACAGAAGGTGTTTTCATCTCTTTGATCTTGGCTAATCCAAGACAAGATGTTTGTTGGACGGTTTCATTCAAAAACAGTATTTGTTCAGGGATGATGCAGGCTCTAAATAAAGCTTCTATACACTGTACTTGCCAATCTTTACTACCCCAGATGGTTTTTGTCTCTATTGTGTCTTTCCATAAGTCGAAACCCTGTGTAGACAGTTGGGCAATAAATGCTGCAGAGTAAATCTGTTTCGTATTTGTTAACATAATTTTCAGTCCTGTTTTGTTTACATTCTTATAGTAAAACGTTTCTGGGTCAGATGTATTGTATCCTGAAAAATATGGAAACTTACTAGCAAATGTTCTTGAACTACCTTTTGGTGGTGTAGGACAATGTTCCCATTGGTTAAACATAAACACATTTCTTGGATATGCAGATTTATGCAAATAATGATGACCATAGTGGTTATAACAATACATTTGTTCATAGTCTGATGAACCCTCTAAATATTCATTTTTAGAAAATGCAGCAGATTTTTCTAGATCAAACATTATGTCATTAACAGTCTCAAAGTCCCAATCATCTGAAAAGGTACTGAACGTAATCAGATCACATAGTGAAATTTTAAACAAATGTGGAATGTTCAATTGCTCATTCGGGCCGAAGATATCATAATCTGTTTTGTCCCACACTATACCATCCTGTATAGGAACGGCTGTGATGTTCACTGATGACAAGTCTCTTGCTTCACGATGGGAAGATTTATGAGGTTTCAAAAGTACGTTTACGTCTTTTCCTTCAATGTTCACATGGATGTATCTGCCACTTATAAGCACGCTTACAGTTGTTACCAAAGCTAGCCAGAGCAGGAAAACAAATAGTCCAGATGTAATCCAGAGTTCAATCCATGGAGAAACCAGATAAGTCTTTTTCAGAAAGTGAATAAAGTCTTGTACTTGCTGCTTGAGTTGGAATGAGGCTGGCGTCGTTTCAGGTTCGCTTGGATCTTCTGAGAACGTATCAAAGTCAATGAAATAGCCAGAAGCAGTTCTGTCAATTATCGGAATTGCATCAGGATTTGTTGAAATCACAGGAACCAGTTCATCACTTGCCACGTTGGTGTAGACAGGTGTATTTGGACGAACTGTTACTTGGTTGTCAAGAGGGATGAGTTCCATAGCTTGGTTGCTTAGTCCTTCATCAGTTACAGCTGAATTCTCGATAGTTATCAGTCTTTCAGTCTGAACCTCTTGGATAGTAGCGAGAGGAGTGCGTCTGCTACTAGGTCGGAGTCCACGAGGCCTACTGTTCAGTATTGGCCACATACTGTGGTTTGATGAGGTCGATGGACACAAATCTTCTCTCCTTTCTTCCAGCAAGGGGCGGCAGAATCACAGTTCTTGTTCCTTGAACTGCTAGAACAGGTACTGGTTGTCTGTAAGAAGGTCCAAATTCCTTCTTGTCTGCAATTTTTTCTCTGACTAGATCCCCAACTTTTGGAATCCAGACAGGCCTTGCTGGGACCGCCGATGTTTCCCCAGTGGTGGTTGGCTGTAGGAATACGTTGCTTTGTTGCGTTCTTAGTTTATTCAGTTCCTGTAAAACAGCCAAACGATCTTTGATATCAAACGGTTTATTTTCCACCACTGTGCCTACGTGTTCAAGGTCTGGTACCCACATTCTTGTCCCAAACAGGACCTCATATGGAGTGACCCCCCCTAGAGAACTTCTTGGCAGGTTGTTCATTGCGCGCTGTACCCCATTGAGGTGTTTGACCCACCCATCACCCAAACCTAATACCCTAGCTGTTATAGACTGCTTTATGTCCCGGTTTTTCCTTTCCACAACCGAATTTCCCTCAGGATGGAATGGAGAGGAGTACCGCAATGCAACACCCCCAGACTGGCCATGGCTTCTTTGTAAGCCCTTGAGCTAAATGCAGGACCCTGGTCAGAATGTAGCGTGCCTTTTGCGTATGTGCCAATAAAGACTCGCACATCTTTTATAACAGTTCGAGCGTCAGCCGAGCGCTGAGGCCATAACCATAGGAACCTAGATTCAGTATTTGTGGGAATGCCTTTGTCCAGTGGGACGCAGGCGAGTAGATAGCCTAATGCTGTCTAACAGTGGTGTCTGTACTGGGCTGCCGCATTTGCAGCATGGTGTCTGGTGGCTCTCTCGCTGTAATTTACAGTCTAAGCAGTTGTTGATGAATATGTGAATTTCAGTATTCATTCCAGGCCACCAGTACATCTCTTTTAATGTCAAAATTGTTTTAGAAATCCCTTGATGTGACAGACCCTCCCCCAAATGTGTTTCATAAATCAAGGCAGCTCTTCATTCCATGTTTGGAATTACCCTATCCCCCACTCCAGGGATTCGAGCAAAAGGAACGTTGTTCGCATCAATTACATAAGAGTACTTGAGTGGAAACTTTTTTGGTAAGGCTGCACTGCTGCCTTTGCTTGAAGCATTGACAGCCAACATTATCTCACCGTCTATTTTTGTTTTTGAACGAGTGATCGCAGCTACGGAAGCCGTCTGAACAGCCCCCTTTGCGGCTTCATCAGCCAATGAATTCCCTGCAACGTGAACGCCATCACGTTGATGACTCAGTGTGTGAATCACGTGAGCCTTTGGTAGTTCGTTTTTCAACTGAACTACTTGTTCCCAAAGCATTTTTTGCTTTATTGTGCCACCTTTCGCATCTTTGAAACCATTTTCAAGCCAGTTTCGCATATAGTCATTATACGACTGAACACAGTAAAAGGAATCGCACACTATCAGTGTGGGGAATTCTCGATCCGTACTCTCAAGTGCCAGTTTGAATGCTTGTAGTTCAGCTCGCTGAGCTGTACAATCTCCTACTGACTGAGTTTTTGTGACCATAGGTCTGAAGATGCCATTTCGCATGCGACCTTTAACGATTGCACACGCTGCACTGTAAGCTTGCTTACTCCCTGTTGCGGCCTGTGCGGATCCGTCAGTGTAAATAATGAATTCGTACTGATCGAGAGGCAGAATCTCAGTGGGCAGAGGACATTCTTGTTCATATTGGAGGAATGCTTGTGTTTTTAAATCTGGATCAAAAACATATTCAACATCTGTTGCAGCAAGAGAATTAACCCATTGTATCCATCTTGGATGTAATGCTTTAGCATTTGGAATGCTTGCCTTTGTTACCGCTTCTAAAGCTGGTACCGGGGTTACGACAATAATGCGTTTCCCTTGGGCTAAGGCTCTTTCTTTTGCTACAGCGGTTTGAACTGCTGTCAGAATTTTTTCAGTTGAACTGAAGCGCATTTCTGCTTGTGTGTACAAATGAGATTTGTATGCGATTGGTACTTTCTCACCCTCATTGAAGGTTAAGTATGTGAATCCACATTGACCCGAAATTATTCTGATCACCAAATTTCTTTGACTTACGCGTGTTTGTAAGTGATTTGTTGCTAACATGTTAGCCTGGAGTGAAAGCAAGATTTCTGTGTGTTCCTGTGTCCAGTTTTTGGTTGAAAAATCAGGTTTGATTAATGCGTAGAGAGGTTTAACCCTTTCTGCGTAGTTTAGAATGTATGTTCTGCCAAAATTGAGGAAACCCAGGATGGATTGTAAGTTTTTAAGCATTTTTGGAGGTTGGAGCAGCGCACATTTCTCTAGAAAGGTAGCTGCCAAGCTCTTGCCTTCACTTGAAAGCTCATATCCCAAAAATAGGACATTGAGATGGGCAATTCGGGACTTTTTAAAGTTGAACTTGTAGCCCTCAGAGGCGAATCCCAGTATAATGGTGCTCACCCTGTTCAAGTGTTTTTCCAGGTCATCGTCTGTCAGATAGATGTCATCGACATAGGACAATGCCTCATTGTCATAAATTTGTAGTAACTCCGTTACCCTCGCTGAGAATACCCTGGGCTGCTCTTGAACCCTTGTGGGAGTCGACAAAAGTGACGCTGTGTCCCCATTATGGAGAATGCTGTTAAGTACCTGCTTTCAGGTGCTATATTTTGACAAAAGAAACCATTTGAGATGTCTAATGTTGTTTTGTATTTTTTACGCACAATGTTATTCATTAATGCTGTGCTATGTGCATTTTGCACTGCAAAAGTTTTAGAACAAGTGTTTAAGTGTCTGTAGTCCAAAACTAGACGATATGTATTGTATGGTTTGGGGACAGGAAACAAAGGATTGTTCATTGAGGAGGTGCATGTTTCAATCACCCCTTGATATTCAAGTTGATCTAAGATCTCCCTGACCTGTTTTTTAGCTTCTTGCTTTATAGGATACTGTCTTTGTGCAGTTGGTTCATGTTTCAGATGTATTTTATGGTGAGGGGAGTCCTCAACCCATCCTACATGATTTTTATATAATGCTGGGGCCTGGGCTACTGCCCATTTCCTGGCATATGTATATCTTAGATGCATTGGTATATGGTTGGAGAAGGCAGGCATAATAATGTCCTCGCCATGTGGGCACTCCCTGACAAATTGTGGTGGCCAGTCTTTTTCTGCTAGAAGTATGTCATAGCCCTTTGATAGTCTTTCCCAAAAAGTGCTTTAACCTGTCTAGGTTTGTCTCCCTCCATTCGGAGTGTTATGTCATATAACTTTTGTGGAGTACTAACCCTGGTGTCTACAGTCTCTACTGTAATGTACTCATTCAAGTCCACTATCTCCAGAAGTTCCTTCAGGTTCTGGCGAGCTATTGTGACTTCTGCTGCACTGTCCAGCATTGACTGAGCCCATTCTCCGTTCTTGAGTTGTGTTCTCAGTATTCTCGGCATGTCTGATCTTCAGACCTGCTACCTTCTTTTTGGAGAATTGAGGTTTTGATTTAGTTTTTGGAGCGTGTTTGTCGTCTTTCGATTTCACGCGTTCTTCTCTATGTTCTGTTCATCCTCTTCTTTCCGAAGTCTGTGATGAGATCTGAAAGGGACGAGAGGAACGTGTATCAGTATCTTGATACCTATCAGGTTTTCTCAAATTATCCCTATTCCTGAGGTTATACCTCCTTTCAGAGGGCTCCTTTTGAGGAGACCTACCTCGGGATTGAGAACGTTTCTCGTTAGAATTTTGTTTATTAGATTCCCACTTCTTTTTAGAAGATGTAGGAGTTTGTTTAATTGAGTCCTTCTCAGGACTTTCAGATAGTTTAGGTTTAACTGGTCTTCCCCCCCAAACTATCTCTGCCTAATTCTGCATAACATTGTTCTATTATTCTTGGTAGCTCAGTTTGATGTTCTGTAACATCAAATTCCCTTAATTTTTGGCGGATCGCCACTGCTGCTGCCTCCCCTTTAATATTAGATAATATTATTGTTGAGACCTGGTCGAAATTTTTCAGTAATTTCATACCTAAATTGAGAGCAGGCTCTGCCCCGTATTTGTTTTGAATTTGTTTCAGGACATCAGGTATTACCGCAATTGACGGAATGCCGTGTGTTTTAGTGTAGATGGCAGCAAAGACTGAGCCCCAAGTGGTGCAGTCTTCCAGTTGTGGTGTGATCCCCATCGGTAAACTGATTGTCAGTATTCTATGTTTCTCATGCGGGCTAGTATTTGGAAATACTGCTTCGATTTGAGTAATTTTTTGAGCTATCCAGAATGGAATTTGCTCACGTTTTGTGGGCATTTTACCCATGACTGCGTATAGAGTCTGTGGTGTAATTTTTAGTGTATTCCCCTGGAGAGGAGTTTGATTTGGAATTGTTAATGGTGGTTGGACTGTGAAAGTCCGCATGACATATTGGACCAATTGTCTGTATATTTTTATTAACTCTGTAAGTTGAGTAAGTAATTCCTCATCTGACATTACGTCAAGTTCAGGATGAGGTGTGTAGCCGGCTAGAATCGGCCATGTTGCTCCTGGTCTACCTAGTGGACCGAGCCTGGTTATGTTTCTGTGATGTTTTAGGGCGTCTTTAAACCAGAGCTGATGCTCTTGGTATGTTAATGGAATTTCTATATCCTCGAAAGGAATGTATTCCTCTGGTGGTTCATCTTCTTTGTAGAAGTGAAACATGTGTGTTACTGGATTGGATTCAGGAAGTATTACCCATGAATAGAATACCTCTGTCTGAAAGGATTCATGTGCCTCTATCACGAAAACTGCTCTACCTCCTCTCGGTGGTAGGCCATGTTTTATAAGTTTTAGAGTAATGGCTCTTCTTAAGTTTGGAGCGATGTCAATGACACCCTCCTCGGTTTCATTTAAACCTGTATTGTTAAAAAATGCTGCTTGGGCTGGATCAGCCGCAGCTCCACCGTTTCCGGCGTCTTCAGTCATTTTGTTTTATGAAAAATGTAGAACAAGTTTCAAGGAAACAAAGATAAGGTGCACAATATTTTGGGACACTGTATCCTTCAATGTTGAGCAAACCAAACAGCTAATATATAGGGTACTGCCCTATGTAGCTGTGGCGGATATTTAACCCTGCCCACTCCAGACGTCTTTTGGAGTATATGGTTAGGGGTCTCTGAGAGAAAAAAAAGAAGCACGGCTGAGTTACTCAGTATCTAACGTTGAATTACTGCCTTACCAAACCGTTGGGCGCCATGTAGTGTAGCTCCTATTTCCCTAATAGGCTCTGCGCATTGAAATAATATATCCCATAGGTTTGACATAGGACTAAGGTCGGTATGTCCCTATCGAGTATATTAAACTTAATTACTTGTGCCAGCTAGCTCAGAGGCCACTAGAAACTTCTTGACGACAAGAAGGGAGTAGTTTCTGGCAGCCGCAAAACATGACCACTTTGTTTCCCTTTAGAATCAGAACGTGTCCCAGAGTCGTAGAAACAATAGATAACTATTTCACTCAGCTCAGTCGTGCCTGCTTAGTTTTCCTCAAAGTTACACAGAAAGAACAGACGGGCGTTTCAATAAAAGATTTATTGAACAGTCTTGTTTCTGGTGTAAGTTAAATGTGCTGTTACGATCACAAGACAGTATGCGAGATAAATAATGTACAGAGTGAGCAGTAGAAATAAATAATACTGCGATAGCATTATCTTTTAGCATATATGCATTTACATAAAATGACACAGACTAAAAATGTGAGTACTCATACGATGCGTTTCTAACCTAGTTCTACCCCAATGTACCTAACCTGTCCTAGGTGTAGGGAGAAGTATGAAGTAGGTGAAGTATTCCTCACTATAGTATACTAAGAGTATGTTAAGCCTAGTATGCCAAGAGTCCCTCTAGGTTCTTGTCAGCTCCATACCTGAAGAATGAGAGAGGTAGGAATCTCTTTCCAGACTCGAACTCCAACACCCCGCAAGGGAAGTCAGATCACTGGAAGCTGGACTCTCTGTGTGCAGGAATGACAGCGTCTTCTCAGTGCGTCCGGCCTGGAAACGGGCTCCTCTGAAGTCGAGGTCTCCTCTGATTTACAGGGGCTCGGGAAGGTATATTTATACCTGAGATTTACCTAAGAATGTTAGCATTGACGTGAGTCGGACAGCGGAAGACGTCATGAATGAACCCCTAAGGAATAATGGTTCATGCATAATATATGAGTCCTTGAAGAAATCAATAGTCCTGGGCTAGGGAAAGTCCCGCTGCCTAAGAGTCTGTTTTTTTCATGAACTCGTTGTGACGTTAGGGTGGACGGATGTCGGAGACCATGCCTGTATTTGGAGTGCACGGTTTATGCCTAAATAAGGACTGGGATTTTATGCCTATATAAGGGCAGGGCGAATTGTGCCTATATAAGGACATGATTCTAGAAAGCCCGGTTATGGACACCCTAAGAAGAATACAACAATTGAGCATCCGGTTGATGCACCACTTGTATGCCCAGATATCTAAAGTGGCTCGTTTCCAAGCTAAACTCCACCTCAGGTAGGTGCTGCGCCTCACCTCGTGCTAGAGCAGCCACTGGGAAACTGATTTTCGGAATACGAAGAAGAGCATCGTCCGCATACAGCAACACTATTTGTGTGCGACCATCGATAGTGATGCCCCCCATATCGCGCCGTAGCCGAATTGCTAGTGGCTCCATCGCCAAGGCGAACAGGAGCGGAGAGAGCGGACACCCCTGTCGTGTGCCTCTCTCAATGGTTAGGCTCTCCGATATTTGGCCGCCGGTGCGCACATGCGCTCCGGGCTGGTGGTATAGAAGCCGGATCCAAGCTATTAAGCCCACGCCCAGTCCAAATCTTCTGAGGACCTCACAAAGGTACCCCCATCGTAGGGTGTCAAATGTTTTCTCGATGTCTAGGGCTACTACTGCTGCCCGGATATCTTGGTCTGCCACTGAATGCAGCACATGTGAGAGACGGCGGATGTTTATGTGAGTTCCTCTCCCTGGCATAAACCCACATTGGTCCTCATGTACCAGCTGAGTAACTACTCTGCCTAGGCGCCTCGCCAGTATCTTAGCTAGTATTTTAGCATTGACGCCTAGCATTGACAAGGGTCTGTAGGATCCTGGGTTCCACATGTCCCTGCCCTGCTTAGGAGGCATAACAATCTGCGCCTCTCTCATAGATTGTGGTAAGGCCCCTATGTTCTTGGCCTCCCTGAATGTTTCCAGCAGTCTGGGGAGTATCAGGTCTGCATATGTCTGATAAAACTCCACTAGGAGGCCGTCGGGGCTCAGGGCCCGGCACCTGGCCATACTTTGCACTGCCTCATGGAGTTCATAGAGTTGAATCTCTGCATCTAAAGCAGTCGCCTGCTCCCCAGTCAGCCGGGGGACAGGTATGTCATTCAAGAACCCCAGATTCATCGTATGTATGGCCCCAGGGTCTTCTTGATATACTGCAGGCAAGTGGTCATACATTAGGAAGTTAATCCCCATCTGCTTGGTGGCTGTGGTTCCATCCAGGCACATGAGTGCTTTTATAAGGGGCGGGCAGCGCTCACGTTTCAACAGCCACGCCAATAGCCTCCCCGATTTGTCACCTTCCCTGTGCAACAATTGGCGATATTCTCATCTGGTAAGACAGTCTAGCCTATCCCAGATCTCGCTAATCTGGTGCTGTGCCTGTAAGAGGGCTGCGTCATGTGGCTCTGGTTCTTGCCCCCTGTGTTGTAATCTAGTAAGTTTAGCTTCCGCGTCTACTAGTTCCCGCTCCAGCCGCTTCCTCATTCCCCCAACTTTGGATAGGCATTCTCCCGTATCACTTCCTTAAGAGCATCCCATTCTACTCCCCTGCTAGTGGCGGAAGACCAGTTTGTATCAAAGAATCCCATAATGGTTTCCCTAATCTCCTCTCGGAACAGTGTATCTCGGAGGACCTCCGGTTGCAGGCGCCATAGAGGGAGTCTCGGCCGTTTGCAATCCGGTCCCCACTCCAACAGCACCTGGTCATGGTCCAATAAGAAGCAATTAAGCATGTGCGTTTGCACTATGGCAGCTAGAGCTTCCCCCGAGAGGAGAAAGCGGTGAAGTCTGCTGGACACATCTCAGGGTGGTGCGTAGCACGTGTACCCTTGTATATCGAGGTGTGTTTCACGCCAAATGTCTATGCAGTGCAGGCGTTGCATCACATCCCTCAAAGCAGTGATCATATTGGGTTTAGAGTGTGGTTTCGGGGGGGTTCCTGTCTAAGTTACCATCCAATATACAATTAAAGTCTCCCGCCCATATCAGCGACATCCCTATGTATGGAATAAGTAGCTTTTCTAGTTCTACATAGAACTCATCTTCATCTACATTTGGGGCGTATACAATGACCAAGCACACCTCCTCCCCATCCAGTGCGCCCTGTGTTACTATGCATCTTCCTTCCATGTCTGTTGTGAAGCTGTACATTTGGAACAGGACTTGAGGGGCTACCCACACAGCCACTCCCCTTGCATATGTAGAGTAAGTGGAGGAAAACAGTTGTCCCCTCCATTTCTTATGTAGCTTTTGAACCTCAGTGTCCAGTAGGTGAGATTCTTGAAGCATCAACACCTGTGAGCCCTGTTGCGTAGATAAGTCTGGACTCTGTACCTCTTCACATAAGAATTAAGACACTTTACATTCCATGTCATGATTTTAAATCGACCCATTTTACTTCATCCGTAATCAACTCTATCCCGCCCACCCATCGTTCTGCCACTGTCACCGCTATCAGTAAACATAAAACTAATATTTGCATCAACCCATCCCCCGGGTACACACTCCTCAAACAGTACATGCATTCCCATCTGTCCCCAACCCCCAAAGCACCCTCCCAGATCCCCAGTCCCCAACTAGACCTTTGAAACATCATCTTAACTTACTTAAACTGCAATGCCAGATAACCGATAAACCTTGCCTATAACAGCACTCATAATAACCCCAATCACCCTTCAAACATGTAGAGGGTGAAGCATGCGCTTATCCCTCCAATGACTCACTCACACTGTTATAAATACCGTACTGGAGTGGGTCGGGATGCGTCACGGCACACAACAGTGGTCCTACCTGTTATCTCCACTCAACTCCTGGTCTACAGTCACTCCTGACTTACACTCAACACTCGCCCATCCAACCCATACGACCCTACAATCAACCAGGGGGAGAAAGCAAGATGGGGGGATAGGCAGAATATAGCGTAGGGTGGTGTTGTGGGTAGGAGAGTAGGTGAAAAAAAAGAGAGAGGGGGTTAGAAAACAGAGGAGGGAGGGGCGTCTGCCCCACTCACAGTAACATCTATTTCACCTGCCCCTGTGGCCCGGCTAGGTCCGTGGACAGCCACGCAGAAAGTATCTGTGTTTGATTTAATCGCTAGACGCACAATCCAGGCTCGCATCTCACCCAACCGGAACTGGTCAGTCCATATGTGTTGTCTCTGCTGCTGGCTTCCAGTTGGGGTGTATCTTCAACAACGTCACCCATGCTTGCGTCTGTGCTTGAGGCAGTGACCTCCTCCACCAGGGCTCTCACAACCTTGCACTCAGCCTGCTGTAGCAAGGGGTCCACTCTGAGTACCTGGCAGTCCTCATTGCCGGAGTCCAGCCTCTCTAGATCCAGGGATCCATCTTGACGTACCACCACTCGCTGGGTAGCGCGAAGCTCGTCTGGATCGCCTTCCGCGGCCACTGGACGTTTTCAGTCTATCTGCGCCAGGCATCTTCACTTTGCTGCTTCCACGCTGTATAGTCCTACCATCCCCCCCTCGCCTCCAGCAAGTCCCACACAGCTTCTGGCATTGTGAAGAAATGAGCACGGTCGCCGTGCATGACCTTCAGTTTGGCGGGGTAGAGAAGCATATACTGGAGGTTCATGGCTCTGAGTTTCTGTTTAACGCCGCTGAAGGATGCTCTTTGTTGTTTTACC
Organism: Calotriton arnoldi; assembly: GCA_963921515.1. Lineage (NCBI taxonomy): Eukaryota > Metazoa > Chordata > Amphibia > Caudata > Salamandridae > Calotriton > Calotriton arnoldi. The sequence continues at coordinate 1,234,429 of CAWUFW010003874.1, read as the reverse complement.
AGGCGAGTGTAGTCCAGGAAAATGCGGATCACATGATTTTCCCTTGCAGGGTCTCCTTCCTGATGGGCTGCTCTTAATATGCAATCGCGATCCCTATAGTTGAGGACTTTAGCAATGAGGGTTCTGGTGGAGGCACCCACTGGAGGTTTCGGCACTGGTGCTCGGTGTGCCCTCTCAGTTACGAATATTGTGGAGAGTTCTGCGTTAGGGAAGGTGCCTTTTATCCATTGTACAAGGAAGAGCTCCGGGGGTCTCCCCTCCACCCCCTCCAGAAATCCAACAAATCTCAGGTAGCTCCTGCTCCTCACAGCATCTTCAGCTCTGTGCTCAAGGGCCATTGATTTTGTGGCTAAGTCTGTGAGGGCTCTTTTGAGTGTGGAGACCTCGCTTTGAAGAGCAGTGACGTTCTGCTCCATGATAATGGACCGCTCCCCTACAGTACAAAGGTCACCTCTTAGCAATCCGATGTCCAAGGACATTGCGTCTATTTTTGCCTGAACTGCCATGCTAGATGATTCTATGGCCGCTAGGATTTGGGCTCCAGTGGGTCCCTGCTGTGCCCCCTCGCCCTCCGGGAGTGACTCTTGGGTGGTTTCGGGTTTCAAGGTGCTCTCCTGTGCTGTGAATTGGTCCATTTTTGTTTGTTGCACTCCCCTCTGGGGCCTGTCTTTGCCCATAGTGGTGTTGTGTGTGGCTAGGTGGGCCCTGGTAAATGCCAAGTGCGCTGTGGTCCGTCTCACCTCACACTGGCCTACTTATGTTAGTGGTGTGGGGTCCTCTGACCAAAGGAGCACCCCAGGCAGTCACCCACAGTGATGGGCTCAGTTGGTCACGGTGTCTCTGTAGTGAGTGTCCCGCGGGAGTCAATAGGGGTCCCCGAAGGCCACCAGGGAGACCCATCGGATGTCGCAGCTTGTATATAATGGGTGAAGTACCTGTATGATCTGGGGGGCGATCTGTTGAAGTCCAGAAGCATGTAGGATAATCTGGCACCCGCCGATGACAGTTGTGCACTGTTGATCCTCTTTGCGTCCTGTACAGAACACTGTTCGTCAGCTTCTCGCCAAGTGTCCTGTGATGCAAGGGCTTCCTTCTCACTCGACTACACCCGAGTGGGCTACAGGGCCTATGGAGCACACATGTATCACTGATGGTACGAGGGGGGCAGCGCTGTTATGTATCCGGCAGCCCACAGCAACTCCACTCGCCCCCCCAGATGGCACAAATCCAAGGTGGGGTGGCCCAGTCTCAATGGGGTCACCCAGTCATTCCCCACACGCCTCCAAGTGTCTAATTCAGCTGAGTAGGGGAGATCAAGGGCAAGGGGCGGCGAGAGGGGTCAGGAGCCCCACTAGTCCAGCACCAGCACGGCACCTCCGCCTCCAGCAACCACCGCAGACCAAGTCCACAGGCGACCACCAGGCCCACCGTTCAGTACAATTAGGGCCCCGTGCGGTCTTCTTACACGCCCAAGTCGCATGTATTGTGGGCAACGCAGGGACACAGCCTGCTCCACCAGCGGTCGCAGGTAGCGCCGGAGGCCCCTCCTCCAACAAGGCCCCAGCACTGCACCTTCGATATGGGCCTCCCTGCCGCCAAAGAAACAGTCCCACACCAGCACGGCACCTCCGCCTCCAGCAACCACCGCAGACTAAGTGCACAGGCAACCACCAGTCTCACCGTTCAGTACAATCAGGGCCCCCATGCACTCTTCCTGCATGCCCAAGTTGCATGTGTTGTGGGCAACGCAGAAACAGGGTCTGCTCCGTCAGCTGTCGCAGGTAGCGCTGGAGTCCACTCTTCCAACAAGGCCCCAGCGCCGCACCCTCAGTACAGGCCTCCTCGCCACAGAAGAAACAAAAACCCAAGGCCTCAGCACCACTCTGTTCTCACGGCCATGGCAAGGTGGGGGCTGCCCACACAGCTTCGGCTACGGCAGTGGTCCGTCTGCCGCACGTGGCTTCCAGGATTCAGTACGTATGCACGCGCCGTGTGCCCCCGCCGCAACCGGCTCTGCTGCACAGGTTCCGCCGATCTTACCAGGCTCCCCTTTTTGGCATTGTCTGCTGCTTTTTTCTCCCCGGCTCGGTTGTCCCTCTGTGTTCACCGGGCCGGGTCACTCACTTTGGCGTGTATCGGCCGGGCCACAGGGGGGAATCAAGAATTATTAAACGGGTGGCCGGCGGAGCTTCCTAGGCTGCGTCCGCTCCCCTTGCCATCTTGGCCACGCCCCCAAAAATCTCACTATTATTGTATTTACTTTTTTATACTTAATTAAATTAGCCCATGTCTCATAGCCTTTTCACAGTTGTCCTACCGCCATGGAAAGGCTGTAGGAAAGTGAGTTTGGGTGCCCATAAGAGGGTCCAAGCCAGCCACAAGATGCAGGGATCAACAGGGGGGCATCATAGGTGCCCCCTTGGCCTCCAACTGGAGGCCGTACACCCAAGGGGGCCCTGCTGGGGGCCCCAAAAGACGCTTTCCGACATGGTTTCCATGTTGGACAGACCAGCATGGAAACGATGTTGGAATGCGTCATCGTAATCTCAAGGGCAAAATTGAAACCGACGATGAGGCCCGACATCATAATTGGCCCCATGTGCGCTCGCATCTTAATTGCGGTGTCGGGACCGCTGACCAGAGGTCGGGTCCGATTCTGCAACGGTCCCCACGACATTGTAATAAGACCCTGAGTATTAAAACATGACTCATGTAGGGACCCTCAATCACCGCCGTGGGGATTAAGATGTCCCTTTCCGCCAGTCCTTTCATGCCGGTTAACCCGGATGGAGCACGAATGATTTACAGTGGCTGAGATTAATTTGATAATACCATCCATCACCTTGTTGTTTTTGCATCCGGTCCAACAGTAAGTGATGGACAGGCTACAACCACTGCAAGGTAAACAATATATATTGCAGGGACAGCAAAAGGGATGTCGGCACGGCACACCTAAAAGTGTGGAGGGGTTGACTCATTAAGACATTAGGACGCTTTTATACTCCAAAAAGCCATAGATTCTTTTGGGACCACTGGGGCATACAGCAGCCACATCGCAAGCAGGGGTAAATTACACATTTTTCAAATATATGTGTGAGGGGAAAGTTACGTAATTTGCAGAGATCCACAATATTCCTACCGCTCAGTTGTACCATGTGTGAATGTTTAACAGAATGCTGCATTATATTTAGCACTTCTACTTTTTTTTAATGATTTTTATAGTTTTACATTGTACCAAATTGACACTAGGACACAAGAATGCATTACATAGGTATCAGATTATATTAAAAAAATCAGTTTCATATATATTAGAGTTTTTGGGGTTATGGAGATTAAAACTTTGGGCCTGATTACGATGGCGGTGGGACCGCCACTGTCAGGCTGTCGGTGGCGTTCCCACCGCCATGCAGCCCATTGGATCCGACCGCCGCATTAGAATGCAGGTAGTCGGATCTCGGCTGGCGGGGGGAAAGACCAGTGTGTCCAACAGGATCAAGGATTTTGTCGGTGCGGCGGTCGGACTTCTATTCCCTACAATGGAGCTGTGCCTGCTCAGGCACTGCTGTAGGGATTAGGATGTCTCTTTCCGCCGGCCCTTTCAAGGTGGTTAACCCACCATGAAAAAGAGGCGGACAGTGACTTTGGGGGTCCCTTTCCCCCTCTGCTATGGGCCCTGGGGGGCACCTATGGTTCCCCCTAAACATCCTTGCACTATGTGGCAGGCACCACTTGGTGCCTGCCACATAATGCAGGGATTTTTGGAATGTGTATATTTTGTACTGCAGCGTGTGCTGCTGCCCACAGCACATGCCGCAATGCAAAGTATACACATTGCGACCACCGTGAAGGCAGTCGCATCGTAATACGGGCAGCGGGACCGCCGACTTCTAGTCGGGCAGTCTTGCTTCCGCCACGGTGCCAGTCGGACAAAAAATCGACCGTCATCGTAATGAGGCCCAAAGTTTCCAGATTACAAAGTAAATGACTCTTGCCCTTAAAATACAACTGCTCGGATCTTTACATAGCGCTTCACGCTGCACTTATAAAGTGCTTTTTAAAAAATGTTTCTATTGCTCAAATTAATGGTACTCAGTTTATCAACCTTTGAAAAACGGAATGCTGATTATACTTTGCTGGATTCATCTTTCTCACTCTTAAATGTATTTTAATATATCTATCATATAACATATATATATCTATCTATATATATAGATATATATATACTATATATATATATCCATATATATAAATATATACATATTTATATAAAATTAAAATCTAATTAAAAACTTCTTTTGACCAAATGTAAATACTTTAAACCCAAAGAATATGTGAAAACAAACATTTTCCTTTCACATCTGCATATGTTATATTACGAAAATAGATTCAAACATATTGCTTAAAACAGTATTTGTGTGACTCTTCACCCATGCCGTAACAGTTTTCGGTGAGGCGCAGACAGAAACAGTTGCGGCGCCTTAGGGGAGCATAGACAGATGGGCAGCCACCAACAGACAGGCAGAATCTATCTGCATAAGCTCCCCTCTATCGTAGGGGGTACACAAACCGACGGGGGAGCAGAAATAGTTAGAACACCGGCTCTAGGGCGGTGCCACCCGTGTCACCGCATCGGGCGCTAACTTGGAGTGGGGTTCCATGTTTGCCAAGTACATTATTGTTTTAAAAACACCTGCTTCCCGTTCCTGGCCTCCAACAATTTTCAGACATCAATAAGATTGTCACGATAGCTCCAGTGATAAATGTTCTTCCTGGAGAGAGACCGGAGCTTTGTCTAGAAGAACTTTTGACTCATCATAAGGTGGCTCAGAGGGTTGATATGCCTGCTGCAAAGAACGTGTACCATGCAGAACACAGAAGTGCATATAATGTAAATAGGTCAGTGCGTTACTGTTTTTGTCACAGAAATCCTTTTGTTACTTGCTTTTTACAAGTTGAAATCCTAATATAGAATAGTGTCTTAATAACTGTCATCAAAGAGCTGCATGCAAACTGCAAGGTATATATTAGAGCCTTATGTTTGTTTGTGCAATCTTTCATTATCCTAATCTTGCAAAAAGGGTTTATTTGGGTAGAAATCAATTCTTCTTATTAAAGAGAACACCTAACAATGGTGTTACATTTTAAAATCTGAATTTTTGCTTTTCCAGATGAAGGACTCTTGAAATATACTGCCTACCATTATGGATGACATGTGACTCCTACACCTTGTAGTCCTCTGTCTTATGTAACATTTCCTATACGCTGATTTACACAGGTATGATTGTCTCTGTGCAAAGTGTGTGTGATGTAAAGTGCTCTGACACCTTACACTGGTATGAGTGGTGCTATAAAACTAAATGAATCTGAGAGAGAGAGTGGTAATGGGACTTATGGGGCACTGTTGAATGGTTGTAGTGAGGGAATCCGTGGCAGAGGTAGTCATTGGGGGGGCGCCAACAAACATTGTCGTACAAGATGCCACCAGTGCTAAAACTGGCCCTGATATGTCCCACCTGCCTTCTTTCTTCTTCGGACAGCACAGGTATTCAGTCATTTACTTTACAGGTTAAAGATGATACATCAGGCATGTGGAGGCTGTGACTCCAGTCCTGATTCGTTTTCAGATTCCTTCTTTACTTAGTAACTTCTCCCACTGCATGACAATCTCATTCAGTTCCTCTATTGTTTGTTTGGTGGTTTTGTCTGTGAGTCCTGATGTCTTTCCCTCATTCTCCTTTCCAATTTCCTTCCTCAAGATATGAGCCTCAGTTACATGTCATTGGTGGAGTCAGGCGTGGCACCTGGATGGTGGTTGCATGCTGCTGTGTTGCTCCTATTTAGTGGGAGCCAGGACATTGAATCTCTAATAAGTTTTTTTCTCTCAAAGTGGCCAGAATTGTCTATTATGGAATTGGTCAACTCTGAACCTGCCATAAATCTGTTCCATGGAGGCTTTTGATCATGATAGAAAACTCATTACCCTTGTAAGTGACATTGCTGTACAGATAAGATGAATTCATATTTAAGGAACCGAGGAGTTGAGCATCGATTACCTTTGTTATATCACCCTGATAGAACAGATTAATAGTGCAAAAAAATCAATTGTGTGAGCTGTAACAAGATTGCTGTGGTGGATGAATGAATTGATAAAAACTGTGTTCACACAGGTCCACTACTAATGCCGTTCACGGGCCTTCCTATTGGCACTAATGAAAAAAAAGATGAGGAATACCAATGGGGGAGAACATTGCGGATCTCTAGTTGCTGGAAAGATTACCCGCCTCTGACACTCTTGCTCCGCCTCTGACCTTGGAAATGATGACAAGGTGCACCCTGCTCCTGTTCTACGGCCTGCCTGCTGGTCGGCGCGTTCTGTTGTTCTGCCGGTGCCTGCTGTCCGTCATGCTGCTGGCCTACTGGTCGGCGCACTCTGCCGGTGCTTGCTGTACGACACCCTGTCATGTGGTTGCCAGCCGGGGAGCGTTGCCTGTTGCTCCTGGCCGCACCACGCCCTGCGGCTGTGCAGCTGCTCAGCTATGACAGCGGCCCTTCTGTGGGCGTGCTCCTGTTGTCGGAACGGCCCTGCTTCCTGCCGCACTCTACTATCACGGCCATGCTCTTGGTGTGGAGGCCGCCCGCAGCTGTCCTGTGCTGCTGAGTGTACTGGAGTAGCCTGTGTTGTATGTGGCTAGGACAAAGGAGCGTGCAAGTCACCTTTCTTACAGTGACTTTTGTTTTCTGCTGAGCTCCTGTTGGTGAGGACAACTGCCTACAGTGATAAGAGATATTTGCGGCCTGGTGCCCATCCCACAGTGAGTGTCCTGATCTCTACTGCCTGCCTGCAGGTGCTCTGCTAGCATCTTAGGGAACAGCAGATGCTCTCATGCGGGAGCCGGGGAAAGCCCCCCCCCCGTCCTCCATCCGTACCGGGTCTCACATCTTGGCTCGCACCGGGTTTGGTGGTCGTGCGTTGTCGCTGCCTGGCCGGGCCGGCTGGTGCGCAGGAGAGTTTGGTGGCTGCCACCCTGCACTTGGCGGTCTGCGGGTTGAGGAACGACGCTGCCTTAGCCCAGCCTTCCCCTCCTGTATGCAGGCTGGGGCGGGGAGGGTGCCTGGGCCGTGTGTATTCCGGCGGCATCTCTGGGGGTTGGCATCTACTTACGAACGGGGTCGTAGCTTCAAGACCCACTTTCTGCACACTGAGCCGGTGTGCCGTTTCCTATTGCAGTCACTTCACGGGTGTTTGTCGCCTAGGTGGTTTTGTGCGGGGGGGGCTTGCCCGGGCGGCCCAGCGCGTGGAGGCAGGAGGTAGTCCCCCACCGCCTCCTTGGGGTCGATGCGCGCGGCGGCTGGCGATTCCCCCCCCCCCCCAAGATGCAGCGTTGGCGTGAGGTTGGGGGCCGGTTTCGGGCCAGGCCTGACAAGTTTTCGGGCAGCCTGCCGAGAATAAAGTAATGCCTCCCGTCAAAAAAGTTTAACTACCGGCTCTGGGGACGAGTCAGCGTGATATAGGCTAGCCTCTTTTCCTTGCTCAGCGTTGGAGTCCTTGTATCAGACAGATTAGCACCCTCCGCTGCTCCCCCCCTCTTTTCTTAAGAATCTAGGGGGGGGGCAGCCTAAGCATATTGTTTTTGCAGCAGTTTACCGTGTCGTCCCCCTGTGTGCAGCACCTCCCTGCCAGATGCTGTAGCTCCGCGGAACAGTGTTATTCCCTAGTGAAATGGTGTCGCTCTCGCAGAGCAGTGGGTGGCCTGGAAAATATTTGTGGATATTGAAATGTCACCGACATTGAGACGTAACGCTGATAATTTATTAACAGCCTCTTGGGACTCTTGTGCGAATTGTTTCCATTGTGTCCAGAAGTGGATTACATTGACGGGATTGAAGCGTGGTTACTCACTGATTAATGCACTAGGGTATAAGTTCCCAACACATATTGTCCTGCCATGCTTCAGATGTTGGTACACAGACAGGGGCCCTTAGGGGAGCGGGATAAGTGTCCACCGCTTTAGCGGACTTCCTCTCGGGCCCGAGACGGACCATCACATAGTGTGAAGGGTCCACCTTGTTTGTGTCCAGCCGTCTCTTGGCCATGGAGGGAGGTGTGATTTCTCTGTTATTGCCTGTGCATGTTCAGGTCAGGTTGACCTATGGTGTTAGTCCCTTGTGTGGCCATGGGGCGCTGCCTTGCGGCCAGGCCCTGGGCTCTCCAGGAAGCCTTTTGCCCAGCTGGGGGCAAAGTACATCATTTAGGCGTGGCCCACACGCCCGCCCTTGGTTCTGTGCGCGTTTTACTTAGGATATTCTTTATGCCTCGCTGTCTTAGACTGTCTCATTTGTGGTGTTCCCACGCCCGCCTATGCACCCCTGTTAGCTCCTAGGTTAACCTGCGGGGCACCCGCGGTGGTGCTGTTCCTATGGAGGCTGGATGCCGGGTTCGAATCTCAACCTGTCCTGCTTGGCGCCGGGGATGGCGCTGCTGGCGTCATGTGCCTCCAGCAGATTGCTTCTGGGGCACAGGTTTTGCTTTGTTAGCTGCTTTAGGGGGCGCCAACTGCACTCTTGCAGCAACTTGCCAGCATTCCAGGACATGCCAGTTGCTCCTGTGAGGTCCTGGGGCACTGCGGGGACTCAGCACTGCATCCTTCAGAGGTCAATGATATGTGTACCATTGAGTTGGCCAGCAATAACCATGTTGTTCAGCGCCAAGATACCACGGGGTAAACATATTCACAATTACTCGGAAATGAAAATTTTATAGGAATGTTGTGAAATGCTGTGGGCTCACTCAGCAGTGTAGGGTCCTCACCCAGCTTTTCATCCTCCCGAGGTCTATCACCATTAAGTCAGTATCAATAAACGCATGTTATGGGGAGATTCTTCCGTCTTCACCAACCCAGGAGCTTCATAAAAGGTGTGCTATCTTTCAACAGCCGGGGAAGATGTGGTTGGGGCACAAATGCCGTAAATTACCAGTACAGTTGACATTTTAATTCAGATGGGGCGGGCATAGTTGCTCATGTTGTACTCCATGTCCTCATATCCAAATACATTGGCTAACATTTTGGCACGCTGGGATACCTTAGCACTGTTGTTATGTGATACATATGCTGGGCGAAGGACGCCAGCATGGTGGCACAGCATCCGTCAGTATAGATGACGGATGGGTTTGCAGGCTATGAGTACACGGTGATCCACCCATGTCTTGGGTTAGGCGAGGTGGCACACCGAGCAGCACTGTAGGGCATGAGAGGGCGTAAATCACTCCATGGCTACAGGCTATTGGCTGCTGCAGCACCCGGTCATCAGTCTGTACCCTGGTACTGGGGATCATCCAGGTAAAGGGGCACATTGGGGTTTAGTCACCCCAGAATGATACGCACAAACTGGCACACAGTGCGTTAACGTTTGTATCACACAGAACTGGGGTTCTCATTGGGCACACTCACTGCCTGGCACTGTGCTTCGGCCCTTTTGTTTAATCTTTTCATAGGGAAGAGCTATGTGGGGTACCTAATTGCTCACAGCCTGGAACATTAAGGTGGGCGCAAGGCGTGTTACCCATTAAATGTTTTATAATAAATGCTTTGGGGCACTTACAGCAGTGAGGGAGCTTCCTGAGGTCTTGAGGGTTAGTAGTACTCCCCTCCCCCAGGCACACAGGGCTTTCAGCAGAATGGCTGCTGGTCAGAGGGGGATTTCTGTGCAGTGCGGGTAGAACGTCATGTACCATTTTGGGCATGTTCTACGTAAGGGCAGGCTACTGCGAAGGTTGTTTCAAAGTTTTGGGGTCAAACTGGGTTGGAGCAGTAAAGTTAAAGCCAAAGCACAAACAGGCTACAATGTATTTTGGAACTATTGGCATTCCCAGCACACGCTCAGAGATGGGTCCTTCGATACCATTATTAACCTTCAGCTAGTCAGGGTACAAGCCAAGGAATGGCGGATGCCCCCCGGTTGCTGGGGTTGGCTTGCTGGTGGGCAGCTTTTCATGTTTGTCGCAAGCTTGCACTTGCTGCGGTTCACGCAGTTTGGGGGGGCAGGTTTGCATTCCCACCTGGTTTCCGCGGGGTTGATGTGTCTTCGGTCAGTATGATCAAGTAGAGCCATTATTGATTGGCGTAGCTGGACATAGGAATGCCAGGCTGGAATCCAAGGGATTATAGAGCAAGTGCTCCGTGTTCTGATCCTAGTATATGCAGGCGTGAGTGGGAATGGTAGCCGCCAGTTCAATCTTGCATCATTCAAAGTCAAGAGAAGAGGCATTTCCTTGAGGGTGAAGTAGGCCCCTTAGAGGGCTGAGAGGGAACATCCACCTAGGCTAACCTGGACTGGGCAAACTAGTATGATCCGGGTGGGATTGAGCTCTGCAAGTATGGGCAGTTCTGGCTAGGGAGTGAGCTAAAGCCCAAACGACCGGGCTTCAGCTTTGGCGTCAGGGGCCTCGCGGTGTATTGACGCCCTGTCCCAGCAGACCAGGTCACGCCACAGAGGGCAAAGGCAAGGCAAGGCCCCTGATGGACTATGTTTAATTTTAGTTGTGTGGGGAGTGGGGCTCGCAATCTCGCTGCGTCTTGCTATGTCTGGTCGATGCAGCTAAAATGTGCCCTCTGCAAACAAGGGCAGGTTACAGGTCGCCTCAGTAAGACATATTCACCCGCGCTTTAGCCAGGGCAGCAGGCGGGTTGTGGTAGTTGTCATCTAACAAGTGGACTGCGGTACAAATAAGTTTGGTAAACACGGCGTTAGAACAAAAATGAAGACAAGGTATTATAGACCATTTGGCATTCCCAATATTCAGACACGGGCAGGTACTTGCACATATTGTTCCCCTCCGGTTCCCACAGACTTGTCTGCCCCCTGGGTTATCCTTCCATGGGCTAGAACCAGAGACTGGAAGGGGCATCTTCTGCGACCTGTGTCCCAAATACGTTGATAGTCAACGCTGGGGTAGATGTACCATGAAGGGCATGGTTACTACTTAGGTTGTCCCAAAGCTTGGGGGTCAAACTGGGTTGGAGCAGTAAGCTACAGTCCCCAGGAAGCATTCAGCATTCCGTCAATCCAAGTAGGGCAGTGAGCGATACATAGTATCAGCAAGTGGGTAACATACACCGGTTATTCAGCGACATCATGCCCCGGGGGCACGCGTGCTTCACAAAAACACAGAGCTTCAAGCGGAAGGGTGCCAAGTGGCAAAAACCAGTAAATAGGTTTAATATATGTGTGTCTCTGGCCTTACAGCTGGGTGGAGCCAGACTCATTTAGAGGTACGCCCAGGTGTAAATTGGGTGCTTCTTAAGGCTCTTATGACCAATGCGGTTTGTGGTATCTCCCAGCGGTCCACTGAAGGTGTACTGCAGCTAACATGAAACTGGGAATCTGGGATTCTGACACTTTTGCGGGTTTAAGCATCCAGGGTCAGAGATGGTTAACAGGTACTGGCATCTGTGATCTGACGGCAGTTAAGCCAGCGGTGTGCGCTGTGTAAGTTGTAACCTCACGAAAGGGTGAGGTGCCGCCAATAGTGGGCACAATACATATATTGTTTCTAACCAGATTTGACACCAATAAGGTGTTCACCAGGGTCTAGCAATCAAAAAGGGGTCTGTGCAATTGCCTGGGCAACGGGGCGAAGTAAGTGCACCCCAGAACCAAGGGTAGGTGACATGTTGCTACAGTTAAGCTCAAATGCCCCTCCCGGTTAGCTATATTAGCCACGCTGGGTGGGGACGCTGTCAGCCAACATAGTGTGCGGCTGTCCCAATAAATGGGGAAAATAGGGTGTCAAGCACAAAAGGCTACTATGTAAAAGAACATTTGGCACGTCCAGTGATCAACAATGAGTAAAATTTAGCGGAGCAGGCAATTTTCCACCTATGGGGTTGCCCAAGGGTGGGCAGTGGGAACGCCCCTGTCCCCCTGGTCGGGAATATTCTGGGATGGGGGTTAGGTAGGACTTAGACAACCCTTAATGTTAGGCACCATATCGCTCAGTGCGCACTGCATTGAATCAGACAGATCCCATTAGCTGGTATGCCCAGGGGGGTTCTCCACAGAGGGAGCTGACGGAATTCCCATAAGGAATACGGGATGCCCATATACGTTGATAGTCAATGCTGGGGTAGTTGCACCTTAATGGGCATGTTGACTTCTTGGATGCCCAAAGTTCGGGGTCAAACTGGGTTGGAGTATTAGTTCACAATACAGATATTGTTTCAATCCAGTTTCGACACCAATAAGGTGTTACACATAAGGGGTAACAACCTCATTGCCATGGGGAGGGGGTCACCGGGACAAGCCAGGTAAGCTGTTTTAGGGGAAATCAGCAAACACATGGGTCAAGGGCCTGGGATTATCCCCCGCATAGTGTAGCACGGGGCCAAGTCAGATGAGGCCGTTGAACACCCCCGAAAGAGAGAACAGTTCAAGGCGTAGGCTCGCAGACCGGAGGGGTCTGGGTTACATCAGACAAGAGCAGATTCAGGCCAATGGTAATGGCTACTTTGTTAAAAAGGGTGTTCACTGTCCCCATTGGGAATGTATTTGTTCTCTTGGTCTTGCTAGGGGGTCCTCGTAAGAAGAGGGGGCACTTGAGAAGACAGCTGTCTTGGGGGCACGGGTCACCCAGGTGTACGCCTAAGGTTAAGTTGACATGCAGGGGGTGCATTTGTCACAGGGGGGCATGGACCGTTCCACTGGACATCCATGAGGCCCTAGAAAGCAGGTGCAGGTTAGAAACGAGCTGCTGGTCTGAAATAACCCCACGCATTCACTGGCGTGGCGCCAGGTCAAGGGTGGCAGCAGAACATTCGTTAAAGGTTACTTTGAGGGGGACGGGGTCCACTTGTCCCCGGTGGGGATGGACTGGTTTCTCCTGGATTTACAGGAATATTGGAAAGGGCAGGTTGCAGGTAATAGGTGGTGCAGTGGTGGGGGGCCCTGGCTGCGACGGTGGCCGCCCCCAGGGCTGTGGCGGAGTTACAGGGCGATCTGGAAGCAGTCCGGTACAGTAAGGGTACCTCTGCGGCAGACGGGTACAGTAAGGGTACCTCTGCGCGGCACAATAGGGGTGCCAGAGCCAAAGACCAGGACCCTCAGGGCAGGGTCCTGGAGAACCGCGACGGCGCCCCGTTAGTCCTTCGGGCGGTTGGGGGCCTGACCAACCGGGGTTTGCCCTGATACGCTCCGCCCTGAAAGGGGCATGAGTAGGATGGTAACAAGGGACACGTGATCCAGTGGTGGATCAACAAAGGTGTAGCGCTGATCGGGCATCCATCCCACAGTGCTGGCTCATCAGGCGGGCAGGGGCAGTATAGGTTGGATGGCTGCCTGCCCATGGATCGCCCGTGAGATAACCCACCTTATTGCATACTCTTGTATGGAATAAACCTGCGACAAGTTTTTCCCATAAACAAAGTGTCTTGTGTCTTTATTCATGCACGTTTATCTATGGGAAGGTGGGGGATGTTGCCGGTATTGGGACTATGCGGCTGCCCGCGCCTCCAAAGGGGGCACCCTAAAAGGGCGGCCCCTTAGTGCCATTGCGGCACAAGCCTACCCCCTCGCTCTAGCTTCCAGGGGCTTCCGCCGGGAGCCCGTTGGCCAGAGGGCGTGGGGGCGTCACTTCCTGTGCGCCCGGGTTGGAGGGAGGGTATGTATACCTCCCCGACCCTCTCAACGGCCTCTTTTGCCCAGCCACGCCGTCTCCCTCCCTTCCTCTAACCCTGCGGCTTGGCTGGAGGTTAAAGTGTACTGAATGTTTTAATGTTTCTTTTGCGTTGCAGGCGGAGTTACAGGGCGATCTGGAAGCAGTCCGGTACAGTAAGGGTACCTCTGCGGCAGACGGGTACAGTAAGGGTACCTCTGCGCGGCACAATAGGGGTGCCAGAGCCAAAGACCAGGACCCTCAGGGCAGGGTCCTGGAGAACCGCGACGGCACCCCGTTAGTCCTTCGGGCGGTTGGGGGCCTCACCAACCGGGGGTTTGCCCTGATACGCTCCGCCCTGAAAGGGGCGTGAGTAGGATGGTAACAAGGGACACGTGATCCAGTGGTGGATCAACAAAGGTGTAGCGCTGATCGGGCATCCATCCCACAGTGCTGGCTCATCAGGCGGGCAGGGGCAGCATAGGTTGGATGGCTGCCTGCCCATGGATCGCCCGTAAGATAACCCACCTTATTGCATACTCTTGTATGGAATAAACCTGCGACAAGTTTTTCCCATAAACAAAGTGTCTTGTGTCTTTATTCATGCACGTTTATCTATGGGAAGGTGGGGGACGTTGCCGGTATTGGGACTACGTCTGAGGAAAAGCACTGTTTGTGCTTGGCTGTAGAGCCTTCTGTCAGTGGCGTAACGTGAAATGACAGGCGTCCCTGCAGAATGTGAAGAAGAGCCCTTGAAGCTCTCGTGTCTTACAGATATTGATTGTCCTTGGGTTGGATGGAATGGGGGGCCCCCTGAAGGTTTGCCCCCCACGCCTTAGGGGCTGCAGAGGCCTGCGTTACGCTACTGCGTTGTATCCGTTGATGGGGGTTAAGGTCCCCTCCATGGTGTTGCTTGGGTGGACATTCTTTTCGTCTGGGATGCTGGCCCCTCTGCAGTTCTGCTTGTTTGGGGTGCACCCACCGACAATGCTACCTCTTGTCTGTTGTGTAAGTCCCCTCTGTTGCTTGTGTTTGGAGTGCAAATCCCACTCTGTTGTTTGGGTAGCAAGTCTCCTCCTTCTTAGCTGTTTAGGATTGGTGTCACTGGCAGGCCTCAGCATTTTTAACTGGTGCAGCCCTGAAGCTAGGATTGCACACCACCTGCTGCACACACATGTTCAAACCATTTTTGAAGAGGTTGGCATCTGTGTGTCTGTCTAGAACAGTGCTACTCAAAGTACGGCCCTGAGGCTGCATACAGCCTTCCTGACTTTTGCATGCAGCCCCCTGGTCGACAGCAGCACTGGGCTGCTGTTTACTCAACTCAGCACTAATATTTAAAAACATTCAATAATCAGACAAGTATTTATTTAAAGGATAATTGAAGGGAAGCAACTAGTGTGTCCTGCACTGCTTAACTTTAAGAAACCTTTAATTTTGCAGACCTTTTTGAGCAAAAATGTAAAAATATGATAAAGTCTCTTCAAAATTCAAAAAGTGATTCATTAACAAATGCAGAACTGTTTCACCTTAGTACATCAGATTATATCAGTGCATTGAGAAGTCTTTTTTTTAAAGTGATAGTTTTTAAACATGAATTTAGAAACATTAATTCTTCCTCCTACCCTGACAACAATGCCAAGAGTGAACTAAGAGGAAAGTCAGTTATGTGCACTCTTTGGGTGGCCTGGGTTCCTATTAAACATGAACAGTATAATAGTTTATTAAATCGAACACTGGAAAGTTTTGTATGGTGCACATTCTGAAGTCCTGTATTTTGAGGTTCTCTTATATGTGATAATGAAGAAAGAGGAGGGAAAGTATTAAAAAAACAATTGCCTAGGGTCACACAATTTGGTTAAGTGGGAAAGCCAGGATTAATCCTAGGTTTGCTGCTTTCACATTCACAGCCATTAGAAGTATATGCTTCGCTTCCCCTACACCCACCTTATCACCAACACTCCCCCAAACTCCTGACCGCCACTCTACTGGCATCAATGCAGCCCTTGGTTACATCACAGACCAAGCTTTTTGGCCCCTGGGAAAATGTTTGTGAGTACCCATGGTCTAGAACATAGTTAGCCTGGGCTGCTCTAAGTAAAGGTCACCTACTAGATAATGGCTACTGCTCAATATGTGGAAAGCCAAAATCTCAACACAAACTCCAGTATTTTGTAAATGGCCTTATACGTTCATTTTTCTGTAGTTTACCAACTAAAATATCCATATTTCCTCTTGCAGGCATCACTGTTGATTTAAGTCTACAATCTGCATAGGATTTTCTCTTTCTTTGTTTTTGCAATTTTGTCATTAAAGTGACCATACAGGGCCAGCACATGTTGATTTCTCCATCCCCTTTCATACGGCAAGTAGGGAAAGTCTCTGTTTTGGTGAAGTAAGTGCCTAGCCTTTAAGATCTAAGGTTCATTGACAAAGGTACATGTGAATAGTAGCACCTGGATGTAAAGAAATTGACAGCAGCAAGACTGTGGGATATGACATCAGGAGATACAGCAGGTCTATGAGTGACAGCAGTAGGATCTTCAGGTTGCTCACCTGGAATATCATCTAAGTGAGAATGAAACTTACTTTGCTACTGCTGTACTGTACCTGTCCTATGAGGAAGCAAAACTTGCACTGCTGTTACCTGATTTGTACATGTCCTATGATGGGGAAAGCTCTTGCTGCTGCTCTTCGATGTACCTGTCTGCTGAAGCACTAAAGCTTACACTGTTTCTGCCCAGCATGTGCCTGTTCTATGAGGAAGTGTTGTATCTACTTTTGTTGCCCACCTTATGAAAAAAAGAAATGATATATTGTGTGCACTTGCATAACATGCCCTATGGTTCAGGGACTGCTCCACAATATTTGATGTGAGAGATAACAAGGCGTAGCTGTGAGGAAGGTGCCTGGCACTGTGGGGCAATATTCGTACGCTGAAGCATGTTGACAGAAAAGAAAGTCCGCGTCCGTTGTTCACCCCTTCTGTTTTTAATATTGTAGAAGGGAAACACTATTAAAAAATAGACACCCACTCTATTTTAATATAGGTCTGATTGTAACAAAGGGAGAACATAAATGTTAGCTTCAGGGACTTAACCAGTCCCAAACTAGGGAACCCCTAACTAGGAAACTGCACAACCAATGAACAGTAGCACTGTTGGATGCTTCCAAATTCTAGATTCTAGATGTGGAACCTTTTGGTGAAGCTTAGTACACTAGGTGGGCGAGGGTTCATTCTCCTATCTGATCACATGAATGTATGGCAGATCCATAAAGGGTTTGGCTGTTTCTTCCAGGACTGTGGTACTTCTTGTATGTTTATTTACAGAGCGCGTTCAGTAGGCTTTTAACTACTCTCACTCCCACTTAAGTGTGCTAGCCAGCTGTATTGTACCTGTTCCGTATGTGTGAGAACAGTGTGTTGTCCCCCCTACTTCTGCAATTTGTGTTTTACTTATTATGTGTGTTATTTACGGTTTTGCTGCTACTGTCCATGCTGTACCTTTTCAAGTCGAGCCTGGGCAGCGCTTGCGCTGATCTGCAAGGCATGCTGTATTGAGGAATGGAATAAAAGCTCCGCTCATTTCCCGCCCATCGTTTCAATTGGCTCCAGTTACAGTCCTTCCAAAATCGTTGCTTTTCATTCGTGAATAGGCTTATTAGTCTCTCCTTGATACCGCCTTGTCTGCATTTGTAACCTCCCATAACGACTGGACTTTTTACTTGTGGTCTTAAACGGTCTGCTTTATCTAGTCGGTGAGCGCTATTTTCTTCAATGGTACTTAATGTAAAGAGCACGGAAGGAACACCAGCTTTGGCAATGGCGGCTTTTTTTTGGGGGGGGGGTATTTGCAACGTGCTATGCGCGCTTTTACTTAATGGGCTTCGGCTAGAAATATGCCCCCCTGCACAGATGCCATGCGAAGCGGGCGCTGTTAATTTGCCAAAACAGTTTTTTAGTAACTCAGCGCTATACGTTTGAAATATGCTCAGTTCCTTGCCCTCTCCCCCAGCTGCACAGACACCCGCATATTTTTTTATTTTTTTTACTATTTCACTTTTTGGTTGTTTTTATGCGCCCCATGCTGCGCTTTCATATTAATAGAGGCCATGCCCTTTTTTTTAGATGAGCCGTGTCTAAAGAAAGGTCTGATGCCGCTATTAAAGTGAAACCACGGCATGGGGCGCTTTTACCAAAAAAAGCATTTGTTTGTCAACTTGACAAACAAATGCTTTTTTTGGTAAAAGCGCCCCATACCGCGGTTTCACTTTAATAGCGGCCACAGACCTTTCTTTAGACACGGCTCATCTAAAGAAAGGGGCGTGGCCTCTATTAGTGTGAAAGCGCAGCATGGGGCGCTTGTAAACAAAAAATATTTGCATTGCAATAGGTCTCGCATTTGCGAGAATTTAAGCTATTGTAATTTACAATGCCAATAGCTTAAACTCTCGTAAATGCGAGACCTATTGCATTGCAAATGCTTGTTTTTCTTTCCTTCCCCCACCTTTGCGCATGTCTTTCTTCAGACTTCCCTGGCTGTTCTACTCAGTACTAAAACATAAACAAAAACGAAGGAGGATTGAGCCCATCCGGGATTGGGGGCAGCCTCGGCTCTCGTTGCTTACCCAGTAGGTACTGCATTGAAAACAGTCATACTGTTCATCGATTGTTGTTGCTGCTGGATGCTTTCAGTCAATATTATCATTATCCTCATTAAGGAGGCAGATACAATAAAATTAAGCGCTCAGCTATGCGCTCCGGGAAAGCTAGAGCGGCCACGGCCCAACAAAGGACTAAGTTAGCAAAAAGAACCAGAAAAACAACACAGGAGCAAGACTCAGTAATATGTCGGGATGAAATAATAGAGCTGGATACATCGACAACTACCACAATTATTACATCAAAAAAAAGAAAAATGTGCTCTATGCACAGGGAAAAAAGGGGACAAAATAACAGATTATTTACCCTCACAATCAAAGGATGTTTTAAATTCCAGAAGGCCTGACGCAAATCAACCTATGGCAAATAACATAGTATGTGAAAGGTCTAATTATAGTAATATAAGCGGCGGGTACCATGATCCGCAGCAAGACACGCAACCAGAAAATTCAGGCATAACACAAGTAGACATCCATAATAACAACTTAATAGATTCCTTCTCAACTTTAAACCTCAGTAATTGGGAAAACTTAAATGCCTCACGGTCGGATCAACATGATCAACATGAGCACTTAGTAGGACCAGAGACTTGTGAACAACCATTAATTGAACTCTCAGAAATGGCATATTCAATAAATAAAGCAAATATAGTGCAGACCGCACCTATTGTAAACTATGTGGACGGTAGTAGGGGCCAAGGGGACGTTACCACGACTAGCTTGAGCCCTTTCATTGCATGAAGTAGCAGCTCCCCGATACAAACTGAACTTAATGATGGGAAAACCAATAAGGAATAATTGGGCAAAGAAGATATCGGGGGTACCTGGGGTGCACTCCTGTCAACCATGTATGCCAGACAATGGCAATACATCATCAGGCGGATAAGCAAGAACTACAGTTGGACCTCTTAAACATCTTGGCAGTCCACGTCGTTGGCATAGATAAGAAACTGCAAGCCCTAAATGATCTCATAGTATTGTCTGTTCACCAACCTACACCAGAAGCCAGATTAAATCATTATATTGGGCATGGGTTGAGCAGACCGCACATTCCAAAAGCAACCAGGGCAGACTAACAGAAGAATTTAGAGATCTGAAAACCTGCTGCTCCGTAGAAAGTTATTTGGACATCATTAAGGTGCCAGCTGACAGGAAGCTCTATATCCAATTCAGGCAATGCAATTTGCCAATCAACGCTTTCACAAACTTTTGGCTGATTAACAAAGCTCAGCCTAAGGGCTGCCCTTGCTGCCCCTGCCCAAATGAATAGATAGGTCATGTTCTGTTTGCTTGTACAGCTTATGCGAAACCCAGGGGCAAGTGGTTAGCCCCAGTCTGTAGACAATTTGGGACCCGAGATCACAGAGTGGCCCTGCGCATATTGAAGTCAAATGCAATACCCTTATTTGTTTGCGCAACTGCAACATTTCTGGGCCACTTCTGGGCGATCAGAAGGAGATCACTGTCAATTCTCTTACCTACCACTGAGAGCCATTGATGTGACAACTCACTTTTATAAGACAAATCTTATCTTTAAACACCAACAAATTTTAATTTTTGCATCTTTGTTTTATTGTAAATATTAAAGTTTTTATATAACTCTATGATTTTTTTTATCTCATGCTCTGGAATTTAAACTTAGGCTATGATCACTGCATAAAATTTTATGAGCACATTTGCACTTTAGGGGTCTCAGTTACTTCGCATTGCATCCTCTGGCTTGTCTGTGGCACCAAAGCCATGAACTACGCGATGATTGTCTTGTCTACGTATCTTGTGTATGCTGTTACTGTCTTGTCAATTTTTGTAATTTTTTAATTGTATCTCTTCTAACGTTTACTTGTATGTTGTCTTTTAAACCCGCTAGTATGATGTCTGTTTTGATTGTTTGTATCTTTTATGGTATTTTACTGAAATAAAGATTTCTGACTGACTGATCTTATTCAGAGAGCGCAAAACCATAATTAAACACAACAAGTTACATGTCAATGTGCAATTTTACGGGATAAGCCACAAGTGTTGTCCTCAATTCTCACTGAAATTTTGACAGAGATAAGATCCCAGTCTGGAAAAGTACCTGCGACTAATTATACAGCAAAGGAAAAAACAGTTTGCAAGAATCAAATAGAGAACCTTGTTTTAATATCCCAGTTGCACTCAAAACAATTAAATAGTTCAGCAAATGAGCAGGTACTGAGTGATAGAGAGATCAGTCCCTCAAAACAAGTAATTGAGGTAAAGGATGACGAGAACCAATCAGTTGAGAGTCATGAAATGATAAAAACAGAGCAAGTCTTTACAAAAAGGGAAAAGAAAATTCAAAGGAAAGCATGAAAAAAAGGGAAAATAGTCCGACAAAAATCTATTCTGCAATTGTTCTCAGAAAATAATACATCGGAGTCGGACCCCGAGAAAATTAATGTAGCGGAAGTAGACCCAAAGGATGTTATGAGGGAGATTAATAACAACACTAACCATGGGAAACTGAGACTAGAAAGGCTCCAGAACGAGCAATCGGATGCCTCGCAGGTAGGGCAATGGGAACCTCTACAGGAAATCATGCAGGAACTAACAGAATTAATAAAATTAAAGTTGCCTCCTCAAACTAAGGGGAAAGAAAATCAAGAAACATCTAAAGAGGTGCAGCAGGTGTTAGATCAAGCCGCAAGAAAAGAAGGCCTTTCTGTAGGAGTAAACCAGGATAAAAGTCGAGATCAACAGGAAGAAATAAATTTTACATGGAAAGAGGAGACACTGAAGCTGGGATCAGTCTTTGGCTCCCCAGTGGCAGAATCAAGACAACAGAATGTTTTTCTTGAAACGAACGTAACAGTACCTCAGTATCAGCAGGAACTCCAACAAACTCAGTATATTAATTCTCAAGAAGATAGGAGGAAAAAGATGTCCGTGTATAAAGACGAGCATGACATTCAGGGAAACAAAGTGCTGTTAATCCCTAACCATAACTCGAAGGGAGATTTTGACATCCTAAATAGAGGAACCATCATAAAACTTATAAACGAAATTAAAGAGTTGGCACACATTAGCTCTTTAGACCAGCCTTCAGTGAAATTTAGACCACATCCACATAGAAGTAGCAGAGAAGCGACCCTTACAACTTGGGCGACGACAGCTATAGCAGAGCGAATAATGGAAAAACAAATCATCTTTAACTCATGGGGCATTGAGCTGCAATAAAGTGAACCTCTGCGATATCCTGGACCCCTCCTACCTGATAAAACAGGAGGAGGATCACTCTCAATAAGAGGTACAATGTTAAGAGGAGCAGTGGGATCAGGCAACAAAACAAGATCATTTGAAAACGTAACCATTGTGAAGTCTTTGATCAAGAGCTCACAAGACCCCATGGAATATGGACAGAAAGCCCCCATGGTCAATCATAACCTGGGGGTGGGGGGGATGCAACATATGGATGTAATTTTTAATCGATCCTGACAATAAAACTCAAAATGCCGGATTACAGTCACCTCTTTTGAACATCTGTTCATGGAACACACATGGTTTGAGTAATATCTTACAAGAGGAAGACGCAAGATCATTTTTGCAGATTTATGATCTCATTCTGTTACAGGAAACATGGTGCCTGGAAGCACTGCACATAGTAGGTTATGCAGGGTTCCATTGCCCAGCGGAAAAATCCCAGAAACATGGTCATCCGAAAGGGGGTCTTATTACATATTGCTCAACTAAATATAACTGGGTTACAGAGTATCTGGATATGGGACTTAATTGGCTTCAAGTTATCAAATTGATTCTAAAGTGACAACAAAGATCTGTAAGGTACTGTTGCTTATAAATGTTTATTTACACCCAAATAAAGCAAAGAAAGAGGCACATATGGCAATATTGATTAAAACAATAAAACTTTTACAGCAGCAATATAGTTATGCAACAACATTGATAAGCGGTGATTTCAATACAGATCGCAGCAAAATTGGTGCAACGGGGAACATTTACATCTGGGCTAACTTTAGGAATAAACTGGAGAAATTAGGATTTGGAATCTTAAATGGAAATTCAAAGGGAGATTCCCCAGCATCAATTATCTTCATAAATGGTACAAAAAGTTCAAAAATTTACTACACTGCAATAAATATTATCCGATATAGGATATTTTCAAATTCACCCACGCTCAGAGAGTCATTTTCCGCAATCAAACGGGATCTATTACCAAGGCCGGACTGGCCGTAGCGGGCACTGGGCATTTCCCCGGTAGGCCGCCAGGGTGGGGGCCGGTTTTGGGCCCCTGGGTGACCGTTTTTGTTACAGGGCCATTTTTGCAGCATGGCTGCAATATCGGCCCCTGTAACAAAATCGGCCGAAACCGGCCCTGGCAAACAGCTTGGCCGCACCCCCAACCCCCAGGAGGGCCGGCCGAGCACTTTGCCAGGGCCAGTTTTGGTTCCCAGTCCGGCCCTGTATATTACAATAACACTCAGATCCCAATGATAAACAACTTAATGTCTCCACCAATTACATATGATTAAAAACGCTTAAGATGGTGGGGTGAGAGGATCAAGGAATAATGGCGAAAGTCTACCACAGTGCCGGAACAATCGAGTTTATGAAAAGTAACTTAAATATGCAAGAGGCAGTATAACCAGAAATCAACAATTGTGTAATGGCGAGGCAACACCTGAGAGATTTGCTATTAGTTATATTTCCATTAAAACCCCAATGGCTAAAGTATATGCAAGGTCCTAAAATAGGAGGGGATAGTATAGGGAACCCTTGGAACAACAGGGATCTACGGAGGCAAAGAGCTCAAATAACAACGAGAAGCCAGATTAGTGGCACAGGCGCAAAGACAAGGCAAGAGAATCAATAACATCCTGCTTCAAAATCTACAAAAACTAAAAATTAAATATATGAGAAGTTGCTGGGAAGAAAAAAGAAGATATTCCGAAGATTTATGAAACAAATTTCTCGAGTCCAGTAAACAACAAAATAGTAAAAAATTCTGGCAAATAGTTAATGGTTTGGTATTAGGAAAGGAAAGACAAGATAATGCAGGAATTGATGCAGCATCTTGGGATGCCCACGTCTTCGCTGTGTATTCAGTGCCGGAAACAATGAATAATAATGATATACTGTTGTACCAAGCAATCGGTAAATCTACCCAAGGGATTCAAGAAAGCAAAGAGGAAATAAAGTCTCATATAAGGGAAGATCGAATTACCTTATTGGGCAATGTAGAAGATCTTAAAGGAATAATAATGAAGATTAAAATTTGAGGGGCACCAGGCCCAAATGATATCCCAAACGCCTTACTTAAAATAGACATAGATTATTGGACTCAATACTTAACCCCAATGTTCAATGATCTTTTCTATACAAATCAGATACCAGAGTCCTGGAAAGGCAATAATATCCAACCTATATTTAAAAATGGTAATCCAGCAACACCCTCAATTATATGCTTATAGCTTTAAGTGATGTGAGTCAAAACTCTATGCATCCTGTTTATTGGAACACCTAAAAAAATGGAAAGAAGAAAAACAACTAATACCAAAATTCCAGACAGGATTTAAAGTAGGCATGGGGACACTGACCAACCTTAAAGCCTTAACTTTGCTAACAGAAGGCAAAACATAAAAAATTGTTTGTTTGCATGTTTTATTGACCTTAAATCTACCTTCTACTGTGTGCCTAGAGGTCATTTATGGAAAAAACTGGAAGAATGGGGAGTTCTGGAAGGACTACTAAGGGCAATTGTGGAACTATACACGCAATCATGGGCACAAGTCAAAATATGGGACGGAAGCCATGTAACATCCAAAATTAGGACAAATAATGGTCTTAAACAAGGATGTGTCTTGGCCCCAAGCCTGTTTAATTTACATCTATCAGATATGGCCGACGCTTTGGATTTGGAAAATAACCATCCACCAATCCTTGTGGAAGAGAAATTGGGCTGTCTACAATATCCGTATGATATAGTCCTATTTCGTAAAACACCTAGGTCTATAACGGAGTATGAATGCCCTAAACAAGTACATGGTAAATCAAGGGCTAGATCTGAACCTAAGCAAAACCAAAGTGATTTGGTTGGTTGATTTTAAGTTTACAAATTATGCGTGGTGGTTGGAAGGAAAAAACTGGAGGAAGTACGCTCATATAAATATCTGGGGTTCATCATGGATAAGCATATGTCTGGCAAATCCCACTTGTTATCCATTCAGGCTAAGGCAAAATCATTAACATATGGATTTAAAATACTAAATCAAGAATTGAATTGTCAGTTGTTAATCCATTTACTTAAAGTTATGGAGGCTTGGCTACTACCCCCACTATCTTATGGTACAGAAATTATGTTGGGTGTGGAAATAGATACGTTGAACAGGAACCAAATAAAAGTTTATAGATCTGTATTTAAAATTCCAAAATCGCTTTTGTCCGCACAAATACGTTTAGACTGTGGATTAAAAAATCAGACACATCAGTGTGAAAGTGCTTTCATAAAATTGTGTTGGAGACTGCAAGCATCAGAAAGAGGATCTAACAGCAATTTATGCTGGAAGGAAATAGAGGAACAGCTGCATAGTAGTACAAAAGAGTCATGGGCAAGTCACTTAACTCTGGCTCTTAAGGATTTAGGCATATAAGAAACATGGGGAGTAACAATGGGAAAAGCATCTTTTAATCAAGTGTTAAGAGCTGCAATGGGAATAGCATCAAATCAAATAGATAAAATGCTTTTGCACTAAGGAGACATGCCTGGACAGTAATACATTTGTATTCCAATATAGGTCCTCAAGGGTATCTGGCAGACATTTTTCATTAAGATTAAAACATCAATTTATGTTATTCCGGCTTGGTATTATGGAATCTAAAGACTTTGTCCCGTCCTGGAAAAAACAGCCACAGAATCTTTCTTATGGATTATGCGGATATAAGAAAGAAACATTAATTGATTTACTATGTGTCTGTCCTGTACCCTTGGCACAAACGAAAAGTCTTTTGAAATCATTATTTAAGAACATGGGAATATATTCATGCCGGAAAGCCATCATCTGGCTAAGTGGATGTTCAGCTGCCCTTGCTTGTAGTGGAGTAAAGTTCATAACACCTCTAATTAAGGACATTTCAAACAGAGGGTTACAGGACTAAGAACTGTGCCTATAATCTGTAGCAAACTTCCGCATGATAATAGTAAACTCTAGGAGAAATGAATTATTGATGGTTTTAAAAAAGTGCTGTTTTAGAGCTGTTTAATATTAAAATTGTGACCGTGAATGATAATTAAGAAAAAGTAAGTGTATATATAAAGAATATTACGTTTTAGAAAATCAGCAATTGGAACTCAGAATGGTGTAACATCGGGGATGCACCTGATGAACAGTGATATTTTTAGTTGTAAATCATTTTTTTTGTATCAATGACATTCATTTTGTACTGTTGTAATGGTTTTAAATAACTAAATGCAATAAAGATTCTTCTTCTTCATTAGGGGTGCAAGCCAAATTAAGGTTATCCAAATCTGTAAAGTTGAATACTCAGCATGTACGGGAGAACATGATTTATGATTTCATGGTCTTCCTATGCAGGTGGGACAGAGGGGACCTTCTGATAAACGGCACCAAGGATGCTAGAGCAGATATAGTATTTTCTGTCAAAGTATGGTGTTGTGTACTCCGTGGGACCGGATGATGAAGCTGGTGTCTGAGTCAGACAACCTGTGCAGAGGACATACTCAGAAGTTGGTGAAAGCCAAAGCCAGAGGCTGTGTGGATAAATGGATGTAGGACAAACATTCTGCTGTAGGTACTGTGATGTTTCTTTTAGTTGTTTTATTTTGATCTCTTCTGGAGGTACAATTTCCCTACAGGTCTGTTGAAGTCTGCATGTGAGGCACCATGTTTGATGAGCACCAGGCAAGCCCTGTGCTTGGAGGCCTGCAATGAAGGGAACAGAGTATCTTTTTCCGAAAACATAGGTAACGCCAGAGCTGATGAGGTACGTTCTTCTTGTAGGCATGGGGTCCTGCTGTGACCCCTTATGGCAACTGAACTCGATCTTACCCTCTTGTGACCTGTTCATTTTAAGAAATGTCAGTCTAACTCACAATAATTTGTGTCAATAAATTCTCAAACTCTGTGTTTTATTAACGCAATCGGTCAAATGCAGTGAACTTTGATCTTGTTATTGAGTGACCTTTTGTCTTTAAAAACTCTATTCAGTCAGTAAGAGTGTTGCCAGGGCTGCTCTTTTCAATAGGATAGAGGGCACAGCACATGAGGACATTGGCTAAGGCATTCCAAATTACAGCTTACATATTAACCCATCTCTGTTCAACTGGGTGAAATGTCAAGTTCTGTGGAATTTGATGGTTCAGAATATTTTTGCAAACCGAGCTGGGAAGAAATGTTCTCCAAGATCATCACCTTGTTTGAACCCTGCAGATCCTCAATAGCAAACTGTTTACATTGGGTGACTTATGTCAACTACAACCTAATCAAGTTTTGTCCCCACTTGACAGCTGCGTAACGGGGTTTTCGGGGCAATAATTTAGTATATTGGATCTAATGTATTTCTGAGATATATCAATGAATCAGGAGCATTGATATTCCAGGAAACATGGATGCTTGAGAGTCATTCCTTCCCTATGTCTCAGTGAGCCAAGCTGCACAAGCAAGCTGCACAAGGCTTCTTCTTATGCAATGGCAGCAGGACTGACTTTAGAGCTGCAAGGCGGCAACGTCACTGTGAAAGTACATTTTGTTAAATCTTATTTCCCTCCTGGATATATTGGTGATGTTAACATTCCGTGCATTTCTAATGTATTCCTAGCGGGAGCTAATGTTAGCTGGATGATCCCGGACCTCATTCTTTCTTTGAACTGCTTGGCTAAAATGGAAATTTGCTGTGGAATTCACATTTTCCATTGCAAACAATAAAAGTTGTTTTAATGTCAAACAGCGCAGTGATATTCCTGCTTCCAATATTTGACAAGGCTTGGTGCCTTTTATTGATTATACATTTATCGATGTAGATTTCTTCACTAGTTGCATGCCAACCTTTATTGATATAGGAAAGGAAAGAAAGAGACCATCGTCCCCGGGTCGCCTCTAGGAGGATTAGTTTATACGAATATTCTTATAATTTTAAATACAGTGGGGCAACAGATAGGACTTCGGGTCATTGTGCACTCAAAGGACACAGGTGAGACTTTTACTTCAGAGTTGGGGACGGCTCCCTCATCTGAGAAAGAAACCAAAACTGGATTAAAGAGAGAGAGAGAGAGAGAGATTCACAAACAGCAGATTAAGTTAAGAAAAATACAAAACGTCATCTTAAAAAACGGAACCTTTATGCATTCAGTTACGGACAAGAAAGATGATAAACAAGCGCTGGCAAAGCCAATGGTCTTGGCTGCGACATCTGTTGGCATTGCCATTGCTTGTTTCTATCCAAGATAATCATAGTGAATGTGCACACACCCACGGCAGCCAACAGTCACTCTCTCGCATGTGGTTGTTGGAGGGCTAATAAGCAATGTTTGACTGTGTGATTACATCAGACACAAGGTAAGGCAGAAATCTGCTGATGTGACCATGTAAGCCTGATTATTTAATTGGTCAACTAAAGCATGAGCAGGGTAGTATTCTTCTTCAATCCTGAGCCAACCTGATGGAGCAGGGTTTCGCCAAAAAGAGACCTGCTCGGATTAACTCCCCCATAATACTTACTAACAGTGTGCAGTAAAAACTAACATGAAAATCACATGAACCCATGAGAGACCGCTTTGCGCATGGGTGCACTAATGTGAACTAATGCATCAAAGAACTAGGCCGCATTTTACATTGCGTTTCAAAGGAAACAAAATTAATGCACGTTTAGGCCTCAATTCGCATCTTGCATCTTGCTTTAAAAACGTTAATAAATAATGCCGCTTTGCATGAAGCTTTATGCTAAAAAAATATTAACAGGGAATAGTGTAAAGGTGGGTGTTAAACAGTGAGAAGTGCATTTCCATGTAATTAATGAATGTATGTGTTTATTTCGTCATAGTGAGCCGAATGGGCCTGTATTTTCTTAAATTGACCGGATAGATGAAGGGCTGGAAAAATGAGCAAGAATGACCTGACAAAACAGACAGAAGCGATGAGAGCTGCGGAATGATGAACAAAAGTTCAAGGTTGATCTGCTCAGAGAACATTGTTTGCCTGCCAAAAGATGAGACTGGCCGTGGGACTCAAGACTTCTTCTGCGGACGTGGCTGAGAAATTTGTGTGAAAATAATGAAATGTAGCAAGAGCTAAATTGAATGGACTGGTCAACAATTATGTAATGTAAAAGGATGTTAAACAATGAGTATGAAGAATTTTGAATGAAATCACGGTGGTGTGATACACCACCTCCCCAAGCCTCCAATGAGCAGTCGAATTCTGTGTATTGTTTCAATTAATATGGGTTGGACATGTAGGTTTTAGGGTATAACTGGGGTGCTTTTGGGGGTGTGGTTAGCAGCAGCAGTAGGAGATTGAGGCAAAGGTTCGAGAGATTGAGAGGGGAGATGTGTCGCAGTCCGTCGGTTTGCAGAGAGGCCTAGCTGTTCCTGTCCTTGTCCTGTCCCGTTCCTGAAATCTTTGTTTCCTGGCTCTATTTCAGGAGACCCCCACTACTCCCTTGGCCAGGGGGGTGGTATTTCATTTGATCTTTGGGTTTCTATTATCTTCTGACTCGTAATTTGCATAATTATTTGCAAATGTAATTTTGTCTCTGAAACTTATGTCTCTTCATCTATCCACTCCATCAGAAGTATATTGTTTCGCATTATTTGCTGAAACTTATGTCTCTTCATCTATCCACTCCGTCATAAGTATATTGTTTCGCATTATTTGCTGAAACTTATGTCTCTTCATCTATCCACTCCTTCATATGCATATCGTACATGGATGATGAGTATGATACTGTTTGCAATTTGTTAATTGATTTTCTCTCCTTTTGTGGGATTCATTGTTTGCATTGCAACCTGTATGCTATGAGCATTTATCAATTACATTTATCTGAGATAAACTTTATTAATCTTACCGAGAATCTGTGATTATTTAGCTAGTTAGATAGTTAGTTAAGTTCTATTATTACCATCAACTACTCAACTAATTGGTCCGTCGACTGAGATGAAAGAGAGTTGATATATAGGTCTAGTTATGTATTTAGAACTGTTAAATGTGAATCTGTAAAGGAAATAATTTTTCACGACATTGAAGCTTGACCTCCAGCGCAACAGGGATTTATGAGTTGGGTGATTGTGTATGGGCCATTTGTATGAAATATTGATGAATATCGATCCCTGATAAAGTGTAGCGCTGAATCAGGTTTTCTGGTAGCAGAGAACGGTTTAATTATTAATTAGTTTGGTAATAATTATTGATTATATGTTTTTAACAAGAAAAGGTTAGTGTCCTGTTCTGTGTTGTCTAGAAGTATAGGCACGGAGGTACCTGAGAGATCCCAGGATGGAAATTTAGCCTCAAGTAGGCAGAAGAAGAGGTTGGATAAGATATCACACTGCAGAAGTACTTTGTCTGTTGTTATAATACTGTACGGCGGAAGGCTGTAGGTGTTATATTAGGGATAATTTCGTATATGAGTAGAGTATTTGAAAATAGCGAAGGGTCCACTTCCGAAACTCTGGCCTTATCCCCAGAGGAGTACCAAGACCTCTTTTACACCAAAAAGTCCTCTTGCGAAACTTTGGCCTTATCCCTAGAGGAGCACCAAGTCCACCTGTAGTTTGTTTGGGTGTAAAATAACGCTGGTCGTTGTTTTACTGGAAGTGAAAGAATTTCTCGTTTTGAAGTGAAGAACTATCTCTTTATTTAGAGGAACAGACAAGTTAGCATTGTTTTGTGTTGTTACTAACAAGAATTTTGATTAAGAAAACTTAGAAATACATCGCCGTATTATTTTGTAAAGGGAGGGTCAGTAGAAGGAGTAATACTGACGTCACAAAAAGGCCGCGCTGGTATTGGTCAGGCAGCGGACGCGAAGTAAGCTCTGATTGGCCGGTTGGTGTGAGCCGCACTGGTATTGGTTGAGATAGCAGATACGTAGAGAGCCGTGATTGGACAGTTGGAGTGAGTCGCGCTGGTATTCGATGAGAACTGACAAATAAAATAAGTAGAATTACAGAAAGGTTTCCTTGTTTGTTTTGCTGAGATACATTAGCGTAAAAAGTCAGAAAATGAAGTTGCTTAAGAAAGTAAAGAATTTCTTTAAAAAGGACAAATCAATAGTGACTAGAGAGGGAATTCCTATTCCACCACGTTGAACGCCTGCTTCCTATACGATGTTAGAGCGAGGATACCATACGTGTACTTGGTTAGAGAATTGGGTGGAATACACAAAGGATGATGGTGTTATAGCTTTCCCCGCAGCATGGTTCGTTTAATGTAAGGATTTTGCAGAATTTGAGAAATCGAATGAATTCCTTAGAGCCAAATCCCAAACCTACCCAGTATGAAGCACTAGAGGAATGGGAAGTAGAAGCATTTGAAAGGGAGAAATATCGAGGTGGTAGGAGATATAGAAATGTAATGACTAGATATCCTTTTGACAGAAGAGAAGATACAATGAAAAGATGGAGGAGAGCTGTGGTAACTGAGGGTTTGTACCCAGTTTAAGTCGCTGAAGATAAAACAGGAGGAAAGTGTAAAGAGAAAAAGAAAATATAGAAACTACAAGTTTAAGATATGACCTGAACAAATCTGATGATGAGTTGTTAAAGGACATTATGACCAAAGGACCTCCGCCATATCAAGAAAATTCAGGTGAGGTGACACCGAGTGCACCACTAATGGGAACTCCATTAGCTCCACAGATTACGGAAATAGCTAGAGTAGTACGAGAAAAAGAAATGGACGTAATAAATAAAGCAAGAGTAGAGCAGATCCAGAAAATAAATCAGCTAAGTCTAAATGCAGAAGCATTGACTGTACCAGTAACAATTGGTCCCGTAGTTCCATTGTATGGAGAAAAAAAAATATATATCAAAAGTGCATACGTTGGCAGTTCCAAGGAGTAGCGTCAGGAGTGGAATGGTGACGGTAGTAGATGAGGATGGACAGGCTGACACGAATACTACATTGTTAGATTTTCTGGTTTGTGAGATAATAACAGAAACCCCTAGAAGAGGTATACAAATAGATCCAAGGAGAATAGCGACAAGCGTCATTCCAACGACAGGGAGTTCAGCAGGTCCTTCACCAGAGGAATTGAATGATTGGATAAAGGGAATGGAAAAGCAAAAACCTCAACCACAGAGTATAAATGTGAGCCAATTGAAAGTAGATTTGGAGGAGATGATTATTGGTACAATAAGTCCAGATAGACTAGGGACTTACCGAGATGAAGAGCTGTTCTTTTTGTGTAAAAGTATCACTTGGAGAGCGAGGAATCTTCCTGAGAAAATAACAGAGGCTGCTAGTGAATATGGAATAGATATAGAGAAGTCAAAGGTGCTGCAGAAATCGTACAGATTGGCCTTTACCGAAAAGGATTTGGAGAGTTTGAATGCGTCTGGAAAAAGATTACAGATAAAAGAGTTGATGAATATTCTGAAAAAATGGGGAGATGTATAACGGTGGAAAGGTAGATGGACGAAAAAGAAAGAAGAGGCAGCTGGCAAAGGAACGTAGATGTTTCCGTTAAGAGAGACGGAACAAGTTGAAAGGGCGTGTCCAATGAGAGAAGTTCCAGGTGGTGGATATGTTCACGTTCCTTGGACGAGACAGGATATATTATCTTTTACAAATGACTTTCCCAGGTTAAGGGAAAAACCTGTTGAGTGGTATAAACAGGTAGAGAGGTTAGTGAAAGTTTCAAAGGTTTTGTTAAAAGATTTAGATGGTTTGTTTGAGATTGTCGTACCAGCTGATTTGTGGACAGAATGTAAAATTACTGTTGATTGGGCAAAAGAAGAATATCCTAGAGATCCTAAAACAGGTGCACCATCTGATGAGGTGATGAGAAAGTATAATCAGGTAATCACCTTTTTGAAAGGAATAATTTCTCCAAAGGAAACAGATTTGGTTAAGATAGACAGGACGACCCAAGAACCAAAAGAGTCTGTACATGCCTATTATGAAAGGTTGTTGCAGGTATTTAAACAGTACAGCGGATTTGAGAATATTGGAGACAAAGATATGGGACATTTTGTGTATCGTTTTGTGTTTGGTTTGAAACCAGAGATTAGTAATATGATTCAGCAGCACTTGATTTGTTGGCAGAGCAAAACAATTGACGAAATTTTGAGATATGAGAAGTATTGTAGTGATGACATTGAATCAAGACATAAAAAATTAAAGGAGAAAATGATTTGGGCACAGGTGAAGGTAGCAGAGCAGCAAGAAGTAAACAATGTTTCTCAAACAGGTAATCAAATGAATGGTCAGAATCAAATTGGTCAGGTATCCAGTGGAGGTAGAGGTAAATTGAGCAAAGAAGAGGCTAAGAAGAAATTTCCTTGTCATGCGTGCCGAAAGTATGGACATTGGAAGAACGAGTGTAGATCTATTCAAAAGAATAATGGGGTAAATCAAAATTTAAATCCACAAATGCAGAATGAGGTGGGTGTGAATCAACAGCAGCAGGTCGTTGCTCCACAGTTACAGGTGCCACAAGCTCCTATGCCCAATAATGTGAATGCTCAAGTGCAGAGGTGCAGTGCGAACACTGGATTTCAATGAGGTGATCAAGTTGGTAAGAAACAAAGTGTGCAAATGGTTCCGCAATACTGGTTGCAGTGCAATGAGAGTGATTCAGACTCATCTCAATGACGGTGCCTGAGGGGGGAGGAAGAGTGCGTACTTGGCGCATCCGTTGCGGTAGAATTGTAGGTGGAAGGTAATGATATTATATTCCTGGTGGACACTGATGCTACCCGTTCTACTGTGAGAGCAGCAGAAATTCTGAACCTACCCCTCTTGGGAGAAACTACCCAAGTTGTAGGAGTCTCAAACAAGCATATTAGAACGCCAGTCACAAATCCAATAGAAGTTCATATTGGGAGTTTCAGAGACATGCATCATTTCGTGGTATGTGACTCGAGTCCAGTAAATCTCTTGGGAAGTGATTTATTGTGTAAAATTAATTGTACCATCTATTGTACGCCAGATGGTATTGTGTTTCAGACACCTGATGAGGATGTCGAATTCAAAATGATGTTAGCGAAGCAAGGGAGAGAAGTGGATGAGTTGTTTTCACTTCTCACTGAAGAGAATTTGCCCGAAGAATTAAAAAGTACAGTGAGGTTGTATGTATGGGATTTTACAGGAAAGGAGATTGACCTAATGACAAATGTAGATCCGATTCAGATTACGGTGAAAGAGGGTGCCATATATCCAAACACTCCTCAGTACAAAATGAGTCCGGAAGTAATTGCAGGAGTCACTCCTGTGATTGACCAAATGATTGGACAGGGAATTCTGAAAGAAATAATGAGTAGTCCTTGTAATTCGCCTATTATAGGAATTAAAAAGCCCAGTGGAAAATATAGGATAGTGCAGGATTTGAGAAAAATCAATAAAATTGTAGTACCCTGTTTGTCCAGTAGTACCAAATCCAGCAGTGATCCTTTACCAAATTCCCTGCGATACTGAATGGTGCACAGTGATTGATCTGTGCCAAGCATTTTTCTTGATTCCTTTACATCCGGAAAGCCAGTATTTGTTTGCATTCTGGTTCGGAGACCGTGTTTTGGCATGGTGCCGTGTTCCTCAAGGGTACACAGAGAGTCCTTCAATTTTTAATCAGATTATGAAAAGATGTTTGGAGACCTTAGTCATGCCAGGAAATTCAGTTTTGGTTCAGTATATTGATGACCTACTAGTTGCATCAAAGACACGAGAGGCATGTGTGACAGATACCATTGCCTTATTGAATCTTTTGGCAGAAGGAGGACACAAAGTGTCACCAGCAAAATTGCAATTTTGTAAACAGGAGGTCCAGTACCTAGGACACAAAATAGAAAAAGGAGTCAGAAAGGTGACACCAGAAAGAATTAGTGTAATTAAACAAATGAGTCCGCCAAAAACTCAGAGAGAAGCTTGAATGCTTTTGGGAACGGTTGGATACTGCAGGCAGTGGATCGGT